>OX439132.1:39754665-40254665 GCA_949318235.1 Ecdyonurus torrentis | reverse complement strand
ATATATTAAGGTAATGTGACACATCAAAGTGTGAACTACATACTCTATATCGTGAGTTTAATTCACTGGAAGGTATGGACAACAGATCTGGTAGATTAAAACGATCTACCCTAGCTCGACGCTCTCGCTTCTTTATAGGTAAAATACGCGTTAATAAGCGAGAAATGTTTCCCTCTTAATAGCGAGAATTACCTGTAACTTCACGGGTAAATTTTTTTTCGCCTATCTAAAAGCATTGAAATATATTACCCGCTAGTTCGCGAGTAAAGTGTCTTGTGCTTGGCTATTACCTGCGTGTTTGCGCGTTACCGCAAAACAAGCGAGTAAGTTGCGCGGGTTGCATACCTAAAAACTGCAGGATAAAACAAAAATTAATAAAAAAAAAAAGCGGGATTTTTTTAAAAAATAACAATATTTTTCTTCTTTTTTCCCCAACAAAATATTTTTAGCTTTTTATTTTTTTAATAATACACAAAATACAACTGTTCTGCCCTAAATTTAAAAATATATTTTTAAAAAACATTTACAAAATATTAAACAGATTTGATATTCATAAAAATAACATTAAAAAGTCTAATAACATAAGAATAAATGCATTATTGCTATCAGTTTAGTAATCACACAACACACGTACAGTAGATGGTACAGTAGTCCATCTCCTATAGCGGGAATGTCAGATCGAATGCGCGCCATAATTCCGACTGGGTGAAGGTGACAGAACTAGAAGCCGTAATTTGAAGTAATGTTACGTGTAGTTCTGACAACTTCACGACTTCACCCAGTCGGAATTATGGCGCGCATTCGATCTGACATTCCCGCTATAGGAGATGGACTACTGTATAATATACTGTGCACACAACATATATATTATTACATAATGGTAAATGCAGTTTTTAAATACAAAAAGGACATTACAAAAATTAAATCACAATGTCTAATAAAAAATACAGTAAAATTTAATATAAAATCACAAAAACAGTTAAAAACAATAATTCACATACATATTTCAACCTAAATGAAAAGACAACATACAAGCTTGCTGATATGTTTTTGCGCTTAATTTACTGTTAAATTGTAAATATGTAAGAGCAAGATAAAGCACAAAAGAAGCAAAATTACATGTTTATATAGTCTTGACAGTTTCAATTCTCAGTATCGAGATCCATAAGTTCTATCAATAAATTTGGTACCAAGAAGTGAATCGAGAGCTTACGGAAAAGCCCTCCTGTACTTGTTAATATTTTACGTACATTATAAATAACACTCATTCTTCAATAAAAAATATCTGTATCACTAACTTGCTAAATATGTTTACTAATTAAAATATCTCTCATCTTCAAACTAAAATACAAAGTTTATATGTTTTGTTTGCATGCATCATCAAGCTCTTATACACATGATTAGAGCATGTAAAATTGAATATTATTAAAACCTGCTTGAGTATTTTTAAATTAATTTAATAATTGGGATTTTGTTGTACGAGGTAGATTGAAATGGAGCTTGAAAATAATAGGGATCATGGGTGCATGCGTTGAGTGCAAGTGAGAACACCAACACATTGCATAATATGCATGTTTATATATATGCATTCCATGGTGATGAATATTCATATGGTCGATGTGAATGCTCTGCCGCTAGCCTGCTTAGCGAGTGAGTTTTTTTTTTTGCCATATTGTGATAGTAGCTCTAATCTCTCTCTCTCTCTCTCTCTCTACTTACCATTTTCTAGTATACCGGTAACTTTTTTTTTTTTTTTTAACTTCATGTAGTTGCAGTATTTTTTAATATCTTTTATATATTATTCAACACAGCACAACATGATCTAACTTGTTCCTCCAACTTTTATAATATATCCAGTCAAATATTTTTATAATATTTACTTCAACTAAAACAATTGCATTATTTTATTTTAGGTAAAACAGTGATATACCGGTAATACTTTTGTCGAGTCAAAATAGTACCAACAGTTTTGTGATTAATTTACAGGATTATGTAATATATTTTTATGGTAGTTTTATCCATAATTAGTTCAGTCAGTTTTTTTGAACCAGATAAAAACACACAATAAAAATTTGCTCATTTTTAATTATTTATAAACTCATAGGCCTATATTAAAAAATAAGAAAATAGATAAAACTACCATAAAAATATACTATGTAATCCTGTAAATTAATCACAAAACTGTTGGTACTATTTTGACTTGACAAAAGTATTACCGGTATATCACTGTTTTTCCTAAAATAAATTAATGCAATTGTTTTAGTTGAAGTAAATATTATAAAAATCTTTGACTGGTATATAAAAGTTGGAGGAATAAGTTAGATAATGTTGTGCTGTGTTGAATAATACATGTTGAATAAAAAATGCTGCAACTACATGAAGTTAAAAATTTAAAAAATTTCATTTAAATACTAGAAAATGGTAAGTAGAGAGAGAGAGAGAGAGAGAGAGAGAGAGAGAGAGAGAGATTAGAGCTATTAGCACAATATGACACAATATGGCAAAAAATAAAACCTCTCTCACTCTCTAAGCAAGCTAGCGTCAGAGCATTCACATCGAGCATTCGTCATCATTAAACGCATAAAAACATGCATATTATGCATCGTGTTGTTATGCATACACTTACACCTAACACTCAACGCATGCACCCATGATACCTATTATTTTCAAGTTCTATTTCAATCTAGCTCTCATACACCAAAATCCCAATTAATAAATTAATTTAAAAATACTCAAGCAGGTTTTAATAATATTCAATTTTACATAATCTACAAATACAAAGGACCACTTGCAATGATGAACAAACATTTTAAAATAATTTGAAATATTCTCAATACATTTATTGAAAAATAGTTTTCACTTACACTTGTTGCAACATTTAAAAACATATTTCATTGCAATTAGTCCATTTTCGAGTATAAAATTTACATTTTGTTTTTAACACAACATTTTATAATTTATTAGGTTAATATTGTTGTTATATCTCTCATCTTAATATATCAAGGCAAGAAATCACACTGTGGGATTTATTGACTAAAAAATTGTAAAGAAAGAAAAATGTTTAATTTCCACCAGTGATACATTAGAATTATATGGTATCTTCAAAAATTTAAAAAAATTGAAGGGTCATCATGCTGGATTTTAAATTACCCTATGATTTTTTTGAAGTGTTAGTCCTGTATATATAAGAGCCCATGTTAATTTCATTATTTTCTCTCTTATCTGATGGTTACGGGTTCTGAAAATTTTATCATAGGTAGCTGTTACTGTTGACTTTCAAACGGCATAATTAATATTAAATTATTATTATTATTTTTTTTTTAATTTTAAGACACAAGCCATCTATACAACCCTTAAATTCTAAAAACAGTATACAAATAGCAGCAGCGCTGGCATTACTCACCACATGAGAAATTCTATGGCAAAGTTGAGGTCTCACATGGCACACAGGTGTGAAGTTTGAATGAATGCGGTTTATTCATTGCCCTAGCTTGACTATGGAATTTTATATACTAAATAAAAAATCACTTTACTTTCAAACAGAAGAAACTAGAAGAATGTCCTTTTGTGCATGTATCTTCTCCTCGTATACACTTATTATCAGTCGAGGGATGATTGTAATGAAGTACGTAGGTACTGTGCTTCATCTCAGCTATCCTTGCTTCGTACGTTAGAGCTCCAGAGTTCACATCCTGAAAAATTAACACTGTGAGTTAATATTAAGGCACTATATTTTACATTTGACTTATGTGAACATCTATACATATGAAACAAGCATGCTTATTTGTGATCGTTGATGTGATATGTACATAGACCAATGATTTTACGACAAGCATATATTGTACAGATTTTTTATTGTGCTACGTTATTTATTGTTTTGTTGTAATACAGTGGCTTTTATTAATTGTTTTACTAAATTTTTTTTTAATTAAACAATATATGTACATACATTAGACACACAAATTAAACATTGTTTGTAAATGGGTATGTACCGGTAATGTGTTTACATGTATATACGTATACAAATATGCATGAGGCTCATTTTTGAGGCATTTACTTTCGGTTTATTGTATGAATATTCTGGCCAAAACATAGAATATAATACATACCATAGTTTAAAAGTAGAAAATGCTCCATGTGTGAGGCTTGAAAACGTTTGTAAGGTCCACTTGAATTCAAAGTTGATGGCCCATGCTGCCACAATGCTGGACTGAAAAAGACAAATAAGACCACAAAGTACACACATTCTTATTCAAAATATATATTTATTATAAATAAATATTTACTTCCCGTGACTTGATACCCGTTGATACCCGAAGAACTCTATTAATTTTCACAAAACATAAAAAAGCTTCACACGATCACATTGTCGGTGGCGTCGGTGCTCCTAATTTTTGTTGACAAAAAAGTTCGTTGTCAAGGTCAATTGCGCCAATACCGCGAAATGTTTGAACGTTTTTATTTGCAGCACTATATATGTGGACTGGTACAGGAGAAGTTCAGCAGCAAAGTTCACGCGCATTCTACTTTAATTCTAATAAATAAACTTTTAGCACAATTTTAAAACTTTACATTAATATTATATATATTCATTAAAGTTTTAATAAAAAAAGGATGCAGAAAACAGAAGAAAAAAAAAAAAAAAAAAAAAACATAGAACATCTTTTTTTTTTTTTTTTTTTCTTTTCTTTTCTTTTCTTATTATTATTATTTTTTTTTTGGTTGCTTAAGGCAATTAACAGTTAACTCAATATTAATGAAGTTATTAAATTAATTTATAAATTTATAAAAATTAAAATATTAATAAATTAATGTAATTTACTATGCTATTTTATATTAATAATAATATCAAAACAATATTTTTATGCCAATTTTTGTTTATATTAATTTTAATATTTATTTATATTTATATTTATTTAAAATAAAATATTTTATTTTATTCGTATTCGTATTCGTATTTTTTTTTTGCCGCAATATATATTTTATTACATATTAATTTTTTTTAAATTTTTATTATAATGTTTAATTTTACAATTAAAATAAATACATTTTTTAGCTTTTATCTGTAAAAAAAAAAGATTGTACATTTTTTAATTATAAATATTTATTCAAAAAATAAAAAATATTAATAATAATAAATATCCTACAATATATGCAACCATCGCTACAATCATTTATTAAAAAAAAAATTTAAGTCCGCTTATCCTGAAAGGTATGCAACCTGGTGCTACACACGTTACCGTCTATCTAGAGAGTAATTCCTACAAAGTTTGCGAGAAATTGACTTTACCCGCTAAGTAGATGGTAAAGAAATCTTGTTAGCAGGTAATATTTAAGTTACCTGCTAACAAGCGCGTATTTTACCTATAAAGAAGCAAGAGCGTCGAGCTAGGGTACCCATCGCCGACACCTGTAAATTTGTACAAAAAAGTTATAGCTACGATCATATCTCCCTCAGAATACATTGAATCCAATATTTTACAATCTTAAAAGAACACAGGAGTTTTTACCTGACTATATCTCTAGGGAACCGGTGAAAAAAAACATCCGGCTCTAAATATAATTACGTCCATTGCCACATATACAGCAGTATGTATCTGCTTCCCAGACGACCCATTTCAACAAAGTCACCTAGTGGTTATTTAATTAGCAACTAAATACTATTTATATATTCATTCCATTTGTAGATTTTTAAGGATTTTCAATTCTTAAATGCTCTTATTTCCTTTCTTAAATTTCTTGATTTTTTTTTTTCTAGAAGGTTACTGAACTTAAACTTAATTAATTTAATTCTTTTTAACATTTCCCTTTAAAAAGGTTACAACACTTTTAAATGATAGATATAATCACTAAAAATTCATTTCTAATAAAATATTTCATAAATAAATTTATTACAAGAACTTTGCACACGTGCTTTACAAAATGTCGCATACATCATACACTACCACTACACATGTGACACACTAAAAAACAAAAAAATTTGAAATTTCCCTCTATTTCATGGTGGCGCCACCACTAAATTTTGTAGTGGGGCGAAAGTTAATAAATATTTTAAATATCAATATTTCTAATTAAAATCAATTTAATTAATTAAATTTCTATTTTTAAAAATAATAGTTTAATTTTCCCTATCAAATTCCATTATTTTAGTAAGATTCCAGTTATATTAGAAAATGAAGAAAATAGGTGGCGCTTTTTTGGGATCACAACTTCTGCCATTTGAGTTTCCAGTCCCTGTTTTAAGCGGGCTGTTTTTTACTTTATTTCTATTGGCTGGAATCGTAATCATTGCTCCGATAGGTCAATAAAAGCGCGCTTTTAAAATTTTAAAATTACTGAAAGGGTGAATTACTCCACATACTCCACCACTTACTCCAACTCACAGTAGATTATAGAAGGTGTATTCATTTATTTAAATTCGACTCCATGTTGGCTCACTCAATAACATGGGCTGCGTATAGGGTTATATAAAAATTATGTAATTTTTAATATAATATTAAAAATGTGAGGAATATTGTTGTTGATTTGATGTGTAAATGTGGCTTGTATAGGGTGTATGCGGATGACGTCATATTTATTGCACTTGGAGGCCATACTGGAGTAGTGCATAACATTGCTCAGCATAGGACAAACTTTGTTTAAGCCAATTTTCTTTGGGAAATCGGTTCATTTTTTGTTATTGTTATTTTTCTCACATATTTGAGATACTAATTCAACACATTTACAGCATCAATGCTCTCAAAAATATTGCATAGTGTTTTTAAACTGGCAAAATGATTTTTTTCCTATGCCATCCATGTTATTGAGTTATCCAACATGGCGTCGACTTTAACATGAATGAATAGACCCTATAGGGTGTATGCGGATTTCGTCATATTTATTGCGCTTGGAGGCCATACTAGTGTCCAATTCAAGAACGTCACTATCAGTGACGTCACATGAGCTGGGAGTAACATTCTTCAATCGGAAAAGCATACTTTCAATCTACATAACCATAGTGTAGTGCATAACATTGCCCAGCATAGGACAAACTTCACTTAAGCCACATTTTTTTGGGAAATCGGCTAATTTTGTGTTATTGTTATTTTTCTCACATATTTGAGATACTAATTCAACATATTTACAGCATCAATGCTCCCAAAAATATTGCATAGTGTTTTTAAACTGGCAAAATGATTTTTTGTCCTATGCTATCTATACCCATGTTATTGAGCTATCCAGCATGGCGTTGACTTTAACATGAATGCATATAGACCCTATAATTTAAAGGAGTTCTATGAGATTGACGCTGGATTATTTATACATATATTTTAGAATAAGCACAAAGTTGCATACCTAACGTGAGTTGTAAAGGAGGGACTATTTTGTAGATTCTGTAAATATTTATTGTGTGTTTTTTATGTGTTTTTTCTTGGACAAGATCTATATTACTGTACTGTATGTAATCCTCTGATCAATAAACTTATTTATTTATTTATTTAACTGATTTCGCAAAGAAAGTACAGCCAAAAACAAAGTTTGTCCTACACTGCAGAGCAATATGTTATTCATTACTCCAGTATGGCGCCCAAGCGCATTAAAAATGACGTATATGCGGATACACCCTATAGGGTCTATGCATTCATGTTAAAGTCGACGCTATGTTGGATAACTCAATAACATGGGTGGCATAGGAAAAAAATCATTTTGCCAGTTTAAAAACACTATGCAATATTTTTGAGAGCATTGATGCTGTAAATATGTTGAATTAATATCTCAAATATGTGAGAAAAATAACAATAACAAAAAATTAACCAATTTCCCAAAGAAAATTGGCTTAAATGAAGTTTGTTCTATGCTGAGCAATGTTATGCACTACTTTAGTATGGCCTCCAAGCGCAATAAATATGACATCAACCGCATACACCCTATAGGAAAATGCTACTGCGCTGCATACTATTTTTAAGCTTGCGCTTCAACGCCATAATCGAGAACAAAAATTGTTTACTTACTAAATTACTATATATATTTTTCTTTCATAAACATTTATTATTTTTTTTTTAATGCCTAAAATATTGAGTGTGATATAATTTTTTTTTTTTCTATAAAAATTATTTATAAAGATATAGTATTAGAAAAAATTAAACACGCTTTTTATTTTTTCCCCGATGGGAGTGTAAACGAAGTACAAAAGGTGTAGCATTTTTCTTTTTTTAATTTACAATTTTAATAAAAAAGAAAGAAGTTTTTATACGATGTATGTGGTTTTCTTTGGTATAAGTAAAATACATGATTAAAAAATCCTTTTCTACGCAAGATTTATATTTAATAATTAATCATATTTTTAATATTCATTTTGTAAGACTATAAAAAAAATGTATAACAAGTGAACGAAATGCCAAAAAATTGGTCATTTTTAACTTTATTAACAATGATTGTAATAAATAATTATATTATAACTTTTTATATTATATAATGCATATTTGGTTCTTTTTGCATAAGATAAGGATTTTTTTTTAATTTCTTTTATTAATTTTTAACTGTTGGCTGTTGGTATATAGCAAGTAAAAGGGAATTTTATATTTAACATACTAAACAATATAATTAAAAATTGTAAAAGCTATAGGGTGTGTACGCATGACGTTATTCTGAGTGCTTTTCGATGCTCTTCTTGAGCAATGAATAGCATTGCTTAGCATAGGACGAACGTAGTTTTTGGCTATTTTCTTTGGAAAATTAGCTATTTTTTAGTCATTATTATTTTTCTTGCATACTTGAGGCACTAATTCAACCTGTTAACCGCATCAATGCTCTCAAAAAAATTGCTAAGTATTTTTAAACTGGCAAAATGTGCCATTTTCCTATACCGGCCAATGTTATTTAGTACTCACTTATGACGTCGACTTTAACATAAATGAAACCACCCTATAAGTAATAAACTATTATTATTATTACTTTATTGTGTTATTTGCAATGTGTATGTTATAGAGGCAGAGCAGCAGAGGGTCCCAAGTTTGGACCCGCTAGGGGTACACTTGTATAGGGTGGTTTCATTCATATTAAAGTTGACGCCATATAAGTGAGCGGTAAATAACATACGCCAGTATAGAAAAATGACTCATTTTGCCAATTTAAAAATACTTCGCAATATTTTTAAGAGCATTGATGCTGTTAACAGGTTGAATTAGTGTTTCAAGTATATGCAAGAAAAATTATAATAACTAAAATGTTGCTAAATTTCCAAAGAAATTAGCCAAAAACTATGTTTGTACTATGCTGAGCAATGTCGTTATTCATTGCTCAAGAAGAGCGTCGAAAAGCACTCAAAATGACGTCATGCGCACACACCCTATTACATTGTGATAACTAATAATTAATCAGTAGCGCAGGGGTATATTCAGGATTTTGCAACGGGAGGGGTCCAACCTATAGTGAGCATAGGCAAAGGGGTGAATAACCCCCTTTCCCATATGCTTTTTTAGGCCTGACGGGGGACCCCAAAAACACCCCCCTGAATACGCCCCTGAGTGGGATCATCAGTGTTCCCAAGGTGTCTTTACAAGTGTAACAGCAACTTTGACGTATACATAGTTATGCTTAACAATGGAGCTTTAAAATTACATAAAACAAATAAATATTTATGATAAAAAAAAATGCATTAAAAAATATTATCACAGACATGGCCACCTCTCTTTTAAAATAAGCACGCTCGCGCTCCGCGCTCGCGATCATGACTCTGTGCGAGCTCGCGGTTTTCGCTAGTAATTTTTTTTTCTTTATTTTTTTTTCTAATCAGTTGGAATTTATTTGTTACTTATTTCTTTAGGTGTCCTTTGCAAAGTACGCATTTCTTGTTATTTCTGATTATACTAGTGCCAAAAAGAAATACTATCTGCTTTATTGATTTCTCATGTACATAAAATAAATAATTTTTTTAACATATGTTATAAATTAACGAGTATATAACTCAAATTTACATACTATATAGTCTTAGTAAGTTTCAAATATACCACTAGCCAATTTTTTTTGCGGCCACGCCCCTTTTCCCTTTTTTTATTGTAAAAAGAATCGATGTTTTTATGTTAAATTTATTCTCTGATTTTTGTTTTTGTAGTACTTACATTTCATATTAATATTTGAAATTTGCGTTTAAATCATTCTATAAAAATATATATTGATTATGATTAGGTTCTTCTGTTCTTCATCTTAATTGCCCATCAGGGAATGCTTAAGTACAATACTTAAATGAAGTGGTGGTCCTATCTTTTTTTTTTTTTTTTTTTTTCCCCGGGGACAGTATTTTAAGTGGGCCCCCTAAACAGATGCGCGAAGCGAAAACAGCTCGTCGCAGGCGTGATTTTTTTTTCACCACAGGACTATAATTTACACTGAATTTAGTGTATAAATTTAGTGTCTCTGTGAAAATAGCTACACTAAATTTTATTTTTGAATTAAATATTAAAAAGAAAACAAAGATAAAAAATAAATTTAAAAAATTAAAAAATCACAATGAAAAATTAATTGTATTTAACTACGTTGCAGATTGAGGCCAGATTTAGTGCATGTAAAACATGTTTCCTTCATATATTCTCAAAGTTGAATTTTGATTTTTATTTATTTCTATTAGAATTAATTTCAAATTTCCAAAATAAATATCCAGTTTTTATGTATGTATTATTATAAAAATTGACAATTGCGGATGAATAGAAATAGTGAAAATTTAGGAAGATTTAGCTTATTTCTATTAAAATTTTCACCTGTAAGCCAAAAGAATGAGGCCGACTTAATTTTTTTTCGGGGCAAAATTTTATTTCATATTCTAAAAGAGGAAATTGTCTTTTTATTCCTAGCAGTTAATTTTACCTTTTTGAATCAGGGCAGCACCCTTATTAAAAAAGGTAAAAATCTATACTGAATCAACTTTTAATTATTGCTAGTTAATTCTGGATTTACCTTTAGACGTGTGGAGAAACTTTTTTTTCCCCTATAACCGATGGACAAATTGATTTGAAAATTGGTTCACATTACACACGCATGCTATTGAATATTATTAAATAAACTGAATGACGGCAATACAAAATTATGCTGAAATTTTTTAAAAAAGCTATCGAGTAAAAAAAAAAAAATCTCCACGTCTGAGGTTAATTAATTCTGAAATTGTATTTTATCTTTAGATTTATATGCTTCATTCTTTATAATGCAAAGTTAGGGATAAATTCATAAATGAAAATCATCAATTTTTTTCATATAAATTTTGCTCTTTCTCTCTTCTTCCTGTCCTTTAAATAACTCCCCCCCCCCCCCCCCTTTCTGAGTTTTGAATTTTTTACATGTAGGCATTGTCTCAGGGCCCCCAAACCTAGTGGGCCCGGGGATATCTGCCCTTCAATTCCCTCTGTAGGGCCGCCACTGCTTAGATGTATATCGTCTGATTGTCAGCTATTATATTTTTTTATTTATATTTTATACATATTTTATTTATATATAATAATAAAATAATTACATAACTTTGAATAAATTGATTGCTACAGTGGGAGGCCCCCTTTTACAGGGGGCCTGGGGCCTGCTCTTCTCTCTGTTGTATATCCCCATGGAGGCCCCCTTATACAGGGGTCCTCCTCTCTTCTATTCTCTCTTGTATGACAATAATTTTTAATTATATAAATTTTATTATGACTTTTTGTAATTATATAGAAATTTTAATTTCAAAGTTTAATAAATATATTATTTTTGTGAGAGACCCCACGGAGGCCCCGAGAGGGCTTCTTCTCTCCTCTGTTTTGTGTACTACAGGCTTTTTATATTTTATAGGACAGGGAAGCGAAAGCAGGCCAGGGCCTTGTCAGCCTCAAACGATCGCGTCTCTAAACAAATTAAAAAATAAATAAATAAAGTAAAAGAAAAAAATATTAAAATAAATATAGAAAATAATTACTTAATTATTTACATTTGTTTCTTACTAAATTAAGGCTTCTATTATTCTGCTTGCTTTTTTATACACATTTTTTAATATGATTTTTTTTACGCCGCTTCGCGGCTTTGACGGGGGCCTCGCCTGAGGGCCTCATTCTTTGTTTTGGGGGCCTCACACTGGGGGGGCCTCGTCGGGGATCCCGTCTAGCCCTTATGGCCAGTCCGACCCTGAATAGTACGATATTATGTATTATCGGAGCAGATAAGACAGAGATTTTAATATTAATTATGAGATATAAAAATATATGTGCATATTATCAGTTTATTATCATTTGAATACCAAAATTTTTAAAATACGAAATACTAAATATATTATATTTTGTATTTTTCTTATTATCAATTATTCGTATTTAATCATTTGCCGAGATAGCAGAAAGTTGTTTTTTTTATCTAAAATTATCCAAACATACAAAAGTTTACCAACTTTTTTTTCTTTTAATATCAATATATTTAATGTCATGTCGTTAACATTGTATTGCTTTGATCGTAGTCCTGCTAGTCGTGCAGTGTATTTGTGCGTGGGAGCACTAGGACTTGAGGTGACGAAACGTTTTGTCAATTTACCAAAACTTGAACATCGCACACCATGGTATTTGAATGTAAGAAATTGTTCACAACTTATCATAATCATGTATGGTGTATAATAACAAATGTAAGATAAAATGTCTTTGCAAAATAATAATATATTTTAACTCCTTTATATTGTGTATAGGGTCTATGCATTCATGTTAAAGTCGACGCCGTATTTGATTACTCAATAACATGGGCAGCATAGGAAAATAATTCATTTTGCCAGTATAAAAACACAATGCAATATTTTTGACAGCATTGACATTGTTAATGAATATCTCAAGTATGCGAGAACAATAATAATTACAAAAAAAAAAAAAAAAAATACCGATTTCTCTAAGAAAATAGCAAAAAACGAAGTTTGTCCTATGCTGAACAATGTTGTTCACTACTCCAGTATGGCCTCCAAGCGCACTAAATAAAATGACGTCATGCGGATCTACTCTTTAAGTATATATTATACCAAAGACGCGTTCAAAATTTACTTTCAACATTTTTACAATTGAAATATAGAGACTCCATGTCCATGCACCTTTAAATTAGTGATTTTTTTTTTCGCCTATACAGTTGTTTCAATATAATTGCATGCTCTCTGCCTCTGCATGTTATTATTGTTGTGTTAAATAAAATAAAAAAATATGTATGGTAAATATAACTAAGCAATTGTGCAAAAAAATTGAATGAAGAAGAAATAATTAACCAATTTTAAGACTTGCAATTAATTTAGCATTGATATGTGTATTAAATTGTGCAGTTGATAATTATTATTTTAACACTTTAGTAAGGAAACTCAGAAATGAGTTTCCGTATACAATTATTTATATAGTATTTTGTAACTGTCTTTCATAAAATATAAAGATTAATTTATTTTTTTATTGTATCACAATTATCTTAGAAATAGTATATCCTTACTGATTCTAATGTAATTGCAGGAACTATTTTTATGTGACATTTTATAAAAATTATACTTGCAATATGATCAAATTTATATATTGATGCAATATTTTCATAGCTGAACCCTCAACATACCACACCAACTTTAGATGATGACGGAGTAGTTGTCTGGGACAGGTAAATAAAATATTACTTCCTTATTTTATTTATTGAATAATAAAGGAACAACTGTTTTGAAGGCGACTATAAGCAATTTTGATCACATCCGCTTCCGTTTCGACTTACTGCACATGCGTAAATAGGAAAAACGGAAGCGGATGTGACCGAAATCGCTTATAGCCTGCCTCAAAACCGTTGTTCCTTACTAGTCAATTATTTATTATTATTATTTTTTAATTATTTGTCTTATTTTAATTTTTATATATCTTCATCGACCAGTCATGCAATAAATATGTATCTGGTGACAAAATACGGGAAAGATGATTCATTATATCCCAAAGAATTATCTACTAGAGCTATTGTAGATCAACGACTACATTTTGACTCTGGGATTTTATTTCCTCGACTTCGAGATATAACCGTGTGAGTTGTGAGCGTATACCATTTACGTTGATATAATGAAGGATACGATTAATTTTGAATTAAAAATGTTTAGGATTGGATTGTATTCAAGCCCAAATTGGAAGTCCCGCAAGAGATGATAGATCGAGTCTACGAGGCATTTGATTTTCTTGAAGTATTCCTGGAGGGAAAAGATTATGTAGCCGGAAATCATTTCACGATTGCAGACTTTTCGTGCGTCGCAAGTGTTTCTAGTTTTGTGGTAATAATAACTAATAACCAACGTAGATAATAATGAATAACTGTGTGGATACAATTAACTATAATTAAATTCAGATATGTTTTGAAGAATAATCAGCTTTATAGTAAATTAATGCACAAATATGAGTTTAAAAAACTCCCCATAAAAAAATGTTTATATGTAAAAAAAAAAAAAATTGCACTATAAGTAAATAATAATAAATTTTATTATCTTTATGGAACATATACAATCAAAATGTTAGCTAATTTTTAAAATGCCTTTTCATTAAAGTTGTGTAATATAGTATATTATACAATGTTGTGATACTTTTAGGAGGCGATAAGATTTTCTACTGAAAATCACCCCTTGATATTTCGATGGCTGCAGCGATGTCGAGAAAATCTGCCGGGGTACGCGGAGTCGCAAGATCACGGGCTTATGATACTCAAGCAAGGAGTGGACGAGCGATGTCCTGCCGAGCGAGGATTGACATCCATTAGATCTCCAAAAAAATAAAAATAGAAAAATAATTTTACTTGTTATCTTTTTAAATTACTGTGATGATTTGAGGGGGAAATAAAAGCTTTTTAAAAGCAATGTTACAAAAATAATGCTATTTGTTGTTTTTTAATTTTATAATTTATGTGAGATAGAAAAACATGCTTTGATCAATTTTGGAAAACAATAATATATAAAGTATAATAATGTATTTATTACAAAAACAAATATAGGCAATAGGTGCCCTTTCTACAAACTAATATAATAATTAAATACAACATTATGAAATAAGTTTATAAGCTTCAATAACCATAATAATGGAAGTTATAAAAATATGAATATTAGTAAATTGGCAATAATTAAACAATAATTTAAATTAATTTTGTTTGTTTAAAGTATAGTAAAATGTAAAATGAAATATAATATAATATATAATATGAATGTATAAAGACGCAGTAAATAAATAATAATAGACATTTGATGATAAGAAAAAAAAATAGGTTTGGCTCACAGCTTCCTTATCAGTTTTGATAGTCTTTATCAATCAGTCTGTATTGGATAATTTTATTTTATTATAAATAACCATGTCAATAATATTGTACTGCCTTGATGGCAGTCCTCCTAACCGTGCTGTTTACTTGTGCCTGGCTACCCTTGGATTACGTGTTACTAAGAAAACAATAAATTTACATAAATTAGAGCATCTCAGTCCGTGGTATACTAAGGTATATAATAGCTATATAATTAACAGATGTTAAAATAAGAAATAATATTTCATTAATTAATTTTTTGTTAATTATTTTTATATCGTACTCTAAGTTGTCTTTAGAAATATCCAATTCGTGACAAATCGCTATATTACGCTCATTACTCATTATACGCTTTTTATTTATTAGCTAAACCCACAACATACTGTACCTACCTTGGATGATAATGGAGTTATTGTATATGATAGGTAAGTATTTGATTTAAATGATATCTATGCTTACTTTTTTTATAGAAATAATTTCGTAGTGCACAGGACCGTGATAAGATATTTTACCATTTAAATCCTGCGCGTAGCGTGTTTTTTTCACAAGCGAATAACATTGCAAATTTAGCGCGATTTTTTGAATGGTAAAAATTCTAATCGTGGTTGTGTGTACATGTCAATGAGTATCAAAATTAGGCTATTATAGGCTTAATTTATATTTCGATATGCACGTGAAGGTATATAATTGAATAAATTGAATAAAATTTAACTTCTTCAACAGATATAAATCATAAAAAAATCAAAGCAAGATGGAAAGGATTAGCAAAATCAAAACATTGCATTGTACGTTATTATTATTGTTGTAAATTAATTTATTAATTGATAAATTATTAGAGCATGGATCAATTTTATATTGCATTAGAAGTATGAAAGCCTGTAACCATTCATATGCTATATCAGATTATAGAAAGCTTAACGTTTCAATAAACTACATACGAATACTCCTTTTAAAAAAATGTTAAATAAAATTTTGTTTTGTATTTTTATAGTCATGCTATAAACGCATATTTGGTTGGTAAATACGGTAAAGATGATTCGCTTTATCCTAAAGATCTGGCGAAACGAGCGATTGTTGATCAACGTCTTCATTTCGACTCAGGTGTGCTGTTTCCACGGCTGCGAGATGTTTCCGTAAGTTATTTAAATTAGTTTTATGTTTTTGCTTTATATATCAAATCTCTAAGAAAAAAACATTAATGCAAATGCATTGAAAAGCTTAGGAAGTTTTAAAATGAATGACATAGAGGGAGAGGCTGCACTGGGTCCTGGACCGCCCATCGATCAGGTTATGGCTCTGGTAAAGCTGAAGGAACCATTATTAGTTGCATGATAGTTATAGATCGAGTGGAAATTCTTTTATACGGAAAAAAATGCTAAAAAAAACTAAGTGAGGATAAAAAATATTGTTATTATTAGTATTTTGAAAATATTTTTATCTACTCTCTCTTTCTCTCTAATTTAAGTACATAATAATACGGGGGCTTAGTAAGACATACAGTAAATATCAAATAAAAAAAAAAAATAATAATAATCAATACAGATGAAAGATATCTTGCAACAAATTCTCATTTTAAAACTGAATTTGATATAGATTTATTTGGTTGTATTTTGTAATAGGAAACGGTGATATGGCTACAAGAAAAAGAGGTACCAGAAAAGATGGTAGATCGAGTGTACGAGGCGTTTGATGTACTCGAATTATTTCTGGAGGGCAAAAACTACGTGACAGGAGACAGTATCACCATTGCAGACTTTTCATGCGTTGCCACTGTCTCAAGTTTTGTGGTAATGCTTTTCTTTGCAATGAAAATATCAATATTGTGAGTATTAAAAATGAAACGAATCGATCTCATGTTTAATTATTTCAGGAATCAATGAGATTTACCACTGAAAAACATCCCTTGATTGCTGCGTGGTTGCAAAGATGCCGAGAAAATATGCTGGGCTATGCAGAGGCACAAACTCGAGGTTTGAGGCTGCTGAAACAATTGGTGGATGGAGTCTTAGACTCAAACTCAAAACTGTGATACTAAAATTTTAGAAAACAGCAGAAAACAGCAAATAATAATAATAGTTCATACGCTGCCAACGGTAGAAAAATCAAATAAAAAGTTCGTAAAATCGGGTTATTAACAATATTATATTTCTACATAATTATGCTTTTACGTTTTTTTTTTTTTTTTTTTTTTTTTGTAAAGTTTAATAATGATTGCCTGTATTTGTCACGCTCTCGTGTTAAAATCCTAATCGTATACTTTTCTTCCTTAAATGTATTAAAATTTCGGGAAGAGCCATTTTTAATATATAATGCTAATAATATTTCATATTATGTAAAAATAAAATAATATTTTAATATTGTTTAACCATATTATTAAATATTGAGAATAAATTGTACAACATAAACAAATACTCAAAATAAAATTCTGCAATGTACGTATGTTTTATTAAAAGTATAAAAGTCTGAAACAATGTTATTACAAGGAATAATTATATAATATTAAAACTTAGATTCTTTCCACTGCATTCTCGTCTCTGTTTTGACATTTCTCCAACTCCTTCATGAGCACAATGCATTCCTGTAGACACAACAAGTTAAAGAAATCAGTTTTATTTATTTTTTTATTTTTTATTTTTTATGTTTTAATGTAATAAAGGAAACAAAAAAATTACCGATGATAATTATATAGGGTGGTTTCATTCATGTAAAAGTCGACGTCATAAGTGAGTACAAAATAACATTGGCCGGTATAGGAAAATAGCACATTTTGCCAGTTTAAAAATACATGTAGCCTTTTTTTTTATAGTATTGATGCTGTTAACAGGTTGAATTAGTACCTCAAGTATGCAAGAAAAATAATAATGACCAAATAATAGCTAATTTTCTAAAGAAAATAACCAAAAACTAAGTGTGTCCTATGCTGAGCAATGTTATTCATTGCTCAAGAAGAGCATCGAAAAGCAGTCAGAATGGCGTCATGCGTACACACCCTATAGGTTTTGCTATATATTTGCAAAGCATAAAAATAGTTTTATGAGCGGTTGAATGGTATACAGACGTAATGAAAACACACATTTTAATGAAGATATAAATATATACGCATTTGGAACATCTAATGGTATGCCTAGAGTATAATTGGGCACCCCTATATGAATTAATTTTTGGTTAAAGCATGAAATTCTTAGACTTTTTTTCATGTACCATTTATTTTTAATACCTGTTTAAGAGTGTTTTTTTCATTCCTGTGGTACTCTTCCATATTTTTCAGTTTCTTCACCAAAGAGTTGTTTAAATCTTGCAGAGTTTCAATCTGTCGTTTCAGTTCCATCAAGGCCTCTGTGGGGTGGTCCTCGGTGGGTGCACCATCTCGTCCATAGTCACGGTACAGCTCCTGATCATGAAGTAGAGATAGATTATGGACACACAATTTAATGCAAAATATTAGGCACAATGTTCTGAGTTATAATATTGTGTATTGTGTTGCATAATTCAATCTATAATCAATATTAT
Source organism: Ecdyonurus torrentis (assembly GCA_949318235.1). Lineage (NCBI taxonomy): Eukaryota > Metazoa > Arthropoda > Insecta > Ephemeroptera > Heptageniidae > Ecdyonurus > Ecdyonurus torrentis. The sequence continues at coordinate 40,235,909 of OX439132.1, read as the reverse complement.
TTTTATAACTAAAAAGCAAAATGTAAAAAGCCTTCATTTCTAAATATAATTAACGTGATTTTTTTAAACTCTAATAACTAAGTTCTCCTTTTTTTTATTTTTTATTTAATTGCGTTTTTTTTATGTTTTTTTTTAATGTACATCATTTTACATCACATCATTTTATTTCAATACTTATACGAAATTTTTCTTTTTACATTTAACTTTTAAAAGCAAATGCATTATTATTATTGCACAGTCGAGTTTAATTTTTTTACTGAATTGAATGAGTTATACCAAACAAATTGAGCTAGATACTTTGCACTTAAAGATAAATGAACTCACTGCAGTTAGTCGTTGCAATTGCTTTGGATTCTGTAGCACGGCTCCCAGCTCATGCACACGTGCACGGAGGCGACTCGTGTTTCTCTCGGCGTCTCGATGCCGAGTCTGCTCTGCAAGAGCACGTCGCTGCATCTGCTTCAACTGTGCACTCACTGACTGCAGCTCAACCTCCAGCTGACCTCGCTGACTGCGCTCCACGCGGAGTTCACGACCCATCTGTTACTCGTCAATTAATGAGACAACATCATTTATCTCAGAAAACAGTTTTTTTTTTCATGTTTGTGATCAATGTGATCATATTGTTATTGTATGCACATTTTTTATACCATAAAATTTATATTCTATATATATACATGCCGGTTCAAATGAAATTTAGTACAAAATATATTTTTTAGAAGATGTACTGTACTTCACTTTGTTATAGCTATATGTCCTTGTTTATATTTTTTCCAGCCAGAGCAATGGATTTTTACTATGCTTATCTATAAAAATAAATGTCCTTTTCTAGCTTTTTTAGTTTACAAAACTATATATATATATATATCAACGTTTTAGAAAGAGTTAAGGACTGTACTATATTTGTAAAATGTTAGTTTACTATTTTACCTGTTCAAGTTCTGCTGTTTTTTCATTGATAGCTTCATCTTTAGGACCAATATGCTGAGAAAGCATTTCCATGCGGAAACTGATGGTCTCTTTTTCCTTCGTAATTTCAGTGACCAGCTTGCGAACTTCTGCTAAATCTCGCTCCTGTAAAAGTATAATAAAATTTTACACATCAATTAAAAAAAGTTCAGCAAAATAACATTTGAAATAATTGTCTATATATAATCTGATAGTAATTATAGTAGTAAATAATAACAATAAATATTATTGAATAAAGTCTTTTACAGTCGTGGTCTAGCTAAGAAATAGACGAAAGAAATCATATCAATAAATAAAAACTATCTATAAGATTTGTTATTAATGTTATTATTATTATTGTTGTTGTTATTATAACTTTATAAGTTCTCTTATTTTCCTTCTGTAACACCAACACCGGAATCCTACTTGATTCAAGGTGAAGGTGAAAATAATCTCGTACCAATTATCTGATAGAAACTTGTTGTTGTTATTTTTATTGTTATGTTATTATTATTAACTCAAATCATTCAATAATTATTTAAACGAGATATATTTAAACCTTATCCTCAAGAATAATGTTGTTCCTCTCCATAAGTTTCTTCTGCTCCGCGATGTGTTGCTCAAGGCTCGCAATGTTTGCCTGCAACTGGTTGATCTCTTCTTGTTGTTGTACTTTCTGTTGTTGAAGAAGCTTCACCTCTTGCTGGCTCCTGCGCAACCACAAATAAAACAATATAATGTTTCAGTAATTATATAAAATAACAAAATTCATCGATTTTTATCAGCGTGAAATCCAAGGTGTGCAATCGTTTATCAATATCGCAACCACACTGTTTTACAACACAGTTAGCTATATATATAACATAATATATGTATTTTAATAATTTATATAGAAATGCAATTTTCGCATGAATTATTCATTTTTAAGTAATTTGAAGGAACCTCAGCGATATTTAAGACATTTGTTACAACAAAAAAAGCAGTACAATAATGAAAAACTTGATTTTGTTTTATGCTATATCTTTAATAATGAATTATAAAATATTTTCAGGGATAAATTTTAACTATATACTGTTCTTGTAATTGTGCTAAAAAAATGTAATTTCCATATAATAGTTGCATTAGACCGCCGAGGAGACAGATCAATATTTGAGACCAATTACATTTAATCTGGAGTTCTAAAATTTTTATTTCATATTTGCATAAATAGTAAGAAGTCAATTTAATAATCACATATGTCTTAGTTGATTGAAATTGTTGAAAATTTACCCTAGTACTTTCTTCTTGGTGCTCTGGACCTCTCCAGTGAGTTGCTCAACAAGCTGTCTCTCACTGCGCAGCGCTCTCTCGTGCACAATCTTCAACTGGATGATTTCTTTGTCTGCATCTTGCTCCACCTGACGAACAACCTCCTCGTGCACCGCACTCATGCTGCGCTCCGCCGCTTGCAGCTGAAACAGTGACGACCAAACTAACAGTCAGTTGGTCAGTCAAGTCAGTTTACTACAGTGTCAGTCATTATGTTGTGTGACATGACAAACATATAAAATAACAATCAAATATTTAATATGCATATATCAATTTAATTTCCATTTCATTATAATATTGAAAGTGTCATCTATGCTTATACTTATTTTGGACCTCTAAGATTGGAACATTTAGTATCACCGGGTCTAAAGCTTTCAAAATTAAATTATAAAAGAAGTAGCAATTAATAAAAAAATAAAATAAAAATCAATAAAATTAGCAGTCTCCGCAATTAAAGAGCATAGAATTTTTTTTTTTTTTTTTTTTTTTTAGCGCATATGACAATTTTATCTTACCTTAACGATGGTCTCCTCTAGATTTTTAATTGTAGCCTCGTATTTCTCACACGTTTCGCTAAGTTTTGCAGTTTGAGATTCTTTCATTTCTATCATTTGACTGCAAATGACGACACATTAAATTAACAAATGTATTGAGCAACGAGGTAAAAATATATTTTAATGTATTATTTCATAAATCAGCAATAGTAAAATTTAAAATTAGCAATTTGTTTATTATTTTTTTCATTAATAGTTTTGGAAGTCCAAGGTGGTTAGCTACAGACCTACTGGCGACGCTTTGCTGTGCCATAAGTTGTAGCTCTAGCTGTTCCACTCGCTGATACTCGACCAGCAGTCTTGCTTGGTACTCGTCTTCTAGTTTCTCAAGTGCAGCCTCATGTGCAACCAGCGCCTGAGCAGCTGCCTCCTGAGTGCTCGCAACCTCCCTGAGCTGGGCATCACTCAGTTCCTGAGAATTAACGATAAACAGAATTGAATGTTCTGATTTTTTTTTTATTTGAAGTACAGTATATATAGTTCCATTTACTGAAACATTTGATTGATACCTGCATGGCAACATCAATCTGATTTATTTGTTGTTGATGCTGTTGGTTGATGTCCAATAGCTGCTGCTGGAAGGCCCTTGCTTGATGTTGTAACGCAGCTTCTTGCTCTTCTTGCTGGTGAGAGAGTCGGTCGGCCAGCGATGTCGCGAGACGTGACAAGTTTTCTAGTTGCGTGCGTCCCACCAAAACCTGCTCCACCGTGCGCATCTTATCGGCATGTGGTTTAGGCTCACCAAATTTCCACACACACAGCGAGCCGTCCTCGGAACAGCTTACCACGGTCACTCCATCGTGAGATAGTGACAGCTGCACACGTCAGCAATAAGAAGTTGTTAAACACAACATCAATTAAAAAAAGAAAAAAAAAAAGAAAAAAAAAAAAGAAAAGAAAAAAAAAGATGAACTATAAATTGTATTAATATTATACTGTAATACAGTGTAATACACCATGCTCCTCCTTAATCAGACTCAATGCTAATACAAATTTATAAATGATACAAATGACATTACGATATTACCTTGGTCACAGGTGCACTGTGCATGCACATTCCCCTGCTGACCGCAGAAGTGTCACCAAGTGGCAGTGCCACCGCAAGCACCGTGCCACATCGTGATGTCACGAGGAGCGTGCGACAGTCCTTGGAGAGCAGCGTTCCTGACAATTGAAGTTCTGAGCTACCAGACTTGCAGGGAACACTCCGAACGAGCTGAAATAATATGTTATTATAAAATATATTCTTAAAAACCATCAAATCCAATAATTGAAAATTGCTTAAAACATATTTTATCAGAAATACTTAATTACAAGAACAATTAATATATTAGTACACGTCAAAGCTAGATAATTAAGCAAAAGTGTATGATACCTGAGATTTGCTGATTTCTCTAATACTAGCATCCCCGGCGACAACAAAGCTAGCTTTGCCATTGGCGAGAATGCTAACGTCTTGGTAGAACGTTCCCTTGGTGACGAGCTCCTCGATACGTTTGCCACTCGCCACGTCCCACTCATACACTGCACCGTCAGCACCGCAAGTCACCAACTTCGTGTCATCTTGCGACCAGCACAGCCCTTCAACCTGGAGTAATTATAAATAAATAATATAAATATACATTTATGTAGAAAATAGTGATGCATTAATAAAATTAGAAATATTAAGATATACCTGGGCGCAATGACCCTGCAATGAGTGTAAGGTAGTGAACGTGATGGCAGATATGAGTTGTACACGACTGCCGTGAGCCACTGCAAAGTGCTGGCCTCCGTGGCTGAACTGACACTCCCTGCATCCCCGCACTGCAAGCTCACGTACAACCAAGAAGTCATCTAGCTGCACCGCCAACAGACATACGCTGTGACCGAAACCCACCAACAGAAACAAACCTGGTGACAGTCAATTGAAAAAAAAAAAAAAAATCATTTAACGCCTTGTTAGTTATGCAACTTATTGAGCAGCCATGTATATTTAAAACAAAGGTTGCATAAATCGAAAGCTTTTTTACTCTCTCTCTCACACACACACAAACACACACACACACACACACACACACACACACACACACACACACACACACACACACACACACACACACACACACACACACACACAAACAAACACACACACAATTTGAATAAAATAAAAATACATTTCAAAGTTGAATTTTCACGTACCAAGAGGGTGCACAGATACACACAGAGGCTGAGAATTGAAGGTCTTCGACAACTCCTGCTGCCCTGTTACGTAGTTCCAGATACGCACAGATTTGTCCTGCAGTCCACAGCTTGCAAATATTGGTCTCCAGACACACATGGAGAGACCCACTATGGCTCCGCGATGTAGAGGTTCACCCAGAGGGTTGAGGAAGGCGGGGGTGTCAGTGTTAGCGAGAGCTTGAAGTTTGGCGGAGTACAGTTGTATTTGAATAGAACTGGTGAGAAGGTGCTTGCAATCAGGACTGATGTCTAGCCACCACACAGCATTCGCTTCCTCATCGCTCTTTGCATCAGAAGCGTCTGAAAAATGTCTTCTTCTATGTATACACGATTATGATATTATATATTACCATTCAAAAACTCACGCTAAATTTACAATGTTTTTCTGATGAGAAAAATACGCGCTGAAATTGAATGGTATGAAATATATTTTCATAAGCGTGTGTACCTTGTACCTCATACCCCCCCCCCACTCTAGAAGGTATTAACTATTAATAATAACAATGCATAACTTAACGTTGTTATTATTAATAATGATGTTACATTTTGGTAACATACTGTAAGTACTACGTAAAATGACTACAACAGCTATGTTAGCTATGTTACCATATTTCGAAAGTAAATTTAAAATTACCATTAATTCAAAAATTTGCACTATTGGTGGTATTTTAGATACAGCACTGAAACGTACAGTAAAGGGGTGTTTTGTGGTGCAGGGAATATTGAACTGGTCAGTGTATAGTGAACGTGCGGCTATGCTCAAAAACATAAAAGACTTATATAATAAGACAATGCCGATGACAATATGTAGGAAGATAAAGGTATTTTCACATAGTTACAATTTTTAACAAATTGAATAAAACATTTCTCTCAATATATTTAAATAAACTTCATTTTGTTCTTCAAATTATCATGCAACAAATTAGAATGTGTTCCCTTAAAATAGCAATCAGTGAAATATGTAGACCCATAAATAACAAACTAATAAAATGTCTTGTGTTGAGTGTCGGTTATATGTAATTCTATTCATTAAAAAAAAAAGTAAATAAAAAAAGCAGATACATTGCTACATCCATACTGTAATATGGCTGTGCAAAACCTCGATATCAATATCAGTTTCAAGACGCACCTTCTTTAGGAGGGCTTGGCTTGAGATTGAAGGTCCCCACGAGAGGATATCGTGCTCCTTGCTCTTGTTTATACACGGCCACTTGACAAGGGTTGCCCAGACCCAGAAGGAAACCGCTTGAGTGGGCTATGATTGCGGTCACTGATTGCGGTGCAGGACCTGGGATGTTCTCCTCGAGCAAACTGAGGAAACAGACAAAACTTAACGACTGAGAATCGTAATATAAATATAATACTTTGATGTTTTTATCATTATTTTATTATAATTGCCTTTTTTTATTGGGAAATAATTAATTTTGCCTATAATAGCCGATTACTTAGTTTTCCTATATATTATAAATATTATTAATTATACTGAATGATAAGACAAATTTATAGCAGACTAAAAAACTAATAATAGAAGTTAATAGATATCTGACGTGTCTTTGGAAGGTAGAGCAACGAGAGGCAGTCCTGAGGCTTCAAACACAGCCTTGAGTTCATTGGACTCGATGAGCAATAATCGCCCATCCTCTGTGCCGGCGAGCAGTCGATCTGACGTAAGCCACGATACGCTAAGCAGTGGGAACGCTTGCGCCTTGTAGAATCCAAACTGTCGCCACGAGCCATCTACTAACTGCAGTAATCGAAACAGCCCAGGACCAACTACAGCCAGAGTCGTGGGGTCAGTCGGGTTGCAAGATACCTGTATTTCAATTACTAATATTAACAACATGACTTATTAATAAAAACTTATAATTAATTTCCACATACCTGAGTAACTTTTCCCGTGGGTTGAGCAGCCATGTTAGCCCTGGTCTTGCTGTCCAGTGACCTGGCCGCGACATTGTAGCACAACAACATCCAGTCTGGTTCACTGGTGACAGCGATGAGGAACTGAGCGTCACACGTGAATTGCAGACACACCACGTTGTGTGCACGCAGTTCTGAGGGTATGGCAAGGCTGGCAAGGTGTTGACGTGAAGTGACCGAGTAGAGCGATATAATAGGCTGACCTCCTCCCTCACCAGTACCAACCACGTCCCTGGCAACAAATTTAACTCAATTACTTTTCCAAATCTTAACAAAATTATGATTTGAATAAAACATACAGATGATGGATTATATAAAAGAAATAAGAAATGCAAAAATTAGAGTAAATTAAAAAAATGAGAAACATGCATATAAAAAATTAAAGAGTGCAAGATTGAAAGTTTGATTACTTTTTAGGACTCATACACATCACATTAAGTGGTCTTTGTTTATCATGGAGATGAATATAAGTTTGTTGATGACAATCATTTAAATCTTGAATTACAAGCACTCCACCAGCAGGATAAATAATTTTATCATTTGATAAAAAATATGCATTTTGACGAGTTTGAGAACTTAATCCATAAATAAAACTAGGATTTAAAGATAAAGTAGACATTTTATTCACTATTATAATAGAACAGAACGATGTACGGTTGATTTGTTTATTTGAAAACACTTGTTGTTTATTTGGGGTCGCTATGGTTACGTAAAGAGATGCGCGCACACCTTTTGAATATTTATATGCAACCCGCGCATCATAATTTTTTCATTCGTCTCGTTTTATAAGTTTGCTACTAATTTCTTACATCACCAACATCTCATATTTGCATTTTGTAGATAATTTTTTGACAGTCATTTAATGATAAAAGTTGAAGATATAAATTAGACATACAAAGTTTTTTATATTAACATCAATCAAACAGTATATATATATATATATATGAAATTGACGTCTATATACCTGTCATATTTTTATTTATTTAATATTCACATTGTCTGTCCTATTCATTACATTGCAAACATTGCGTGAGAAATTTTTCATCCCTGTTTTTAAGATATCTATGATTAATATTATACAATGGATATCTTTATTGATTTTATGACAAAACGTCCAATTAAATTGCAATATTATAGCATTGATGAATTGAAATTTTAAAAGTTAAACATGTTATATTATTGGTTAATAAACTATATTTGAAGGTGGAGCTTACACATTCTAATATATATATAAAAGAAGATTGTCTTTTTTATTTCAAAGTAGTTTTTGTAGAATGGGACTCCAAATTATTTCTAAATGTCTTTTAGTTTTTCTACTCTGTTTTGAGCATCATTTGTGCTCAAAAATATGGAAAAACTCCAATGACTGGAGTAATGAAGTTATTGAATCTACTGAGAATTTAGTTCATTTAAATTTTAACCAAACATATTGTCTTCAAATTATAAATGATGAAAAGATGGAAAGTTTATTATTTAAAATCATTAACGAATTACCTGTTTACAATGTTGGAGTGAAAGAAATGAGGTGTCGTAAATTTTTAATCGCATTTGAAGATATTCAACATTTACAAGAAATTTTGATTAATGGAAATTTACCACGTGAAGCTAAATATTTGGTGTTAAGTACAACTGTAAACAGTGAGACTTTATTACGAGAAACTATTAGCGACGCCTTTTACTTGGATGTTTTATTATCAGTTATTTCAAATGAGAGCGTGTCATCTCCAGTTCAACTTGGTATCGTAGTTGGTAATAATGGACGAGTTGATTTACAAGGAAGAAAATTAACAATTGTTGGTGTTGTAAATCCACCATTTACAGTCTTTGAACCACAGAAAAAAATAAAATTGAATGGAGTTGAAGTTCGTGTAATTAGAGAACTTTCTGAATCCTTAAATTTTACTTCAAAACTTCGTGTACCACGAGATAAACAAGGTAGAGGTCAACGTAATGTCACTGGACACTGGACTGGATTAAGAGGAGAATTAACTAATAGTGATGCTGATATTGGAGTAGCTACTTTATATTTAAGTTTAGAAAATTATTATTCTTTCCAGTTAAGTTATCAATATACTCAATTTTGTTTAACATTTCTCATACCTGCACCAAAAAGTTTAGTAAGTTCAGGGCATTGGGGTGCTTTATTACGACCTTTAAAACTATCTTCGTGGCTAACATTTTTACTTATATCAGCTATACATGTAATAATGTTATATTTAATAACAAAAGATCCAATTAATAAATGTATTTTAGAAACAATCAGAGGTGCAGCTTTAGTATCAAGTCCACAACCTTCAGGACCAATTTCGCAACGACTTTTATTCGCAACATGGATTTTAGGTAGTTTTTTAGTTGCTAATTTATATAATAGTGAACTTTCAGCTTGGATGGTAGCTCAAGTATCAGAAACACCTCTTAGGACACTTAAAGATCTTGCTAAGAGTAAAATAATGTGGGGAAAAACTGATACTGAAATGGTTTTATTATTACAACAATCTCCAAGTGTTATATCAAGAGATTTAATAGCAAAATTCGTACTTGAATCCAGTGAAGAAGATATGGAGAGGAAAGTATTACGTGGAAATTACGCTGTTTTTGTGCATGTTTTAAGTGATGGATATCCATCAGGAGCTGAATTTTTATCTGCAAAAGCGAGAAGACAATTAGTTCCACTACAAGAATGTGCAATCTCACAGTATGTATCATTAGGCATGAGACGAGGATTACCGTTGATTCAAGCGACAAGTCTGGAGCTGACGAGACTTCAAGAAGCGGGACTATTACAAGAATGGCAAGCAAGAGATGTCAAAACTTATGGAGATTTATCAGATTATAAAAATTTAAATCCATCTAAAGCAATTGAATTATCACCTTTAGATTTAAATAATTTAGCTGGAGTTTTTGCTTTTTGGATTCTAGGACATTTACTTGCTTTAATAGCTTTTATTGTTGAAAATATTTATCCACGATTTAGAGTTGTTTATATTAAAGATATTTAAAATTTGTGTCTTTAATTGTGAGTTTGCTTGTCTAGACTTCGATTTAATGTGATTAAATGTGATTTTATCTGACATAATGGAGTTGAATCTTTTCAAAATATGTAAATTATTATCACAACGTAAAATTTTTTAAAGCTTATTCATTGATTAATTTTTTTAATGCATTTTTAATGAAAAAAAAGCAAAAATAGATAGATTGATAAATAAAATTAATGTAAATTGTTTTGCATTTATACAATTTAGTGACTTAAAATTAATACGAATAATTCAAATATTGTAAAATTCAATTCATATCTTACATAGTACAGTGCATTTACACTGCATAAAATAATTTTTTGTTTCTAATGGATTGTGCATTTCAATTTTTCCACAGCACCATATAGAAAAATAAATGTAAAAAAATGAACATAATAAAATAAAAAGAAAATGTTAAATACTATGCCTTTTTATTTACACGGTGTAATTAAAATCGTTAAAGTTTTAAGCTGCTGCTTTCATTTTAAGATTTCTAAAAAAAAAAAAAAAAAAAAAAAAAAAAAAAAAAAAAAGTGAAAATGAGATATTTAAGTATTCATTTATTTTAATTGCATAATAATTAACTTATTCATTTAAACTAACAAAAGCTAAGTAGCTATGTATTTAAATAAAAAAATACCATGTTGTATAAGTTAAATAGTTTTTAATTTTGTTTTTTAATATAACACAGCGGGGAAAATACATAACTTCTTACTTTTAATTATACAAAATAATTTTTAAATATACAATAAAAATGATAATGATAACGGATTGCGATTTTGCATTGAAAATTTGATGATGATACAAAAAAGTCATTTAAAACATTGACTTATAATAATATAACTACTATAGTTTAGTTTACTTTATTGTTATACCCAAAAACAGGCAATGTTACTTGCCCAATACATTGGTGGTACACACAGTATAAGTGACATAATGTTAAGGACATATAGCATAATATACACATACATAAAAAAATTATGTAAATAAAAAAAATTATATGTAAAAAATCAGGATAAAATACACTTACATTCTAGATTACAGTTTTTTTTTATACAATTATATGAAACATTCATTATATCAAATATGGAGCTCGTTACATAATGAGGTGTATACATATATGTATATAGAATCAGAAAGCAGTTAATATTATAAAATGACCCTACATACTGCTAAAAGAAATAATGAAAAAAAAATATCGCATTGATAAATCATTAGATATGACCATACACGTCTCTCCGAGACATAAAAAATAACTTTGTCTTGATTAACACGATATAATTATACTTTTTTGATATCAATTTGCACTGTGTCTTTGAGACTCTACAAACAGGGGAGTCAATTTGAAAAGTAGTCTGGATTTCATCATGAGTATACCAAAGGTTACTTAAATTTTTAATCCCGGTGTGTCAGGGTACAAAAGTGTTATGGTAGGAAATCAGGTGCTGCGGGATTTGAATAAAAAATTGTAAAGAAAGACAAATCTGAAATTTTGCACGGTGATACATTAGGATATGGTATCTTCAACAATGTAAAAAAAAAAAAAAATGCTAGATTTTAAATTATGATTTTTTGAAGTTTTAGTCCCATAAGAGCCCATGTTAATTTCAATAATTATTTTCTCTTTTATCTGATGGTCATAGATTCTGAAAATTTTATCATAGCTGTTACAATTAACTTTCAAATGTCATCATAAAGTTTCGAAGTTTTCTTTTTAAATTTTGAGATGCAAGCCATCTGAATACAACCTTTAAGAGATACAATAGGTGTAATAATGTATGATAGTATATAATTTATCTCTCTCTCTCTCTTTTTTTTTTTTTTTTTTTTTTTTTTTTTTTTTTTTTTTTTTGAGAAGCAGGACATTTTAACAAACATATATTTATCTTCAAATCAAAATAATAACTTTGATGTTGATAATCAATTTTAGCCAGTCTATTTATTGTAAGAAATAATAATATAATTATGCAGAAAATCAATTCTACACATGTACCAATCAATACATTGATTAATGAAAAATAAATAATTAATATCGATTATCGATTACGAAAGGTAAATGACCGATCAGAATAATTTTAAGTGAGCACCAACAATAAATTTTAGGGTTAATTTTATTCACATTCATTCAAGATTTGGAGACTGCTCCAGCTGCAAACATTTATTTTCCCATTGCATTTATTATAAAACAACTTATTATGTTTTAATAATTATTAAATAGAAAAATTTGTTGCTGTAATTTTTTTTAACAATAAAGTGTAGTTTTAACCTATACACACACCTAACATTTTATATAACTCCACGTGACCCAAATTGAGCTAAAGAAACCAACAATGTGCAGTATACTACAGTATAAATGGATTAAAAACGTCAAATATAATGTGCCCCGCGGTGAACGCTCGCACGGTGCGCGGTATCCAAGACATTATAACATGTATATGGCCTTCTCATACACGAGGTTTCTCCCTTCCCTATTGCCCCCCTCTCCATATTCGTAACTTTGTTTTACACACATATGTAAAGTAAGCGTGAAGATCACGAAATTAGCGAAAGTGGGAGGAAGAGAGGGGTATAGAGGAGGAGGAGTGGGGTGGGAACCCCCGCGCAGAGTCCGCGACTTACAAAAAATAAAAGACCGCATTCTGTGATCAGACATCAACTTATACTTTACTTTTACGTTAATTTAGCAGTTAATCAATAATGCCGGTCGAAGATATCGGAAGAAGGAAATGTATTCCAATTTTATATACAAGAGGAACTCATTATGAAGTTGGATACGATGTGGTATGAGTTATTTCACAAAAAATTTCTTTTGCCTTTGAGAAATCATAAAATTTAAATTATTAATATATTTATTAGTAAATGCTCTTCCTCTGTTTCCAATTAAATATTAACATAAAAAGCGAAAGAAAGATATTTTAATTTATTTTATATTCTTTACTATCTTTAACAATAATAGTCTCAATTCAGTTATTAATATAAATTATAATTTTGATTATGATTTTTACAAGATTTAAAAAATATTATATAATTTTTGTAATTCTATTTATGAAATGTGAAAGTGCTTTTCTAATTTAGCATAAAAATATTATTGATTATATAATTTAATTGCACCTTCCACCTTGAGTGCTTTCAAAATTGTCATAAAAATATTTTTTTACTTTTACTTTTTTTTTTTTTTGAAATATTTTGTCATATAACCACCACAAAATTATAAATAATACATTATATAACTAATTATATGAAATGCTTTTATAACAATAAAAGTTATTTATCTATTTATGTTTTAATTAACTTGCTGTATCTCTAATAGATGAGCTCTAAATTAATAATTTCAAAAATAAAAAATAAGTAAATTCATCTTAAATTTAATGTAATTTGAGTATATTTAATAATATTATTAAGAAGTGGGTCAAAAACTATATAACATAATATTGATTTTTACAGGAACCTGCATTTTATATTTTATTATACTACATGTTTAATTAATTATATAAAGTTTAAAAATAATTTCGTTGCTAAATATACTCTTGTGATATTTATATTATATGCTGTAACAATGAGATGCAGTTGATATTGATTTCTATTGATATCAGGCGCGAGTATTACATTTTGAAGTTAAAGAGTTTCTAAAAATAAAATAAAAAATAAAATCAATTCCGTGCGTGTACAAATAAGATTTGATGATAAGCCAATAAAAATCACTCATGTTTTAGAAAAGTGTATACGAAGCTTCACGTTCTCAATCAGTAGGGAATAACTCACGATCATACAGCTATACTTCATTAAAATTTAATTAAAATTTATTTTTATGATGAATAAGTATGAATCCACATAGCCCCTATTTACATAAAATATGTGTGTGTGTGTGTGTGTGTGTTTATTATTATATTATATATATATATATATATATATATATATATATATATATATATATATATATATATATATATATATATATATATATATATATATATATATATACACATTACAGATTATAAATCGAAGACTATATAATTATAATTTCCAATAAAATTTCGCTTTGCGTTCCTTATCATGAAAGCTACTTAATTTTTTTATTTGGTTTGCACAATATTTGTCACAGGAGGTTATCAGTAAAATAATGTAAATATATATTACACTTTAATTTCTTTAAAGTTAAATATGAAATGAAAATTTTAATTTGATATTTTGTTCTGGTTCAATATTTACATTTACTGCATTTTTATTAGGTTTTCTTGCTTAGAAATAAATAAATGAGCAATTTTCATATTCTATTTTTTAAATTGCACTTGCATTTTAAAATTTATCATACATTATTTATATATTTTTTTTTAAAGTAGACAATTTTCTTGTTTTCGTGGGTGTATCTTTCGTGTGTGTTTTTTTTTTTTTTTTTTAATTGGAGGTTTACTTAAAAAACACTATAAAAAGAGGTGGGCTCGGACAGTCCACACAGTAAAATAGAGGTTCCTCTGCTTTCCTTACATCGCCTTTGGTTTACTAGCGCGCTGAAACGATAAACTCCATTAATCAAATTTTTATTTTTTAGGGTCGCACATTTAGGGGTTTAATTCAGAACTTCGTGAGTATTTCGAAGCCCCTGAACACTGTGTTCTTACCTCTGTATGGCACGGAGGCTGGTCGCTGTGCCTACGAGAGCACGCTGAAAGCCATGCGCAGTAACTTCCCGCAGTATGTGCGAGAGCTGGAGGGAACTGCTGAGGGTGCTCAAGTACCCTTTCACAAGGTGAGTATCAAAAGAATGAAGAGCCAGACAGAGAGAGGAGAGGACTATTGGTTTTACAGAAATTTTAACTCTTTTTTTTATAAAAAAAAAAAAATAATGATAATAAAAAAAAATTGTATACGCAGTATACACCTTATATAATACGAGTATAAAAATGTATAAAAATATAATAATAAAAATAAGCTAAATTTCTGACATTTCTTTGCCCTTTTGCTTTTCAAGAGAGAGAGAGAGAGAGAGAGAGAGAGAGAGAGAGAGAGAGAGAGAGAGAGAGAGAGAGAGAGAGAGAGAGAGAGAGAGAGAGAGAGAGAGAGAGAGAGAGAGAGAGAGAGAGAGAGAGAGAGAGTAAATAATGTACATGGATAGTAGAGCCTTTTTTAATTTCAAATATCATTGTCATACATACGCAACCACTTCATTATTTTCAATTTTATTTCCTCAAGCATTTCTTTCGATTTTTTTTTCATCATTCTCTCTTATATTGAATAAAATATTTTTTTGGGCCGTATATTTTGTAAAACTAACGCATGACTGATGCAATTTGCAGTTGTTCCTGCTTCACACCGATGACATTTTGCCTGTAGCTACTGGCAGCAAGGCAAAGGACAATAGCACTGGATGCTCCACAGTGTGCTGCAACCAACCAGAGAATGTAAGTCTATCAGATAGGTCAAAGTTTATCGCTATTTTGATACGATATGAAAAATTTCCGTATCAAACTGCACGAATAGAAAGCTTTTGTGATTTTCAATGCTATAATGGTCTATATTAATTATTAACGCCTCACCTATAAAAAAATAACTCTGTCTTGATTAACATGACGATATATTTATATATACTTTTTTGATATTTACTAATATTTCATATAAAACATAAAATTAAAGAGATGAAATGGAAATGTATGTTTGGATTTAAGAAGCGTGAAAAAAATAATAGGGTGTGTGCGCTTGATGTCATTCTGTATGCTTTTCGATGCTCTTCTTGAGCAATGAATAACATTGTTCAGCATAGGACAAACGTAGTTTTTGGCAATTTTCTTTGGAAAATTAGCTATTTTTTTTGGTTAATATTATTTTTCTTGCATACTTAAAAAACTAATTCAATTTGCTAACGCAGCATCAATGCTCTCAAAAATATTGCGAAGTATTTTTAAACTGGCAAAATGAGTCATTTTCCCATTCTGGCCCATGTTATTTAGCGCTCACTAATAGTGTTGACTTTCACATGAATGAAACCACCCTATATATAAAAACCTCAAGATATTATTATTTAGATTTACCAAATCTACATTATATAATACAACATGCGGATTTTATAATTATATTCTACTGTACAATATCATATTGCCTGTCCTCGTTTAAGTGTTTCTATTTTTAGTTATACATACACAATATCTTATCAATTTTCATATAACTCACATATTTTCATATAACATACAAGCCGCCGACAGTCATAAACTTTACTATAATTATGCATTCTATTATCTAACCGAAGGTTGAATACAGCACGACTTTGTTTATTATTTATTTTCAATATTCTCATAGTGTAATTATAGCTTACATCACTAAAAATTTCCGCATGCATTTGTATATATTACAGTATAGTGTGGTTAGCGCTATCTTAAAAGCTGTGTAATTACATAGGTCTTAAAATGTAATGAACATAAAAAGCACTTAAAAAATAAAGTCTATTTCAAACACACCTTCATACTCTGTAAGAAATATATTAATTATAGTATTTTGTAATAAAAATATCTAAATTTTTTGAGCTTTTAAGCATAGAATAAATTATAATGCAATTTTATTTTTAAAGTATAGCTGTCATAGGAATTAAAAGCTAAGCATGGTATTACAGTATTTTTTTGTAATGCTTGTAAAAAATATCAAATACATATCGATTTCAAATATCAATTAAAAGGAATTATATATCAAGAACTGTGTTATAATAAAAAGTAATTCAAGTACGATTGTACGAGTATATGTAGGGTTTCACGTTACAACTATTGCATGTACTACAAAAAAAAAAAATAATAATAAAGCTGAATTTCCAGTTTTTTTTTTTTTTTTTTTTTTTTTTTAAATTATGACTTATTTTTAGTGATAAATCTTAATAAAAATATGCTAGAAATACATAAACTAAAATAATGCAATGAATAAATTTAATTTTTTTAACATAAATTCAAATTACCATATCATACGAATGCGGTAAATTAGCATAATATTTCATTAGAAAACGTTTTTATTTTATTTTGAGCTTTAAGTACGGTGATTGTTATAATGTTTAATGTAAGATAACATTTTATATTTTATGTATATTTAATGACACGTGTAACAGTAGTGTAACTTCTACGAATATAAAACAATAACCATTGTGTGACCATGTAAATTAAGTGCATCTCTCTTGCAGTTATTTTCCCACAAACGCAGGGAAGGTCAAATTTCTCAAACATAAAAGTGACACGCACTCGAATCAACACAGAGAAGAAATGGAAAGTTTGGTTTTACGTTGGTTCGCATCTTTTATTTTGAAAAAAAAATTAAGGATTACTTATATAACAGGTTTACAGCTTATAGGTTTTTCTACTTTTGTTTCTTTTCTCAATAATAAATTATATAAAGAAAATGTACTGTACGTATACATTATATAATATGAGCAAGCACATAATTTGTGTAAAATATAACCAAGGTCAGGGATTAAGAAAGATAGAGAAAAAAATGTGGTTTCAACGGAGACCATGAGATACAAAGTAATTATATATTATTGCCACCCTCCTTTTTCCTATATAACATTTATGATATGATGCTTTGCCATATATTTCAAAATAACATACCAATTAACTTAATATCCCACTATATTATTTCTAAAACAAAGAAAATAATATAAATATATTGCCAATATATTTATTTTCTTTATATTTCAGATTGCTTATACAGAGTATACAAAACTGCGATGCATTGGATCATCATAATATTTCCAACTTTCTTATTTTGTTACAAAATATTAATATTTTTGAGGTGTCTTATATAAAATTGTCCACATATTTAAGACGCTACTCATTTTTGATTGTAAATGAAATTCGTATATAGAAATCATTGGGGAAAAACGTGTAAAATAACAACACATAATTATAATATAAACAAGCTCCTATAGGGTGGTTTCATTCATGTTAAAGTCGACGTCATAAGTGAGTACTAAATAACATTGGCCGGTATAGAAAAATGGCACATTTTGCCAGTTTAAAAATACTTCAATTTTTTTTTTAGATCATTGATGCTGTTTTTTTTTTTTTTTTTTTTTTTATTAATAAAAATAAAATTACATACATAAGTCCCACCAAGACAATGAAGTCTTATCGGTGGGTGCTTAATCAACATAATATAAAAAATTGTTAGTAAGCATAAACCATATTACAACAGTACATAAAAACAAAATCAGCACATTTCATTTCTTTTTTTTTTTCTTTTTTTTTTTTATTAATTTTTTTTTTGTATTATATATATTTTTATTATTATTATTTAATTATTATTATTATTTTTTTATCAATTAGAAAAAACAACACAATTATAACCTAATTACATATATACCATCTTTTTACTTTTTCTTTTATTTCTTTTTTACCCTTCGAATCCTTGATATATTTAGGTAGAGCATTACAAATAAGCGGTTAATAGGTTGAATTAGTACCTCAAGTATGCAAGAATAATAATAATGACCAAAAAATAGCTAATTTTCCAAAGAAATATTGCAATATTGCTCAGCATAGGACAAACGTAGTTTTTAGTTATATGTTATTCATTGCTCAAGAAGAGCATCGAAAAGCACTCAGAATGACGTCATGCGTACACACCCTATATATATATATATAATATGCTGCCTAAGATAGTTATAGCCAAGGTTTATACCACCGTGTTTGATACATTATTGATTTATACTGTACTGTATAAATCTTGATATACTGTAAAGAGTCTTTACTTATTGATACTGTCATTGATTTTGGTATTAATTTGGCATTAATACCAAATTTAATGACATCAAATATATTGAGGAAGACTAAAACATATTTAGGGCGTAATTTTATTGCATATATATTATTCTAAAAGAAGACATCATCCTGAATCGATAGATGTGTGAATTGCATAGTTTTTTATTTCATGAAGTTTTGAAAGTCACAAAATCATTTTTCGGTCGATAAATTTTTCCAATACCCACATGCATAAGTTATCGACCGTGACAACTTTTTTCGATTTTCAAAAATTGATTAAAAATACTTAATGTGCGAGTACTAAAAAATTAGAAATTTACGTATTAATCGATTCAGGACAATGTCTTCTTTTAGAATATGAAATAAAATTACTCTCTCTCTCTCTCTCTCTCTCTCTCTCTCTCTCTATATATATATATATATATATATATATATATATATATATATATATATATATATATATGTTTCGAATGTTGAATTTCGAGCGAGGTTGCATGATGATAAGAAAATTTTCTCGGTGAAATAGATTATTGTCTTACCTTCTGTGAAGACACTGGGCTTTACACTCGCTGCTATCACTATTTTTAAATAACAATGAAAAAATAGTAGTCACTTTGTACATAATTATAAAAACACTCAATTCACAGTCTTTTTAAAAATTACATAGCTATGTTATTTACACACAATGTTTAACGTTTTCGGAGACTATATATAAAAAATGATACATACTGTCTGTCTCCTTCCTCATTTAACATAGCTATGTAATTTTTAAAAAGACTGTGAATTGAGTGTTTTTATAATTATGTACAAAGTGACTATTATTTTTTTCATTGTTATTTAAAAATAGTGATAGCAGCGAGTGTAAAGCCCAGTGTCTTCACAGAAGGTAAGACAATAATCTATTTCACCGAGAAAATTTTCTTATCATATATATATATATATATATATATATATATGATAAAAATTTCATTTTTGTCTTACCTTCTGTAAAACAACTGGGCTTTCACTCGCTGCTTAATTTGATGATAAAAATAACACACAACACCAAAACTTGTCACTATATAAATTAATAAAATACTCAATTCACAGTTTTTAAAAATCTATATACATAGCTATGTTATATTCACACACAATTGTAACGTTTTCGAGGGCGTATATAAAACTATATACTTGTCTGCCTCTCTTCATCAGCTTATATATATATATATATATATATATTATTATATTATATACTGTAAATATTTTTTTTTTATTTCTTACTATTTTTCCTTATAAAAAATGAAAAATGTAAACCACTTTGTTTTTAATGTCATGAAATCCTATGCGAGTGAAAATATTTTATGTCTGTTTTCTTCCAATGTTTCAGGAGTACTTAGGTCATACTGAAGATGCTCTACCTGAGGTACTGAATCACATTTACCTAGTGTCAGCCCATGTGATCCCTGAGACCCCACAAGGTCGCTGGCATGTGGCGGAGGAGAAGTTCACTTCACTGTGCTACGCTGGTCATCTACCAGGATTTACCATGGGTTACAATCATCATGGACTTGTCTTCTCCGTTAATGTTCTCAATGCAGCTAGACTTGTCGCAGGAAAAACACGTAAATTTCATCATAATACCTCTTCCCCTTTAAAAATAATTTATAAGTGTAATTGTATCGAAATAATTATTTATTGTATTTAAATCCAAAATGTAAATTATTTTGGAAGAAAAAAATGTACACTCTTTATTTTATGGCTTAAAAGTTGAAATATTCTTTGAATTATTCAAAGACGTTAGGGGTGTACAATGTAAAGTAAGTTTTTTTTTAAATAGCATTAATTTTTATTGAGAAAGAGTAAAACTGTATATCTTGTAAATAATATGCTGTTTGGGAAATTTCAAAAATTACAGTTACGTCATCAGATATTAATCACCCAAATTATATTATAATGTATTATAAATTTGTTTGCATTTTATACAAGCAAACAGCATGCAAAGAACGACACCTTTTTTTTTTTCTTGTACGTTTGAAGTGTGAAGCGGCATAGTAAATTTTATCTTGTTTAACCTGCCATTTTTTTAAAGCATTTTGTAATTATAGTTATTTTTAATTTCATTTTAATTGTGTCACACATCACACAATTGCAATCAAACTGTATTGAGCTGACAACGTTTATAGCAGAAAAAAAAGTTAAAAAAAAAATAATAATAAAATAAATTTACAATCAGAAATTAATAAATAATAAAGAGTGCAGTGCCGAAAAATTCTCATGAAAGCATTAATTGTGACATTTCATATGCAGCTCGTCTCTTCCTGACTCGTGCTCTGTTGGCTGCCGAGAACTTTGTGACCGCCCAGCAGATTCTCCGTGACACGGGGTGTGGTGCGGGTGACGCGGTTAGCATTAACATGACCTTCCTTAAGCAAGACGGAGATCGTATGTTCCACAATGCAGAAGTAGGACCTGCAGTGGACAATGCCAACCAGTCGGCCCTCAATATCTTCAATGCTAGTCCTGGCGAACCTCTCTTCCACTGTAACAAGTAAGTATAGTACTCTCGATCTCTGCCTCTCTCTCGCTACCCAGGTTGACCCTGAGCCTGAGGGTATATAAGTTTCATTAGTCACTGTACTCACTAAGGTGAAGAAATAAAAATGGAAACTATATAGGGAGTATTAATTAATGTTTACATTGCGTTAAAACGCACTTGCAGATCACCTGGAAACGATAAGCATTTAAAATATTATTATTATTATTACATTTAGAAACAAAAATATAATGATTAATAAATTTAAAATAAAAAAGGTTTAAATTTATTTGATCTTAAAGTATAAATTACGAAAAACGGAGTAATACATCAGATTGTTTGTTTTACAGATTTTTGCGACTTCCGGTGGCGGAGGTGAGTGGACTAGGCGTGGTATCGAGTGACCACCGTCACGACACGTTCGCCCAGTTACCAGAGGTGCGCACTCTGAAGGATGTGATCAGGGTGCTTGGTGATCAGTCAGACAGTAAGTTTGCTATTTACCGAGACCACAACCAGGGCGAGGATTTTGTTAAAACTGTTGCTGTTGGTGAGTTTACATCGTCGAATAAACATTCTATCGATTTATTTATAATTATACTTTATTATTTATTATTCACAGGTATATTTGATTGTGTGAAGAGGACCTGGTCACTATACACTGAAAATCCCAAGATAAGCGATCCTATCGTGGTTCTCTCTCTTGATATCAAGGATGATTAAATCATCAAATAATATAGACGATGATATTAATTGTCTCGTCTATACGTAACCTCTCTTCACCTCCTTCATATCGCTGTCGCTGCCTGATATATTTAATATTATATATTATACTTCTAAATATTAATTGGTCTATTTTATAATTTATGTAATCTTTAATGAATGCAAGTTTTTATGTATTTTATATAGTTTTAATTATTATAAGTATATACTTAAAATGTTATGCCTGTAATATTGATGTGTTATAAATGTATTCGTGGAATTGGATAATATGAATAATAAAAATACAATTGATATACGTTCTGCATTTTCTCTTCATTTCTTTTCAATTTATTTAAGCGCCAAAAAACATTATTTTTTTTTCATGCATAATACACTTAAAAAAAAGTCTCCGCAAGGGCATAATTATATTTTTATATCTTTTTACGTATATCGTCCCCGCGTTCCAAAAGGAAATTTTAATTAATTAATTTCAACCTAGATTCCCATTAAGGAATTATATTCTGGAGCAGATGAACCCACATACAACTTTTTTTCTATGTTATGAAAAAGGATAATTAGGTCTTGTATGTGCCAACATATTATGCAATTGCCATTCACAGAATATACTGTGAATAATCAATTATAAAACGATTTATTATCGAAAGTAAGACCTTACAATAACGAATAATAACTATATGGGGTGGTTGCATTCAAGTTAAAGTCCACGCCATAAGTGAGTATTAAATAACATGGACGGGTATGGGAAAATTGCACATTTTGCCAGTTTAAAAATACGTATAGCAATTTTTTTAGAGAATTGATGCTATTAACAAGTTGAATTAGGTTTTCAAGTACGCAAAAAAAATAATAGTGACCAAAAAATTACTTATTTTCCAAAGAAAATAACGAAAACCCACGTTTGTCCTATAATAAGCAATATTATTCGTTGCTCAACTATGGCATCGAAGCGCATTTATGAGGTCATGCGTACACACTCTATATATAATATACAATAAATTATTATCCTATTATTATATACCGCACAGAATAAAGAATTTAATCCATAATATATATATATATATATATATATATATATATATATATAACACGCATACCAAAAGATAAAAGATATTTCAAATAATACATTTATATTTCACATATTTGTATGGTTAATGGTCACGCATACAGGATATATGTTTTGAACCATGATGCACCCCTCTATTGGAAATTTGCAATAGTAATTTAATTTGATTTTTAAGAATATAATTAAAAATTTTATTAAATTACAATTGTATTTAAAGTCACATTTATTCACAAAACATGCATTATAGTATTTTAATTTTTTACGGTTGTAAGGAATCAGAAAATATAGATTCTTACTTGGATCTAGGAAAGAGGTTCAGGGGTAAGTCCGTAACATGATAATAATATAAACATATATAAGCAGAGATTATAGTTAATAAAGGAGAGAAATATATTAATATTAAATAATACGCAAAAAGAGAAAGATCATAAAAATGTATACCCTATATCTTCTATGACTTCTATCCTCCTATATATATATGCATATTATTTTATATGTTTAGAAGAAAATAAAGTATAGTACTGACAATGTGAAGACTAATAATATTTGGGATAGTATTTGAGCACATTTTTAGAAAGAGTATAATTAGTAGATTCAAATTCAAAATATATTTATTCATTTCTTTCATCCTACAATCAAAATACACAAAAGTGTATCCGCTTAGGTTATTGTACATTATATATATACATATATATATATATATATATATATATATATATATATATATATATATATATATATATATATATATATATATATATATATACACACACACAATTAGAAATGATTGTCAATAAAACACATTCAAACATTACACAACATATTAAAGAAAATATTAGATACAAAAAATATTAGAGTTGGTCCTGTAAAAATTCATCCACTGAGTAATATTGTTTATTTAAGATTTTAAGCGCTTTTTTAAAACTAGTTGGGTCGTTTTGTTTTCTTAATTCTAAAGGCAAACTGTTATATATTTTCAAACAACCACAAAAAGGACCTCTATTATACATTTCAGTTCTTTTATAAATATTGTGTATTTGCATTTTACTATTTCTTGTGTTATGACAATGTTTAATTTCATGATTAGTAAAAAATGGGAGGTTCAATTTGACTTCATGGCACATTCAAGTATATAAACACAGGGAACAGTTAAAACAGTTAATATTTTGTACAATTCTCTACACTCAGATCTCAGATCTATATTTAGCTCCACATATAATTCTTGTAACTTTCTTTTGCAATCTGAAAACTCTATATTCTAGATTCTATATTGACGTCAATATTTACCTTTATTAATTAAATTTCAGCAATTATTCTCTTTTTAAAAATGTGCTCAAATAATGTCCCAAAAATCATTAGTCTTCCTCATTGAGTATCTATCATAAAAGTAATGAATCTTATATTGTATATAGCTTGCACCCGATATGTATAATATATTATATCGATATGAGTGAGCGCGCAAGCAGCATGCAAGACGTGGTGCAACACGTCCAATCCACCTGCAAAAACTTTTGAAGTTTTTAGCGCCTTTTTTTCCGGCCAGCTGGTTATAAATCATGACGTCATAAAAAATTTCCAGCATGGTCGATATTTGTTTACCTTTGTGAAAAATGTTCTTGTTCCGTTAAAAAAATGCTTGTATTGGCTTAACTTGCGTTCTAAGGTGAGAAAACAACATCATCCCTATTTGTAAATTACTAAGATCATTGGATATTTTGACATAAAATTATTGTTTTAGTAAGTGGGACAGTTAGAGGTCAAGCTATGTGTATGACTTGTATGTATGAGTCCTACTTTTTTGTTACACCCACTTTAGTGCTCCTTTCTTTTTTTATTCCTGATGCCTATGTTTATTTATAACCTGTAGTTTCCTTTATGTTTACAGATTAGATTGCACAAAGTTTACGTTTTAAAGACGCAGAATACAACTGCAGAAGGCTGTTGAATATGGAAATGATAGAAGTCATAGGTGACGGAGGTATGAAACATTGTGTTAACTTTCTGTTTTGCATACTTCATTCTATATACCATTTTTCCCTCCTATCAATAGATAATATGGTAAAATTTCTCTTGTTATTATTACTATTATTTTGCAGGGATGTTTGACTCGTCAACTCCACCACCACCATTACACACCAATGAGTGTGGTGGCGGGGATAACGACTTGGAACGAATGCGACAAACCCTGGAACATGACCCAAGAGCCTTGCAACGAGTACAATATTTTAGTCGTTCATCTATTCTATACATGCTAGAACGCAGCTGTGAAGTGTCCCCTCTGTATGATGCCTGCTATAAAGGACATTTTGCGTGTGTTAAATTCTTAGTAGAGTCCGGTGCTCAAGTCAATATGCAGAACGAAAACTACGATGTTTTGACAGCCATCGACTTAGTCTATCTCAATCCTCGCACAGATTCAATACTTAAAACTAAAATAGTAAAATTCTTGTTCTCTCATGGAGCAGTACCTAATCTTGCATCTAAAACAGGATATATTTTACCTTCAAGAACATTAATTCTATGTATGGAGAGTGGTCATACTTATAATAAAGTAGCAAAACTATTACTTGAAAATAAAAGTGTAACTGAAAAGTACAAAGTGTTAGAAAGTGGCAAGAAAGATATTCTAGTGTATACTAATCCAGTACAGAGTGCCATTCACTTTGGAAATATTGAAGGTTATAGATTGCTATTATTACATGGAGCTAATAACAGGCTATTTTATATTGCAAACACGAATGATATTCAAAAGTTCACTGAGTATGCCATTCCTCAGTACATTATCAACAGTGTGAGCAATCATTACGACGATTCCTCCTGTATTAGTACTAATCATGTACTAGAAATGCTTCATGTGTACAGAGAGTTTGGTGGTAACTTGTGGGTTAAAGATGAATGGGGTGGGAGCGTGTGGGGCAAGCCAAGTAAACAATACAAGTCCATGACAGCTCTAGATCATCTTCGTCGTACCCCCAAATTAATGTCAGCACTGCCTGGTCTTGACGTACAATTAGAGCGAATGATGAGAGAGCCACTATCTTTGCAATGCATCACAAGGCTCACGCTGAGAAACTGCATGGGTAGAGATTACTGGAGAACAAGTCAGGAGCTACCGTTACCTCGTGACCTCAAAACTTTCCTTCTTTTTGGTGTTGAGTGATATG
Source organism: Ecdyonurus torrentis (assembly GCA_949318235.1). Lineage (NCBI taxonomy): Eukaryota > Metazoa > Arthropoda > Insecta > Ephemeroptera > Heptageniidae > Ecdyonurus > Ecdyonurus torrentis. The sequence goes on along the minus strand of OX439132.1, from coordinate 40,209,751 downwards.
GTAATATAGAAACTTGACACTTTTACTGAAGCAGGCAATGTATAATGCAGTTAAAACAAAATCTACATTGTAACTTATAATAAAAAAAAAACAAAAATTATCAACTAGTAGGCTTAAACAATACTCATTTTATTAAAAAAGGAATTTACAATTACTGTACTAACATAAAATTTGATACAGTACAGTATTAAATATTTTTGATAGAAAAACATATATAGTTTTAAAAAATTGTCGAATAGGAGCTTAAAGTGACATCTTGCATGATAGAAAATATTCTAGCCCAGTCTAACATTTAATGGATATAATTAAACATGTTTAATTTTGGTTCGATCTAGAATATTTTTCTCTCTTACATGCAAGGTGTCACTGTCAAATGTCAGTGTTGTAATCAACCACTTTTTTTTCATCAAAATCCAATCTGATCAATAGAGATCTGTCTTGAGCAATATCAGATCAAGATCACTAATATGAGGATCAAATCAACATCAGATCATTTGATCTATAGCAAAAAGATCACAAATTTTCATATAAATATTAAACATTTTGTTTCATTTTTTTTTTTAAATCTTCCATCTTTAAATTATTATTATTATATTCATTTGCAATACAAAAATAAAACTTGCATGAACTATTTTTACTTACTAAACCTTTTTAACTTTTTGAGATAATGATCTGATAAAAAATTAGATTGATCGTGTCTCTAAAAGTGAACTTTATCAAATCAAGATCCCCTATCAGTTCAATTGATCTTGATCTGATTAAAAAAAAAAAAAAGATTTAAAAATCAAGATCCCTACAACACTGCTGTCAAAAGAGCTCAATGTCTCTTTTCCCATTTAATGAAACCTATGTGTTTTTCTATCAAATCTCTTTATCAATGAAATCTCACAAGGTTGAATTTTTCCTCTTGAATGTCATGTATTATTTGATAAATTAAGGAAATGCAACCATCTTGGTTGAATATGTTAAAATTAAAAGATAGAAGAAAATAATAAGGGCCTTACCATATTGAAGAAATGTCCAATATTTAAAGAGAAAATCTTGCTTACACAGATATACCTTTTTTAATTAATTAATTTATTAAACACCACGGTGTACTGTACATATACATACATAGATACAATCTACAGGTCTACAGTTTTGCATAATGACTTAATGATAGGGTCCGAGATGGACAATGAAATAAGTGGTACCTAGTACAAAGGCCACCACATAATAAACATACATATTTATCATTACACTCGTGATATTCTTTAATCTGACAGATTACATGGTTTATGCACCGCATAACGGGTAATAACATACCTGTCAGTACAGTTTGGGTCTTTCCACCCATTTATATTTGATTAAATACCTTTATATGATTTGTTACAGTAAAGGGAAATGCCTCCCTTGAAACTGGAAACAGCAATCCCACAATGTAGCAGTGGCATTTTTCAGAATTCAATTCAAAAAGTTTATTTTCCAATCTCCTACAATCTAACACATCAATAGATGATTCTATAAATTTGCTTAGGTTATTTTTGGATTAATTTTTTGAATAATTATTTTGCAAATTTTTATTTTCAATACTGTAACCTTTTTAAATAACCTTGTATTACCTTCTAATTATAAAAATTTATGACATGAATTTATATTTGTCAACATTTAAAATTATATAGTTTAAAAAATACTCATTGACTGAGTCAGTGTATTAAGAATTAACTGCACACTATTGAAAAGGGGTCCATGTTATTAGAAACAGTTCAGTGTAGCTCTGAAATAACTTACTCAACATTGCATTTAGAGATAACAATTTAAGGCATGTAGTGGAGGTTCATCAAAAATTTTGGGGTATACTGTACCTAATTTATACATCATATACTGTGTTATACATACACCTTACTCTATGCAAGCAAGATTTTCACCAAACTATAAGATTTTTCTTCTTTATGGAAAAGTTCTTTCTAGTTTTCTCTCTTCTTTTCATTTAGTTTTATCATATTAAATAATTTTAATATTTATATAATACAATGAGGAAGACCAAGATTTTTTTTTATTACACATTATTATTATTACAAATTCTAAGAGAGAATCCTTTTTAATCTTTTTGTTTTTTTTTTAAGTATTTTTAAATAATTTTTGAAAATTGTGAAATGATGCTACAGTCGGTAACTGTTAAATCAGCGTGCATGCAAAAGTTACCAACAGTGACATCATATCACAAGATAAAAAAAAAAAAGAAAAAAAAAGATGAACTCCAAAATTACAAAGTTGCACATTAATCGATTCAGGACAATGCCCTCTTTCAGAATTGTGCAATAAAGTCATCCAGTTTTTTTTTTTTTTTTTTTTTTTTTCCTCCCCACTCTTATTGCAGTGAACGTTTCAACGTTTCAACCATTGTGAGTTTTTAATCTGCTAAAAGTTTGTTGCCAGTTACTAACATTGCCAAAGTACATGATAATATTAACTTGATGTTTAAAAAAAATATATATATATAAAAATATTGCAAAAGCTTCTTGCTTTATGTGTGTGTAAGGAGAAAAGAATCTCGACTTGATTTATAATATAACTAAGGGTCTCTGTGCCAATAAGGACACAAGTATTATCATACTTCATATCTTCCCCTTTCCAGTTATCAAGGCCTATTTTGTGCCAAAAATGTAAGCACAAGATATCTCTCAAGTCCTTTATCTCCCAGAATTATTTGATCTGAATTAACCCTTTTGGTAGTAGCGGGTTTGATAAGAAAAAAAAAAGTTTTGTTTTTCAGTGTATTTGATTAATGTGATTGCGTTGAATGTGTAGTATTTTATGAAAGAAAACAAATATATTGATCTTGTTGTGAACAAAATGTCTATCTCATATTTTGTCACGGTATGCAAAATGTTTATCTCGTTTTTTTATCAGGCGAAGCAAAGTGTCTCTCGTTTTTTGTCAGCGTAATCAAAATGTCTATCTCGTTCCCGAACGTTATGGAGATGACACTCGAGATAGACATTTTGCTTCATGTGACAAGAAACAAGATAGACATCTTGCTTCACGTGACAAAAAACGAGATAGGCATTTTGTTCGCAACAAGATCGATAATATGTTCTATCAAATACAATTATATCAAAGAAAATAGTAGGAAAAAAACTAGCAAGCACTTTATGACAATGATGTTCGTAGCTAGGTGAAGAATTTGATGGTAGAGATTATTCCAAAATTTACATAAGTATTAACAACTTAACTAATACAAGTAGTATTGTAATTTGTGCTTTCAAGATTTTTACTTTGCTACAGAATAGTGTCCGTATGTTTATTTTCTATTCTTTCCTTTGACAATGTATCCAAACTGAAATGTTTTCTATTTTCCTTTAAAATCAAAATATGTTAATTAAGCTAACCAAGGTTACCATCCTAGCTTTTCATTGTTTTGTAGTTTTCGTCATGACTAGTATAATTGTGTTTTTCATATTCATAAATTTGTTTCTTTAAAGGCGTAGAACACTTTGCACAAAAAAGTTGCGTAATATCCTAACAAACCTGAAAATCAACGTTGATTTGGCCAGAATTATTGATTTCTAATTTATTTTCCATTCACAAAATGCCACTGCCGGTCACTAACGTCACAGCTCGCCCGGTTTACTAGCACGTGGACCAGGCGAGCTGTGACGTCAGTGACCGGCAGTGGCATTTTGTGAATGGAAAATAAATTATAAATCAATGACCCCAGCCAAATCAACGTTGATTTTTAGGTTTTTTAAGATATTACGCAATTTTTTTGTTCAAGGTGTTCTACGCCTTTAACATCGTATTGTAAGCAGCTTTTATAGAAAAGCTTTTATATCAACAAAAATTCATTCTAACTTATTGTAAGAGTTTACTTTTAAATACTTATGCATTTCTTATTGTATCATAAATTATATTTCTTTTTACTTTTTACCATACTGAGGGCTACGCGGCATTTCCGTACTTCTGCAATCTTTGCACATGTGCATTCTTCGCCACACCTACTAATGACACATCTGTGCAGGCTAAGCGTATCAATATGTTTCAAAAGAGAGGAGCACGGAGAATGCAGATTAACCAAAATTGCACCCGCGGAGATTGCAGAAGTACCAAAATGCCGCGTAGCCCTCGATACTTTAAAATTCATAAATTGTTGTATTTCCATCATCTGAAAAACTCATACAAAATTTCAAAATGTTCATCTCTTAAAATTAACAAATAGTTGTTACTAATGCTTACTAAATGTATTATAATAGAACATGTTACATAATAAGATAACAATGTATTTACTTAAAAATTTAATGTTTTTTCTTAATGCTTTTTTGCTTAATGTGCATTTACACAACAAATGCAGCAGTTTGTATGTAAGTTACTACAGTAAACTCTCAGTATTGTGAATTATACTCAGATCAGCAGCTGCCATTAACTTAAGCATGTTCATGTTAAAAAAAAAATAAAAAATAAAAAATCTCTAGATTTTGTGATATGGTCATTTTATTGTCCTTTGTGGTTTTACAAAATTGTAAATTTACTATATTATTAGTGATACTGTACTGGTTGTGTTCTATACTAAATTTAATACAAAATAAAAGTTTATATTGAATGTGATTATCTAAATACTAGCATGCTGTAGAGTGGCGCTGACTATAATGACGTTATATATGTATTGAATAAAGTTGGAAAAATTAAAACGACAATGAAAAGTAAGACCAATATTGTTTTTTATTTACATAAATTAAATTATTACAATTGGTTTATTTGTTTTTAATACAGAAATTCTATTAAATGTAAGCAAATTATTATAAACTATTTAAAAATTAATTTAATAAGTTTTTTTTTTTTATTCTACTGAATTGCTTTTTCTAATGCTGTTAGAATGTGGAACAAAGTTAGAAATACTGAATTTTCTTACTGATTATTATAATTATTTTAATTTATTAAGAAAATAGTAACATATAAAATCATGCAAATAATTTGAGAATTTCAAAGATCTATTAGAAATTTAGTATCTTTTTTACTTTTAAGGATACAATTTAAATATACAAATTTTTATACAAATACAGTTTAAAAGAGATGTTGGTATTAAGGGAAACCACTTATATAGTTTATGGTAGGGGAGAAAAAAAAATGTGAATAAGATGACAACATCAGCATAAGCCTGGCCCACGTATGGGTTTCAAGCTTGGCGTCATACGAGGCACTGGGTAGCACCAACGTCATCTTATCAACACAAAGTTCATGCCGTTACATCATGAGACAAGTAACGGCTTTAACGGGCTCATCCACCCCCCGTTGGTGGACACGGCAGACTGCTGATGGTTCCAATGCGTCCCGTTCGTCTGGAAGGTGGCTTGGGAGGGCTGCAACAAATCACAATACATTTTTAAAGTTTGAGATCAACAGTAATTTATCTTTATAATGCATACATATCAGTAATTTATCCCCACAGGTTAAATGATAGTGTGCTATGCACAATGCTCACGCAGTCTAAACCAAATGCAAAGCCAACTCCCCTTTTTATGAAGCTCACTTTCTACAGAGCGATTTGAAGCAGCAAGTACATATGCTTAATTAATGAAAGCTCTATGCATTAATATTTTTCTTGGCCTAGGTTACAAATTGTTTTCTCTACCACTGCGTCAGTCTGCGCTCATTCCCGCTCATTACTATCTCCCATTCCCCAATTTTCCTAATCTATATGTGTTTTTCTACCAAATCTTTTAAACGATGTAACTAGCTTAATCACGATACAGGCGGCCGGCAGGCGCATTGCTCTCGCGAACTTTCTGGAGTTGGGGAACTCTAGGAAGTGAGGGAGGGCACATGTGGCTTGCTGGCAGCCAGTCTTGCATCCCTCTTAGTGCACAATATTATATTACAGTGTGAGGATGAGAGGTTTTAAATAGCAAGCCGGGTTTGCGCGCGCGATTGTTCAACCAATCAGCGCGAGCAGCTGCGGGGGCATCGCATATAAAAACGCGGCTGCCACTTGCTTCCTCAGCTCAGTCAGTTAGCAGATGTGGTGTGAGCCATCTCTAGCTGTACAGAGCTCTCTGCCGAGCCTTACTGATGAGTCCTAGGTAAAGGACGAAACCGGTCTAAGGCCAAGAGTAAGTCTGATACTGTTTTATAATGCTGTGCCTTTGATGTAGTGTGAGAACGTGAGATGTTAGGTATATCGTATTTTACATTGACACTATACCCCTCATCCCTTTTAACGTCTATTTTTATTTAGCGCAAGCTATAATGTTTTGCATCCCTAGTCCCAAATTTACTATTTAAATTAGAGAATTTTCGCGTTTTATTAATTTTCAATTCAACGTGCTCTAATCTCTACCAACTATTTTCTAATTATTTTTTTAAACGTAAATAAATCTTTTAAGTGTATATCAAAGTCAATTTTTCAATGATATTTATTATTGAAATGGTAGTAAAATAATTCTTCTTGCTATAATTTTAATATTAAGAAGCTCTAAAAATTGTACATCAGTGAGACACACGTAAAAAAAAAAAGTATACTATAGTATGGTAATTGTACTAATTATCGGTAGATAGGGATTTTTTTTCATGCATTCTGCATGGAAAAAAAAAAAAAAAAAAAAAAAAAAAACGCGAAAAAAAAAATTGAAAAAAAATTTCCTATCTGCCGATAAATTACCATAATGCCAAAGTTTATATTGTATATTATATTGTATTTTTATTATATTTTATATAAATATATTATATTTTTTAAATTTCATGAACTATTAAATTCTATTTTGCACACCCTATATATTTGTGCCAATGAAATATTTGGAGATAATAACTTACCCTCCGCCAGGTGGTCTGTAATCTGAGGTGTACTGGTTGCCACTGCGATTCATATTAGGGTTCACCAAGGTCTTGAAGCTGAAACAATATTACAATACAATTATATTTTTTTCAATTTTTCATTTTTTTTTTTTTTTTTTTTTTTTTGCCATATTGTGTTATTGTGCTACACCGTCTCCATAGTCTTGTCAAGACATTGTCTTACTGACAGGTACAATGGAAACCGCATGCACGGGCTGACCACAACCTAATTACACAGCCTGGCATTAGCCATGATATCCTAGAGAAACCATGGAAACGGCAGGCTGGACGTTGCAGTCACATCAATCATGCACCTCCCGATGAATGCTGTGCGTTGTCATGGAATGCATGTAAAGTAAACATGCTTCGTGCAAAGTGTTGTGTTTTCACACTTCACGTGCGCACTCAGCAGTGGCTCGACCATGTATTTGGTGAGGAGTACATAGATATGAGCCAGCTGTCTTCACCACTCGGTCATACAAGGTTGATTGCATAGAGTTGTTCATAGAGTATAATAAAAGTGGTGATATATACATATATTGTGGAACGTAAAATAAAATTATATACTGTATCTAACATATCGACAAATCCCAGTAATGCATCTACTATTCATTTGAGGCGGTCCAATAAAAATGACTTTTTAGTATATAAAAAATATTTATATATAGGATCTTTATTGTATCATTTAGGGTCAACTTTTAAAAAAAAAAAGGCCGCAGTTCTTGAGGCATTTTTGGGGGTGCAAGGGTGTAACTGGGCCAAAAAGAGGTGCAAATGACCCCTGAGAGGCCAATAGGGACGTAACTAACCTGAGGCTAGTCAGTGATTGCTGGGCTAACCTTACGGCTAGTCTGAACCAATTCATTTCGGATCAAGGAGGAAAATGGGTCAAACACGCGATTGCGTGAAATGATTCCAAAACTTACTCTAAATTTTCAATGCCTATCGATGTTATATATGAGAAAAATGCGCGCCTAATTTAGAGCCTTTTTTTCTGCTTTTCATCATACTTACAACAACACAATGCCGTTGATGAACGCCCACAGCCACTCGATCCATGTAGCAGGATTCCATAGTGACCTTCTACCAATGGTTCCACCTAAAATAATTAATATTTTGATCAGTATTTCTAATTATCGGATGAAATTTATACGCAATACTTACTTGATGACACGTAGACCATTATTATTTACGACTCTGACAACACCATGCACCAATAAATTAAATTAAACTTATCAAACAAGACGGAAATAATACACGTCACTCTCTATTTCACGAAACTTCTTTTTCTGATTTCTGTTGTCATTCTGACGTCATATTTACAGAACAAAACAAAACAGAAAATCGTCTGCTAGGGCGTCCAGGTAGTGCTGCCACATCAGCTGCACATCACATCAGCTACAATTCAGCGACAAAACGGTGAACTAAAAAACGGCATGGCCTGCTCCGGTCCGGTGTGAGTGTCACAGAGGATTTTGGTAAGTTAAATTAAATTACAAATGTTTTGTACGCTGTATTTATCTTCCAAAACTTCAATAGATCGTAAACACGCTTTCATGCAATAATTGATGTCTTTACATTGTAAGCGTATGCATTAGATATTAGTATATTCCATAGTTTTAGTTATGTATTTCACAGGCAAAGTTCCCGCGCGTGTGCATGTTGCTATAACATAAACATGAAAATTATTGAAACCACATATTTCTTTTTTAATAAGAGCAAGTCTAAATCTTGCGAAGCCAAAAATTCATAAATATATTCTTGTTCAACCTTTTAATAGTTTCTTTTTTACTGTTCTTTGTGGTTATAGCATACTGTAATGAAACCAAATGTGGTATATAAATAACATACTGGTATGCATGTAAACATACATGTACATTCAAAAATTCTTTATTTCCACTCTCCTACAATCAAACATAATAAATTACATTTGTATAAGGTTATACATGTTGCATTATACATAACATTTATTATGTATGTCATTTATGACGCATTATGTTTTATAGATCAGGCATAGCTTCAATCATTTTATATAAGATTTCATTGACATTTGTCTGCCAGTAATTGAGAACTGATGTCGAAAATTGACTCAGACCCATTCATTTTTCAGTCATCAGAAATTACGCATACAGCTGAGGGCATGGTTTAATTAACCACTCTGTGGGTTTAACATTCATGATATATAAACATACAGGGTTAATAGGTCCTGGTTAGACCATTATTAGGTGTAAGAGTGGGCTAGACAGTTGTAAAGCCTACAAAGCCACTTCATTAAAAAAAATGCATGTGTATACATAAAAGTATCGAAGTATATGTATGTACAGTTTCGATCAAATGAATAGTTACCATTTAAACTCGATGTTTTTTACCGCGTTAAATTTCGTTCAATTTTGCAACCTTGTTTATGATTATTCATTGAACTCTATATTCTCAATCACATCTATATTCAAATTCATTGAGTCTATATATTGTAATAGTTGACAAAGACACCACAAGAAGTCACCTGTGATGCACTCAGGTAGACAATCTGGCGGGTAAATATTTTGCTTGCTTGCTTGCTCATTCTCTCTCTCTCTCTCTCTCTCTCTCTCTCTCTCTCTCTCTCTCTCTCTCTCTCTCTCTCTCTCTTGTGAGAAATGCTTTCAAGTATTTGTTTGATAACAAGTTTCGAACTATTTTCTTACCAAATTGCTGTCATTACAAATCATATTGATATAAATGATAAAAAAAAAATCTTAATTTTAATCTCTTAATCGGGCAAATCGGTAAGTCAGCAGTTATTTTGAAACATAAAAAAAACATTAAATGCATTTCTTAGAAGAGAGAGAGAGAGAGAGAGAGAGAGAGAATGAGCAAGCAAGCAAGCAAAATATTTACCCGCCGGATTGTCTACCTGAGTGCATCACAGGTGACTTCTTGTGGTGTCTTTGTCAACTATTACAATATATAGATTCAATGAATTTGAATATAGATGTGATTGAGAATATAGAGTTCAATGAATAATCATAAACAAGGTTGCAAAATTGAACAAAATTTAACGCGGTAAAAAACATCGAGTTTAAATGGTAACTATTCATTTGATCGAAACTGTACATACATATGTATTATTTATATTGAAGGCGAGTGGTACAATAATAAATAAATAGCTCAACAGTATTAATTTAAAAAATAAAAGGGCAAGGTTAAGTCCAAACAAAAAAAAGTCTGGCCTACTCTCTTACATCCAACCCAAACATAATGCAAATTTAATAATTTTGATGATTCGTTTGCATTACACAAATATAAATATATGTATTGATTTAGGCTTTCACAGTTCAATTTGATAAATGGTGTAAAACATTGCTAGTGTTTATAACTCAAACGGGATAAACGTGTTGGTGTTGTTTTTCTCCTCTTCACAAAGTTTTGCATCAGATGCCAATGTCAGATGTGAAACGTCAGAAAGACGAGAAAAACAACACCTGCCACGGTTATCCCGTCATAAACACTCAGGGTCGGTCTGGCACTCAAGAGGCCTCGTCCTCAAAAGGGCTGTAACACCCTGGTTACGCTCCTTTTTAGGGCTTGAGGAGCCTCCAACTCCAAACAGAGGGAACCACGTCCGCGCCACGTCCTCTATCGCGGACTTTCTCTTACGGCCAGTCCGAGCCTGTAAACACTAGAAATGTTTTACACAAATATGGATATATATTTTAAGTAAACTTCATGTACGGAGTAAAAGCTGTACGGTATGTACTGTACGTCTTAGTCAATGTAAAAATGTTTTAATTATTTTATAGGTACTGTACTGTATTCATACCATAGTGCACACAATTGTAATAATATATTTAACCATTCAAATATCAAAGCTAAATTTCTAATGTTATTCTTGTGAGAAAAACTTGTGCCAGATTTAAATGGTAAAATACGTATATGTACAGCTCTGGCCAAAAGTTCCCGAACGGGGCAGCGGCGGCCGCTGCGTTTTCTCATAAAGATAGCATAGTGTGGTTGCGGGTTGCCTATGCAAATCGTTCGGGAACTTTTGGCCAGAGCTGTACATATCACAATTGTTTGTACAGCTCTGGTCAAAAGTTCCCTAACGATTTGTATAGGCAACTACACTATGCTATCTTTATGAGAAAATGCAACGGCCGCCGTTGCTCCGTCCGGGAACTTTTGTCCAGAGCTGTACATACATACGCTATAGTTTGTTTAGTACATACAAGTAAATGAGATACTTTACATGTAAAATAAAATAATTATGTTAAATTAATATAGGCTGTCCACGTTAAGAAATTCTGAGTTGCTAATCAGATAGCAAAAATCAAAGGGAGAGTTTTACCACCTAATATTTATTCTATTTGTGTATTTTAAACTTGGTTCTCTGGTGATAGGATCTCACGTTTTACCCTAAAAGTCAAACCTATCACTTTCTTATGTTGGTTAGCCTCACACCTACTTAAGAAACAAAACCATGGGTGACATAAAACATTTTTATTAAATATTTCTATTTACTTTTGTTGCAGATCCAGCTGAACAAATTAAATCAATGCAACCATTTTTTGTATCTGCATTTTAAGTTACCATCAAACATCCAGAAATGAAAACAGTGTTTCCTGATGAAGATTTAATTATGTCTCCTCCGAGTGAATCTTGTTCATCTCCATCTAAAAAAAAGAAAAAGAAGAAAAATAAATCTCCTAATGAATCTTTCAGCTCACAAGCGAGTAGATCCATGATAGAAGAAGTTGACCACATGTCAGAGAAAATAACTCCAAGAAAACGTAAGCTCTCAGAAAATATCAACATGCACTCTACTGAAAACAACATAGAAGATCATGGAGAGAGTAGTTTAGAACCTGCAAAAAAGAAAAAGAAGAAGAAGAAGAAAAAGGCATTCACTAACATAACTGAAGAATATAGTTTTAATTCAGAAATCCACATCAAAGATAAATTACAAGAAGAATTACAAGATGAAAAGGAACATATGTTTCAGATGCCTGTGACAATAAGTGAGTACAAGCACAAGTCACCAAAGAAGAAAAATAGAGAAAATTCATTAACACAATATAATGAAGATAATATTTCTAATTGTTCATCTGTGACTGATTATTCAATTTCAGAAAATATCAACATGCACTCTACTGAAAACAACATTGAAGAGCACAGAGAGAGTAGTTTAGAATCTGCAAAAAAGAAGAAGAAGAAGAAAAAGGCACACACTAACATAACTGAAAATGACAGTTATTATAATGAAGAACATAGTTTTCATTCAGAAATCCACATCAAAGATAAATTACAAGATGAAAAGGAACATATGGTCCAGATGCCTGTGACAATTAGTGAGTACAAACACAAGTCACCAAAGAAGAAAAATAAAGAAAATTCATTAACACAATATAATGAAGATAATATTTCTAATTGTTCGTCTGTGACTGATGATTCAATTTCTCCAACAACTAAGAAGAAAAGGAAGAAGAAAAATACATCTTTAATAAGCATACAAAGTGACTTTGATTCTAATTACTCCATGGTTAGTACAGAGTCCATATCTTCACCCAAGAAAAAGAAGAAAAAGAAAAAATCCTTGATAGAAGCTGAAAAAGATAATATGGAGTTTGCTGGTAATGTAACAACTGACGAGAGAAATGAAGCTGAACACATCCCTGATGTCAGGCTATGTGATACCTCACCTATACAGAAAATGAACATGGAAAATAACATAACTTCAGACAATATCAATGAGGAAAATGAACATCACTTTCAGATGCCTATACTTATGAATGAGTGGATTTCTAAGTCAGGCAAGAAGAAGAAGAAAAAAGACAATTTTATTCTACACTTCGAAGAGAATAGTTTTTCTGACAGCTCAATTGTAAATGAAAGTTTAACTTCTACTCCTTCAAAATCTAAGAAGAAGAAAAAGAAAAGAAATGATAGTTTAACAAGCAATGATGAGTCAGAAAGTTTGAATTTAAGTACAGAAACCACTTCTCAAACCAAGAAAAAGAAAAAGAATATTTCTAAGACGGAGACTGGCGTAGGAGAATTTGAGACAGTTTACATTAAAACTGACTATGATTCTGATTTTTCTGATTTCTGGCAAAATGATACCTTAACTGTACAGAAAATTATCAATGATAAAGAAATTATGGTTGATATTGTGGAACCTACTTCTCCTTCTGAACATGAAAAGAAAGTTGAAGAAAATACTTCTGAAGTAGATAAACCACGTGAAAGCAAGCATTCAAAATCAAAACATAAGAACAGATCAAATAAGGAAATTCTCGATGAAGAAAAGTACAGTTCAGAATGTTCCTTGTCATGTGACGAGAGCATTCGTACTAAATTGTCAAAAGACAAGAAGAAAAGGTCATACTCATATTTCTTAGAGCAAAAAAGAGACAAGAAAGATTCAGACTCATCTCTGTCATTGGAAATCAGTACTTCTTCAAGCAATGAGGAAATTGGGTTAAAATCAAAAGGTATTGATAAGGAAGTAATGGAAGAATCACAGGACATTGCTTTGAGATTAGATGACACGGATGATGAATTAAATACGACAAAAGAAAAACCAGAGAAGAGTACAAGCATTGTTTGTAAACCAGATGGGAAATATTGGGGGATGTCGTGGAAAGTAGCTGATGCTCAAGAGGAAAATAAGTATACCAGAATGAAAGATCCAGATTTTTTACTGGAAAAGATAAGTATGGTGAGTTAAATATGTTACACTGTTGTAATGTGACATTTTATATTTATTTTTTTACCATTCTTGGAATATCCTATCTATTTTTATACTTTTTTATTTTATTTTTTTTTTTTTTTTAGGTCTATGTAACAGTTGTTTTTATTATTATTATTTTTTTTAATACATCCAAAACTACAACATGATTACTGTACCATTTCAAATAAGGATTAGCAGGTGATTTCTATTGCCTTTCTAACATTCAAACAATAATAAAAAATATTGCCAATGCTCCAAAAAATCTGCAAAAAAAAAAAAAAAAAAAAAAAATAAATAAATCCCCTTAATTATTGAAGCCATAGACCGCATAAACAACATGTGCTTTTTAATGAATAAACACGAAATGGGATCTTCAAAACTGATGACAATTTTTACCAGAATGTTTTTGTAGCCCCACGAGAGAGCGTGAAAATACTGTAAAGTATGCAATTTGCGTGAAAATTCATGTTTATGACGTCAGAAACATGCAAAAATTAGTATGAAAATGTTGTGCGGGTTGCATAAATCGAATTTTCTAATCTCTGCTACGGGGTTACAGTTGGGTTTTGAGACAAACTAACGTTATTTTTGTAAATCCCATCAAGTGTTTTGTGATATAAATGCTTATGTTTTTCTCCGGTCTATTCCTTTGAAAAATAAGCTCATTTGTTCATACGTTTTTTTCCCCTTCTTTTTTCTACCTTAAATAATAAATATTTAGACAACTTTAAATTTTCAAAAATGCTTTTTTGTTACAGTATTTGTTAAAATATATCAGCCATTTTATGACGACACTCATTTAAAATTTTGTTAATTTTTATCTCAGTTTCTCTAATTATTCAACATATTCGTATGTATTTTATTCCCAACTGACTAATGTTGAACTTGTATTATGTTTCAGCGTCTTGAAAACCTAAGACTTTATAGAGACTTTCCTGTACACGAGGAACACACTTATGAGACGAGTATCAGTCAAAAAGGTTATAACCATCGTATCAAAGAAACTTTGGAGAGCAATGATATGATATTCAAAGCCAAGTACACACCAGAGGAGGATGAAATTATTCAGAGTAACTGGAAGAGATTCTGTGAGGTAAACTTTCAAAGCTGATTAATTAGGAAATAAAAACCATTTTGGGAAACCATTTCAGAAATATTATAATCCATGCTGGTTTAGATCCCCTGTACTTTTAATTACTTTATATCAAATGACAGTTGTTCTTTATTTCTTTCTATACAATATGGTTAGTATAGAAATGTAGTAATTTGTTATATATTTCTTAATTTTGAAACTGAATTGCATTAAAACATGGTGCCACTGATTTCTGAAATGTTACCATTTGTCCTGGAATGGTTGGAGAAATTTCAATAAAAATTTCAGAATTGAGCAGTGCACAAAATTAATATTGTTTTAATTTCAGTCTAGCCAGTTTCCAGCAAATAGAAGAATAAAAAAAGTAGATTTAATGAAAAAATAAACACTCAAGAGCCCAACAATTCTTGCTAGCAGACGCACTTTGTGTCTCTGAATCAATTTAACATGCTTTCTCATGGGGGAATGAAGCAGAGAAAGGTTTCTCGATACTAAAATTTTTACGATAACTTACTGAGCTCTTTTGATTTCCTGAATTTCAATCGATTTGGTTATAAATATTTATTTATTCAATTGATCAGAAATTCAGGAAAATAAAAACTTATAAGTTCAGTAGGCTGCAGAGTAAAAAACTTGAATATTGAGAAACTTTTCTTGTAAAATATCAAACTAGAACCACTGCTGTTTGATATAAAATAACTTAAAGAAAGGTCAGGAGATGTGAACCAATAAGGGCCTGACTATATTAGTGATGTCCATTGATGTATTTATTTTGTCTGGCAGTTAGATATTATTAATATTTTGGAACGTTATCACTGGTTTTCCATTAAAAAGACGTATAACACCTTGAACAAAAAGCATGTCTAATATCCTAACATACCTAAATATCAACGTTGATTTGGCCGGAATAATTGATTTCTAATTTATTTTCCATTCACAAAATCATAGCTGCAGGTTTGTGACATAACAGCTTGCCTGTTTCCGCGCGCGTGGACTAGTGAGCTGTGACGTCACAAACCCAAAACTGCCATTATGGGAATAGAGAATAAATTGGAAATAAGTGACTCTGGCCAAATCAACGTTGATATTTAGGTTTGTTAGGATATTAGACATGTTTTTTGTTCAAGGTGTTCTACGCCTTTAATTTAAATCAGTAGAACTATTTAGGTTTGTTCAGTTTCTTGCTCAACTGATGGCATTATTTTAAATATGTTTACAGATTCACTTTTTTGATGAAGATGAGGCATACATGTTCACACAGCAGAGAGTTAAAAACAGACTATTTATGCCTGCTGCTAATTACTTAGTGTTTACACAGTTCCTAGGACAAGGCCTACCTAAGCGTCCTTTGCAGAGCATTTACCAGCGTTTTGTCAGACTTCACACAAAAGTCACATGCAATTATGGAAAGTAAGTTCAACTTTGTGTCAGCTGTGATGATCTCCCCCCCCCCCCCCTTTATGACACTGAAGCACTATTCTACTATGAATAACGCTACAATATTCATTTAAATAGTTGTGAGACATTGCTTCATTAATAAAGGTTAACCTCAGTCCTCTGACGCCCCCTTAAAAAAAATCTTAACAAAGAGGGTGACTGACTTGGACCTGAAATCATTAAAAGAAGAACTATATTTTCACAACAATTCAGTGTAACTCTTTATTTCCAGCAAAACAATCACTATAATTTTCAAGTAAAATCAAGTAAGTTTTAAAAACGTTTTTTTGTTCTGAAAAAAGTTTTATTAATATTTTAACTTTAAAAAAAAAAAAAATTTAATTTGACTAAAATTGACCGCTAAAATTTGAATTTCCACTTTTGTATGCAATCTGTAAAGTGGAATTACTTAAATATTTTATCATGTTTTCACATGTTTGAAGTACATAGCTAAATGTTTAAGTACCATTAATTTATTCTTTACTTTGTGCTAATTTTATAATTCACGACCATTTAGTTTGCGAGAGATCAGTCGGCCACCTAATCCCTCAAAATATTTAAAACATTATTTTTGGCTTCTTTTTTTTTTTTTTTTTTTTTTAATAGAAGTTTAATTATAATTTCTTTGTACTACCGATACATTTCTCATGCTTAATTTCTAACCATTTTTATTTTGCTGTGAAACTAATAAAAAACAATGTCAAAGAGATGAAATGAGCTTAGATGGACAGAGACGCAGAGGTAGAGTTACCCCAGGGGGGCTCACTAGCAGCTGTGACGTCACTTGTTCCGGAAAATGCAATGTTAAACTTATGGGCAAAACGATTCACGTGACGTCACAACACCCTAGTGAGCCTACCCTGGAGTTTCCCCACTGTTATGACAGAATTAAGGGAGTATTCTAAACTACTGCTATTTACTGTGGGTTATCAATGTACTGTAGATATTTAGAAGAAGATCGAGATGGATCAATGATAATCACAAAATACCATAGCACTGATACACTGATGATATTTATAATAAGATGATAATTATTAGTAGGGCTCTTGCCTTGGCCGATTATTATTTGGAGAGGATCATTACATTACCACGTCGTCTAACAAAGCTCATTTTATCTCCCATTCCCATATGTATTGTCAGTAGTAGTAAATACACCCGCGGACAGCGTAATGCTAACATCAAAGACAATGCTGCTTCATAAAGAATTCATTCATGGTTTTCAGAGTATTTGGCAATGCTGTTTTTACCTGACAATGTATTTCTACCCTTTTCTTATGGAAGCGACATGGTCTTTATTGACATTGACACTACATATAATACAATGACACTACTTAAAATATAATGCAACTAAATATTAATAGAAATAAACATTTTGGTTCACATAATAAATGAAATAGGATAGAGATAGGACGAGAGAAATTAGAGCACCGTGTATTGAGAGTTAATACAGAGCGAAATTCTCTAATTTTGATAGTATAATGGAGTAGGGATTCAAATCAATTCACTAGCATTTTGGCTAGGACGTTTTATATGAAAAGAAATTAAAAGGATGGGTGATTCTGTGCAAAAGCTAACCAAACATACCAAATATCCTCACGACCCACACCTCTCGCGATCTAGCTGGACGCGCGTTTCGTCCATATCCGTTCCGAATTTTATGCACTAATTGTATAATTAATGCACAAAAAACATCGCGGGTCTCAGGTACTCATCAGCAGCCCACAGCAATACAATGTGCTCACCTGTACCAAGCATCACCGCTTGATACCTGTGGTTCACATAGCTCGCTGTGTGATAGTGAGAGAGCGGGGCAAAGTCGCGTGCCAAACGATGCCCGCCGCGCTCCCCCCTCCGCATTCCCCAATGCGAAGAAGCTAGCGGCTGGCCACCATCCTGCACGTCGTCTCATTTCGTGGTACATACTAGTATGTACCACGAAATGAGACGACGTGCAGGATGGTATGTACCACGAAATGAGACGACGTGCAGGATGGTGGCCAGCCGCTAGCTTCTTCGCATTGGGGAATGCGGAGGGGGGAGCGCGGCGGGCATCGTTTGGCACGCGACTCACTATCACACAGCGAGCTATGTGAACCACACGTATCAAGCGGTGATGCTTGGTACAGGTGAGCACATTGTATTGCTGTGGGCTGCTGATGAGTACCTGAGACCCGCGATGTTTTTTGTGCATTAATTATACAATTAGTGCATAAAATTCGGAACGGATATGGACGAAACACGCGTCCAGCTAGATCGCGAGAGGTGTGGGTCGTGAGGATATTTGGTATGTTTGGTTAGCTTTTGCACAGAATCACCCATCCTTTTAATTTCTTTTCATATAAAACGTCCTAGCCAAAATGCTAGTGAATTGATTTGAATCCCTACTCCATTATACTATCAAAATTAGAGAATTTCGCTCTGTATTAACTCTCAATACACGGTGCTCTAATTTCTCTCGTCCTATCTCTATCCTATTGTTTTAGTAGCATTAACCGCGATGGTTTTTTCACATATTTATAATAAATGAAATGACAGAAAATATTTCAAATGATTAAATCACATTATGGTGGTAAATTAAAATACTTTCAAACTTCAGTTTCTATTAAGGGAGTAGGGTACCAACGTCAGCCATTAGACTCAAACTTTTCCCGTCAAAAAAATCTGAAATTTTGCACAGTGATACTTCAGCTTGAGACAATTTCAAATATATAAAAATTTTGGGGGGGTCACCGTGCAAATTAATTTTATGTAATTTTTTGAAAATTTAAACCCATAAGGCCCAATGTTAATTTCAATAAATTTTTTTTTTTTTTTTTTGGGATGGTCAAACATCATGAAATTTTTATCACAGCTAGCTCTTATCTACAGCTAGGCTCTTAGCTACACAATAACACCAAATTTAGACCCAAAACACTTCTAGTTTTTGAGATATAAGGTCGGTACCCTTATACTCCCTTCAGTATAGATTTTTGCATCACAATATGGTAGTCCATGTAATGTGCTTTTATCATTAAACTTTTATATTTTTCTTGTTTTATTACTTTCTAAATTGCATTTGATTACTTTTGTTTACAGATTTACAAATCAAGAAGATCAAACTATTCTTCAAACCATGTCCAAGTCTCCTAGTAAAAATAAATTCCAGGAGATTGCAAAGGTGTTAAATAGGACACGGCAGTCAGTATTCAACCGTTACTACTATTTAAAGCACGGAGAAAATGTTAATGCACGTAAGTTCTACATAATTTGTTATATTAAAAAGTATTTCAATTTCTGTAGTGCAGTACACTTTTTCTGAATGTTAACAAAAGTAAAATAATAATAATGAAGTATGTGAACAATGTATACTCCGTAATTTCTATTCTTTTTCTTATTTTAAATATGAATTTTGAACAAAAATATATGTTACATTTTCTTTCAGTGTTTGCGAAAAGCCGGCTTTTATTAGTTTTATCCAGGCCAGTGGTTAAAGCCGGCTAAAACTGGGTAAACTGGTTGTGTCCACTGTAGCATGAGAACGTGAGATGCTAGGCATATCATATTTTATTTTTGACACTGTCCCTTTAACGTCTATTTTTAACTAGCTCAAGCTAGAATAAATATGGCCCCTAGTCCCAATTACTGTATAAATTAGAGAATCTTCCCGTTTTATTAATTTTCAATTCATCGTGCTCTAATCTCTGCCAACTATTTTCTAATTATTATTTTTTAAACTCATTAATTATTAGTTAGGATCAATAATAAGAAAAGGATAGAAATACCAGCAAGGGCCTTACCATAGTAGAAGTTTTATGGAGAGGTCAAGGTCTCACATGGCACAGAGTTATACTTAGTTATTATGCTTATATAACAGAGCTTTCGTCATCGCAATGACATTATCAATTAAAGAAGAAAATTAATTGTGCCATTCTGTGTCTCGTGAAGCCTCAATCTCTCCATAGAACTTCTACTGTGATAAGGTCCTTGCTGGTACTTCTATCATTTTCTTTAAAGGCGTAGAACACCTTGAACAAAAAAGTTGTGTAATATCCTAACAAACCTAAAAATCAATGTTGGTTTGGCCGAACTCATTGATTTCTAATTTATTTTCCATTCACAACATGGTGCGAGCAATGGTCCATTCAATGACTGTTCGCGCCATTTTGTGAATAGAAAATAAATTAGAAATCATTGAAATCAATGACTTTGGCCAAATCAGCGTTGATTTTGAGGTTTCTTAGGATATTACACAACTTTTTTGTTCAAGGTGTTCTACTCCTTTAATATTGATTTTATTATTGATAAGTTTATTAAATTATTTTGATTTGTTCTTGTGTGTATGTTGCAGTGAAAGCTATTATTAAAGACGAAAAACAACTGAGTGACCACTTAAAGATGATCATGAGATCCAACAACTGCGAGACAATAGATCAACTCAAGCAAACCGATGTATCTTGGGTTGAATTGAAGATACTATATGGTTCAAAAACAGCAGGAATTTGTCGTAGACTGTGGATTAGTTACTTATACAGTGGCATACACTTATCTAGCTCTGTAGAGATCTACAAGATTGAGAAAAAAATGATCAAAGTGTACGTATGTACTTCTGTAATATTATATACATAATATACATCACCCTTGTTGTGTCCGAAGGGCGTACTTGCATTTCAAGGTCATCTTACAAAAGGCATACTTGCATTTTTATACAGCACCACAAAGGGTGTACTTGCACTTGTTTCTTGTGTGTTAAGTTTATGGCTTATTAGTTTACGTATTAAGCTTATGGCGCGCGCAGCATCAAAAGTAGCCAAATGCAAGTATACCCTTTGCAAAAAAGTATCCAAATACAAGTACACCATTTGGACGCAACAAGGGCAACATTATATTCTGTATAAAATAAATGTTTGTGTGTGTGTGTGTATCGTTCTCATTGTCTCACGTCAAAGGAAACAAGCTACACTTTACAAATTTAACTCGAAATGAACAATCTACACTTTTCAAATTCCGATGTCGTTTACTTCTCCTGATCAACTTTAGAAGCTCTAAATGTTAATTGTTCATTTTTGAGTGAAATGTGTAACGTGTAGTTTTTGCTCACTTTGACATATAAGAAGATATAATAATACTTGCAGTAGTAACAAATGTATGTTAATGTTTACGTATATGTCACATTGTGTTGTATTCTATCAATATTATATTAATATTATTGTTGTTTTTGCAGGCTTTATAGGAGTACATCGATCCAATATCAAGAGCAGATTAACTGGGTGGAAATGTCAAAGAAACATTTCCCTGCAATTCATCCTAGCAAGCTTAATATAATCTACCATTCAATGAAGGCCCGTTTCCATATCCAAAATGGAGTTACATACAGAAGTATGGTTTTGTATATTTTAGATACAAATATTTCTTATCATTTAGCATTTACCCCTCTTTAATGTATTATTATTAATCTATTTTCTGCTTGTGCTTGAGCCAAGGTGGAGGTAATAGTAACCATTAATTTTTATTTTAGAAAATTACTTTACAACAGGGTATTAAATAATATTAGGAAAAAACGCATTTCCCGTTGATAAGTGGCATCAAAGATATGATAGTATATTTACAGATAGACACATATAAAATATTGGGAATGGGAGATAGCGAGCATTAAGCTGTGCAGGGACCCCTTAACAGAAAAAAACGCATATAGCGTGTAATCTAGGGTTTATACTAGCTGCTCTTTTAGCTCTATAGAAACCGAGCCAGGTTATGGATGTATATAAGTAGTTAAATTTAAAAGAAAATATTAGGAGAAACCAGCAAAGGCCTTACTATTGATATTTTCTCTCTGAGTCTGTAAAGATTGATGAAGGCATATCACACTCCATCTCTCTTGGAGTTTATTGCCAAAATATTTCCAATGTGTTAGTTTTTTATCTCTGTGCTAGCAAGCGCCCCAGATTTTTTTTTTTTTTTTTTTTTTTTTTTTTTTGAAATTTGATTGATAAAAAATGATTTGTTTAGCAACTTTTCATAGTAAATATAAATTAAAAGCATTTGTATTTCGACGTTGTTGTGAAAAAAATGTGTAACTCATATTTTGTCAGGCGAAGCAAAATGTGTATCTCGTTTTTTGTCACACGAAGCAATATGTGTAAGTCAAGCGCCATCTACATTACGTTCGGGAACGACTTAGACATTTTGCTTCGCGAGACAAAAAACGAGATACACATATTGCTTAGCGTGACAAAAAACGAATTACACATTTTGCTTCACCTGACAAAATACGAGTTACACATTTTTTTCGCAACAACGTCGATTTTTCTACAGTTAATTACTTTGAATAATATTTCGAATTTAAATATATAAATAAAGTATGGGCTATAACTAGGCTGACCATAATTTAAAGTGTGCAACCCGGGACACTGCAGAGCAATGCACAGAAGAGACCAAGAGGCCCGCGCGAAGCGCGGCCGGTGGTCCCCGCCGGAGGCGAAAAATTTTCAGAAAAGGGGGCGTGGCCTCCGAAATTTCATCAGTTTTGTGTCTTTTTGAGTTTATTTAAAAGCACATGGATTTTTTTCAATGCTTTCTGTCGTCTATTTTTAACCTTTTCCCTGCAAAAAAAAAAAAAAAAAAATAATAATAATAATAATAATAATAAAACAAATTGTGAAACAATTTTTTCATAATAATAGTTATATCACAAATAACATACGTAACCGACGTAACGTATGGTATGTGATGTGTACGTCCTATTTGAGCCGAAACACCCACTCTCAAAAAAAAAAAATTTAATAAATAAATAAAAATTTGGCGTAACTATGGTGTATAATTTTAATATGCTACGAAAAATATTACATAAATGCATCGACTATCTTTTGACGTTTTTTTTTTTTATATTTTTTATATTTTTTTTTCTCCGCGAGCTTTTAATTGTATACTTTTTATTAAAATTCCTGCAAAATAT
The DNA here is from genome assembly GCA_949318235.1 of Ecdyonurus torrentis. Lineage (NCBI taxonomy): Eukaryota > Metazoa > Arthropoda > Insecta > Ephemeroptera > Heptageniidae > Ecdyonurus > Ecdyonurus torrentis. The sequence goes on along the minus strand of OX439132.1, from coordinate 40,186,777 downwards.
AAAACCGGGACATTGACGATTTTTGCAAAATCTTGCCGGGACTTTAGTGTTGAAACCGGGACTGTCCCGGCTAATCCGGGACGGATGGTCAGCCTAGCTATAACTCTAAAAAAAAAATAATAATATGGTTTGATATATTTTTATTCGTTAAATTTTGGAAATAACGTCAGCAGTGTTATAAAATTAACACATAATATTTTTTAATGTATTCTAAAAGTAAAAGTTTATGGCAGGGGTGTTAACTTTTTTCAAAAAACAATTTCAACTTATGGCGGCAAAACTTTATTTTATTTATTTATTTATTTATTATTATTTTTTTATTCTTTGTGGCCCTGACTGACCGTGTCACGTGGAGCAATCGCACCTTCGCATCGCGGTCAAGCTGGCCCTGAACATAACTGCTTTAGTTTATTTTCCTTGATCTCTTTTTATTATCATTTATTTATTCATTTTAATATATTTGACTTTGAACTGTACTGAAAAACACACACGTTTCTTTGTTACAGATGTACTGAGCTGCTTTAATAATGAACACTGTTACATGCATAGAACTAACCAAGTACTGAGACCATTGCATGTACTTCAAGATGGAACAATTGAGTCTTTTGATATACAAGAAGGAGAACTTGATCACCTTGATATTTCTGATACTGACAGTACAAGTATGACCAGTTAATCACTCTTTACTGGTAGTTAACTACTTGAATGACTTATCCACTGGTTTCTAGAACTTAAGATTGGCACATGTTTCTTTAACATTTTTTATAAAATGTAAGTGACTCTTTTAAATATAATAATTAATAAAAAAGTAACTGATATGAGGTGGACTTAAAGTGACTTCAATCAAATTCCTTTCCCTTTTTAAATACTACGCATATCAATGCTTACTTGTCAAAGTAAATGAACTACACTTTACAAACTTCCAAGTTCTTCCATCTAGTTCTGTTGATAAAACGCGAAGAATTGCAAAATGTAGATCGTTCATTTTGAGTGAAATTTGTAAACAGTAGTTTGCTCACTTTGATGGGTAAACTTCAATATGCAAATATTAAAACGGACGCTGTTGTGAGCAAAATAAGTCAGTCTCGAAACAGTTGCTCCTGCATTAGTCAGTACACATGTATATTTATATTATTGTGTAAATAAGTACACAGCTCCCCCCTCCCTCCCTCAAGCTCAGTTACCTTTAAACTTGTGTTGAAAGCCAGACCAATGTGGTCTTCCTATAACAAGGTTAAGTGAATTTAACCTGAAATATTCAATACGTATATATGGAAAAATATGTTATAAGTAGTAAAAGTTTATGAATGTTAAACTTTTAAATGCTGTGTAAATCTAACATTGTAATTAAAAGATTATTATTATTTGTTGTTAATGAAATTTCCACTTTTGCAATTTATTTAGAAAAGAGTAAAAATATTGAACTTTTTACGCCAAAGTGGACAAACTACATTTAAGAAATTTCACTTAATGAACGCTTTACATTCGGCACTTCTACTCGCTTAACTTGAAAAGTAAATTGTTGACCTTGGAATTTGAAAAGTGTAAATTGTGAGTAATATTTGTGCAGTGTAGTTTGTTCACTTGAGTTTCAAGTGAGAAGATTGATATTAATATACAGTAAACTTTTGATTTTGTGAAGTTCAATTCTGTGAAATGCTCAGTTGGGTCCACAACAGACTCCAATGTAAGCATATTTTGTGAAATGACCATTTCTTGGGTCCCTTGCAATTTCCCAATTCCAATTTCCCAATTTCCCTTGAAATTGTGAAATACCCTCTTAATGTTTTAAAATGGTACCAATACTGAATTTTAAATGCCATGATTTTGCTTGGTATGGTACATTAATGCCATATAATCATAAGTAACCAATTTTACACTCTTATATTTTAATGAGAGATTGAATCCTTTAGAGGCATTATTTTTAATAATAGTGCATGACTACGCCACTTCCTCCTGACATTTTAGTGATGATAATGATAAAACTATCGTCTATATTTTACATGTTGCAGCTGATTACTGTTATTATTTTATTGTTGTATGCAGCGTTTTTTAAAGTATAAAAAGTAGTACTGTACTGAAACTACTACATTGTATTTCTATTTTGTTCATCTAAAGAAAGAAAGAAAATGTTCTATTGTGTCTGTCTACTATCACTGCAATTTAGTGATTATTTAGATGAGCTATCTCTATAATTATATATTTTTATTTTACAAAAAAGAAGAAGATGAAAAAAAAAAAAAGTTTATGATGTAAATTAAATGAAAGAAAACACATAAAAAATTACGTGGAAATTTATATCAAGCAAAAACATTATTTGCAAAATGGGATGTAGCATTAACTGCAAGCTCTAGGCTCCAAAACAGAGAGCTTGCTGTTAATCCTCTATTTGTCACATTTTGTTACTTTAATTAAAGGCATAGAACACCTTGAACAAAAACTTGTCTAATAGCCTAACATAACATATAACAGCTCACTGGTCCATGCATGTGGAAACAATCGAGCTGGTGATGTCATAAAACCACGTCTGCTATTTTGTGAATGAAAAATAAATAAGAAATTAATAACTGGCCAAATCAACGCTGATATTTATTTAGGTATGTTAGGATATTAGACAAGTTTTTTTGTTCAAGATGTTCTATAATTATAGGTATACTTTTAAAGGTTTTTGCGTAATACAATTGTCTATGTAACTTGCGTCAATGGTTAAACTAATTTCTTGCCAGTTGATTCAAAGAGTTGTATTATTAAATGATTGCTGATTGCTCTTATTTGAAAACAAAATAAATTTTAAGACAGTTTTTTTTTTTTTTTTTTTTTTTTTTTTTTTTTTTTTTTTTGCCCATACTTACATAGCTGTTACAATAGACCTAAGATTTTTGTGAATCAGTCTATTTATATAATATCTTGCGAGAGATACTTTACACTTGGCCCCAGCAATAACTGTTACATTTCATTATTTCTTGCCAACTACTTTCTTTTAATTAATCCTCTTCTTAAGATTTTTTTTTTTGTCTGTAATCAGATATATCTGATTAATTAAAATATAAAATAAATTTAAAAATATATATTATATTTTATTTTGTGTAAATATTTACATTCTATGAGCAACTTATAAATGTGTCCTATTATGTATTATGCATGTTATGTTTTAAAAACATAAAATAAAACAAAGAAATATTTTTTATTTGATTTGATTTAGTTTTTTTTTTTTCTTTTCAAACTGTGTTTTTTGAGTATCATACGATAATTAAATTCAAGTGAGAAAATTTAAGGCTTCAATACAATCCAGGAATGTATTTTAACAGGAAATATTCAATAATAAAATACATTAGATTTTTAAGTGCAAATGTTAAAAATAACCAAATGCAATAATAATTAAGTTAGTTAATTATATTCTGATAAATTCAAGTTTTTTTTTTCTTTAATATAATATAATGCAAGTTTGGATTTTTATTTGCTGTTGAGTGATTATTGATTGATTAATGTAATGAATAATTTGAAAGTTTTGAGTTTTAAATGAGATTGTCTTATATACGCGCTAGGAACAAAGAACAGGAAGAAATGAGAAAATTAATTATCAGTACTGTAAATCCAATTTTAATAACCTTTAGTATTATTATCATTATTCCCCCCCCCCCCCTTTAAAACATTTCCTAATATATATAAAAAAGCAACAAAATGTTCAAGGAACGCAGCTAATAAAATCACTGGCAATATTTATTTATTTTTTACAAAAGCTTCCAATTGTTACGTTAGTCTTGTAATTTGCCCCCCCCCCCCCCCACGTTTCACAGAAATGATTTACTTACCCCAGTATATAGGAAGAACTCAGAAAATAATGAAATAATATAATATAAAAATGCTACAAAGTAATTTCGTTTTGAAGGGGGGGGGGGGGGGGAATACTCATGCTGTAGGCTGTAGGGGGTTTGCATTTTTTAAATCAAGTATGGAAGGAGATCAAACTATACCTACACCAGATATATCCATATTTTATATCCAAATGTCATATACGCAATATAAATTAAGGCAGTAGGGGACCGACGTCGGCCATTAGACTCAAACTTTTCTCGTCAAAAAAAGCTGAAATTTTGCATAGTGATACTTCAGCTTGAAACAATTTCAAATATATAAAAATTTTGCGGGGTCAATGAATTTTATATGATTTTTTGAAATTTTAAGCCCATAAGGCCCAATGTTAATTTCAATAATTTTTTTCTTTTTTTCGGGACGGTCAAATATTATGAAATTTTTATCACGGCTAGGTGTGATCCTTAGCTACACAATGACACCAAATTTAGACCCAAAACACTTCTAGTTTTTGAGATATAAGGTCGGAAACCTACTCCCTTAAAACAGAAATTTATTCTAAGTAGTTTAAAAATGCTCGAAGGTTTATTTATTTATTATTATTAATAATGTTTGTTTCGTTTTGATTGTTATTTAACACGAACAAATACCAAAACTCGCATATTGATAAACTAAAGGAAAGTATTTAATCTTTCGTTTTTTTTTTTTTTTTTTTTTTTGTAAGTTGCGATATTTTATTGCCCTCATATATCATAAGGTTGTACAAATTTACGTGTATACACGTGTACGGGTTGGTAAATTTAAAGGGGGGGGGGTAATACAATATCTTGCTGTTTTCTATTTTTGTATTGCTAGAAAGTTATACACCATACCAATAGTAAATATAAAATTATATAGATTTTTTTTTTTATTAAAAAATCATTATTTTGTTGGTCGCATCATTTTTTTTTGTCATATTAAAAAAAAAAATGTCTCGTGACTTGATTATAGATCTATAAGAAGAGACACGACATAACAACATTGGGTTTATTCTTTTTCTTTTACCATATTATAAATTCATGTAGCAAAAACTATCTGATTATAAGCAAAAGGCATATAGCGGGTATAAAGCGGAAAGAGAGGAGGGAGAGATATGTAATTTAAGTCTAAAAGCGAGGCAAAATCGTCGTGCGGTATACACACAACACAACAGAACGCGGTGAGCGGTCTGATCGACTGACGACAGTACGGGGTCGCGGCCTGCACGTAAAATTAACCCCGTGTTATCGAGAGCTTAGTTTAATTAAACTATAACAATGGAGGATACCGAAACTGATGAGGAAAATAAGGTAAGAACATTACAGTACATATAAGAAGTAAATTACAAAAACTATTATCTAGGTATTTTAATAACAGTGACGGAGTAAAACTTTACGAGAAATGAATTAATATTGTAGCAAAATAAAAATAGGTTCTGAAAAGATGACACTGCATTTCGTTTACTACAGTGTTTACAAACATTAATTTAATCATATGACTTTTGATAATACGCAACTTCAATTTGTTTTGTATGCTTGAATTTAATAAAAAACAACAGCTACTAAACACAAAAGCATGCTGAATAAATATTAACGATATATGTATATATTTTTATACTTATAAGTGCGATTAAAAATCACACGGATTAAGAGCAAAATTGTTAATTATTCGGCTTCAAAATTTGTTATGCATGCATGTTTATAAGTCCGCTCTTTATAGTAGCAATAAAACCAGCGTGCGAGTGTAAAATCAACTTGAATTTTTGCTTGTACTATCGTGCCTCGTCGTTTGTCAGAATATTATTATGCTACTTCAAATTATGATTAATGACCCGAAAATAAGCAGACGAATTATACGAGTGTGGGTGTAAATTGGGTTGCCTCAAAATGTCGCGACACAATCGAGAGGTCATCTGTTTTTAATCATTAATCTATAGTTTAAATTATTTAAAACTGGAATTATGAAATTCCTGTTATGACATGACAACATGCACCGTTATATGTGTTCATTCACTTTTTATGTTATCCCTGAAATTTATTTCTATATGAAAGAAGTAGCATATAACAATATTCAATAGCAATTTAATTATAAGACTTTTTTTTTTTTTTTTTTTTGTAAGTAAACAGCTTAATTGTCAAAAAGTCAGGTGTATGCAATTAAGTGTAATTAGTAATTACGATTCAATTAATAGGAAAAAAAGGGCTGAAAGATGATGGAAAACAAATAATAGTACGTGTGGTCTCATGGAATTAATGGTTAATTTAATGTTTTATTGAATATGTATACAATTTAGGAGTATAATATGTAAGTACACTATGAACAGAATGCATTTATATTACATTAAAAAATATTTGGTCTATTAATTTTCATTCAATTTTCTTTTCTTATAAAAAAAACAAACTATTTTTACATTTTGGGAAAAAAAAATCTGTAGTCGAATTTATTGAAATTTTTAAGAACATCAAGTCGTTAAATTTTGAAATAAAGTTGATATTTTTATTTTGAGATTTTGTTTTGTGAGTTACAGTACGTATGTATATCTAAAGTTCTCAGGTTGCATGTTGACAGAGTTATGTGGGAACACAGAGGAAGATTGATATGAAGTTATCGTTTTTCTCGTGGGGAAATCGCGATGAAGTTGTTCACTTGCCTTTTTTTGTTTTTCCTTCAACACATGCAAAATAAAATAAATTGAAAGTTGATGAGGCATGAAAATTTTTAGCATGCTTGAGTAATTAAATTTAATTTTAAACCCATTTTATTTTTACAAGCTTTTTTTTCTGTTCTTTATAGATTATCTTTATATGTTAAAAAAATCATGTATTTTGTGTTTCTCAAATTTTCTATTTTATAATATAGGGCTGAGACAGCCGATTGTTCAATTACTTGTGCCTTACAATATGTATTGTGTATGAATTCAAACAATAAAACCCTTTGAAATTGAGAAGAAAATAAAAAAATTACGCTCACATTTAGAATAGGTGTAACAATACGGGGGGGGGGGGAGAGAGAGAGAGAGAATATTCATTGCTTTCTTGTGCTGTATGAGATTTATTTTTTTATGTTATTATTTTTAATGTTCGTTGTATCCTAATAGTTATGTGACCGGTTAAACAGAAATGCTTAACAAATTGCATACTCTGCAGGATGATCAATTTCAATGGCGGCTAATACCTCTGTGTTTGTTTAATCATTTTTCAAAATTTAAAAAAATAAAGCACGCAAGAAAAAAAATTAACGAACAAAATATTTAAAAGATTTATGAATGTTAAACATGACATTTATACATTACAAAAAAAAAAAAAAAAAACAGAAAAAAAAAAAAAAAAAAAGAGGAACAAATGAACGTTGTGAACTTTTTTTTTTTTCCTATTATTGATTTTATTTTGTAAATCTGTATACAATTTATTTTCCCATGGATAAAACGTTAAAACTATAAATTGTACTATAATTTGCAAAAGTTTATTTACAAAAAGTAATAAATTTAAAGACATCACGAGAGAAACGATGCGCGCGCATGTGCCAGCTTGGGACAGGAGCTTTTTGATATATTATACTGACGTCATTTCTAAATTATTTACAATATTATCACTTGAATTACATAACAAAGTTATACCTCATATTACAATAATTTCTACCATAGAACGCAATAGCCGTGCCGTATACATAACACATTATACAATTATGCTATTATAGGTCGTAGCTTCTTTTTTATCATAAGAAGTATACCTAAATTTTTATATAATGTTATTGCATTAGCATAAACAAAAAGAATTGTAATTATACACACACACACACACACACACACACACACACACACACACACACACACACACACACACACACACACACACACACACATATATTATATATATATATATATAATATATATATATATATATATAATATATCAATTCACGCGGTATTTGTGTATACACGCAGGTTTATTTTTATTTCTTTATAAATGATAATAATAATAAAAAAACAAAAACCATTTCAAATAGTCAATTCCTATAAACAGTCTATATGGTCAATAAAAGTTTTTATTTAATACAACTATTGATATACAAAAATTATATAAAATTTACAACGTTTACTTTATATTTATAATATAAAAATTCTCTGTAAAAAGGAAAGAAAAAATCTAATAGAAAAAGTTAAAAACTCTAAATATAAAGTTTTTATTATATTAAAAGTTTTATTGAATAAATTTTTTATTATAATACGTAGAGCACATTTTAGTTTGAGGAACAAATTCCCATGCTGTCCTTTTGTTTTGTAAAACTTAACTATGTATATATATATATATATATGTCAGGCTAAAAGTTCTTGCACGCAGCATGAAGTGAATGCTACTATAATTAAATTTCATAACATATAATTAAATGTTGTCATGAACGTTACATCGTTTATTAAGCTGACTTGACTTAGCTATTATAAAACATTTGCACGTGCTTTTTCTTATGTTAGTCTTTTCTTTATATATACTTTAATGTAATATTAAAAGTAAACTAGCTTAAAATGTAAATTACTTGGAAATTTTAAGACTTGTTGTAATGTACTGATTTTGATTTGTAATTTTTTTCATGCAACAGTCATTACATATTATACAAAAAAATTACATGGATTTCACGTAGTCGGTGGTGCCAAATTTATTTAAATGAATGGAAATATATATATACAGCATACACACACACACACACATATATATATATATATATATATATATATATATATATATATATATATATATATATATATATATATATTATAAATTAACTATACATATTGTTGGTCTGAAATCTCAACTATTTGCATTCCGTATTTGTGCGTTAAATTAGAATATTTTTGACAAATTAAGAAGAAAAAAACTAATTATGGTTTTGAATATTTAAATGTGTTTGTACAGTTACGAGTAGATACTAAAAAGCTACAATAGTATTTTCCATTATTGTATTTAATATCTTTGTTATTTATTCATTTTTAAATTTGTTTAGTTTTTGTTTTTTTTATTCATCTTCAGAATTATATTCTTTGTTGGGACGCTCATAAAAAGTTTCAGGCTTATAATTTGTTATAAATTTATAGATTTTCTTTTCATTCTGTTTGAGTTCTACATTTACTTAAAAGCATTTTATTTTATGCAGTAATATGTAGTTTCAATTATAATCAAAGTTTTAGTTTGCAAAGTAAATAAGTAAAAATAAATAATAATAATAATAAATAAATGTCACGTTTAAATAATATTTGTCATCTTTCGTTAGTCTACACTTTTTCAAATTGATTCAGTGTATCTGAATCGTGATTTAATTATTGTGATTGCCGAAAGAGGCTCTCTCTTACGTCACAGTGAAGGCAAGTCCGAGATAAGCAGGAGAGATCGCGATTCCGCGCGCAACTCTCCGAGTCATGGTACCAAATCGATTTCGTCTCCAATCCTTTCTCTTGTTACTATTATTTTATCATTATTATATAATATTTTTTTATATATTATAAACTTTCAAATTTGCGTGTAGTACATCAAAGTATTTGTATACACTGGAAAAAAAAATATATACATAAGAAGTTGAAAACTATTTGCAAATTTAATGTATACTATGTACTTCTCTCTCTCTCTCTCTCTCTCTCTCTCTCTCTCTCTCCATCTCTTTCTCTCAATATTTTATTTATAAATTTTTTGAAGATTCATAAATAATATCGAGAATTAAAATAAATAAATAAAAGTTTCAGTATTTTTAATTAAATGTGATATATCACGTAAGTGTTGAGAACGATTAAGGTACTAAGACTTGCAAAAATAGCCGCATATTCTTCAGTGTACAGTATATACGTTTTAACAATTTATGAGATGAGAAAGAAAAATCAGTTACATTTTGTACTAAAAAAATTGTGGGAAAAAATAAAAAAATGAAAAAGCTTCTTCTGTACTTTGATGGTATATACAGTATAAATAAAACAAAACTATAATAATTGCATTTTTAAAATTTAGCATACATTTTTGTATCAGTTTAATAAAATAGACCTTTTCTATATAGCACGCAAAAAAAAAAAAAAAAAAAAAAAAAAAAGTTGATATGGCCTCATAGTAGAATTTGATTAAATAGGCAGTTTTCAATGATGTGACACTTTCCATAACTAATTCTTCTATTGCTTTTTCATTTAACTTTTGCACAAATTCAATTTAGATTGAGTTACTTATGAGTGACCTCAGTTAAGTTCAGTGTACTGCATTCTATCATTTTTACGTCACTAAATGTATATTTAGCAGAGAAAGCCGAGGAAGGGGAAGAATAAAACAAATATAGGTCAATAGAACATAAGGAAGAGAATTTTCTCACTGTATTTTAATCATGCATGTTTTCAAGGAATTATGGTTATTTTTTCCTGGAGAGATTTTAAAATTATTGGAATATATTATTCATGGAAGTGTGTAGTTATAATATTGATGAATTCTTTGTTTCAATGCTAAAATACTGCATTAATTATTGATTACTTTTGTTAATGAGGAAAATTAAGTAGAAGTGTACATAGCAACTGTCGTCAAGACAATGCGTATAAACAAAGTGCATAGTAAGAGATGATGGCGAGAGAAGATGTGGAATTTCCTCGTGAATTGTGCTCCAGTGAGAGACCACCGAGGTTGTGTCGGCGTCACCGTGAACCTTGCAATGACACACCAAGTGACCCTGCGGTACCCCAAGATAGCCCGGTGAGCGGGGGATTTGGGGCGGCTCTTTATTCAGCCACTAACGTGAGGGTTGCGAGGCACACGCGCACGCTCATGCGCCATGAAATCTCTGTATCACTCCATGAAATATAACGAAATAATTCTACTTATTACCGTTAGAGTCTTGAATTCCTACTGTTTCAATTTTATGATATTATTTTATTTCTAAAAACATACAATTGTATTGTGTTTATGAGAAAGTTTAAGCACATATTTCTCGTATTTTTTGCAAGAGATTTCCTGCTCAATAATTTTATTTTTATGACGATAACAAATACCTTTATATAAATATGGGAAGTATACAATAATATTTTTGTTTTCTTAAAAACATGAAAATTAATTATATTATTATATAATATTGTAACATATTGAGTGCAGTGATCTTGCAAAATTACAAAATGATGAGCATTATTCCTGAAATTATAGTTAATATCAAAATTTTAATTTTTTAAGAATAAGAAAATTTATTGACCCAGCCAGGCAGTTCATAGTAACATTAAAGTGACCGTCCAGGCCTAACAACATGCCTTTTTAATTCATTAAACACAAAATGGGAACTTCATGTTCATTGAATATTAATTCATACCCCGTAAAAATAATGGAAGAAATCTCCACACTTTAAAAGTTACAAAATATCTTACAAATTTCGATCATAAATAAGCTAATAAAAATAAAAATCATACCATAAAAAATCAAAACCCATGAATAGCAATATAAACCGCATAGATTTGGTTTTCTAAATATAGTACAATGCAGTTATAGATAAAAACAACATAAAATATAAAAATAGATAGAAACCAATTTCAAATTTTTATCTTGCTAGAAACCAAAACACCACAATGTAAAATAAAGTAAGACGTGTATTATACGTATTATTCGTAAGGACAATGTAAAAAAATAAGCATCGTTTTCTCGTCGTTATATATATTATTACTTAGTTTCATGCAATGAGAACGTTAATATTGTTTATTACAATAACAGCTTCGTTATACTCGCTTTGAAATCGTAATAAAAATAATTTATTACCATAATAATTTTATTTTAATAGTTTTGACTGATGATAGTTATTTTGAAAAATCTCCTTCAAGTAAACTAAATTATTTCTAAGTAAATAAAGTAATACAACGTAAATAACTGTTGATAAAATGTCGTAAGCATTTTCATGAATTGACAGATGGCTATAATTCTTTCATTTTACTGTTTGCTATTTAAGAAAATTGACGCATCAACACATTTATTATTAATATCTTGCAACTTGCAACTTATGTAACAGTATATAACACTTATGTAACAGTATATATAACATAATACAAAAATAACGCAGCAATTTAATAACTATCTAAAAAGTACAAATTTTGGGTGGAATATATCTTCTGTAGCTAGCAAAGCTACATTTGTTTTCAAAAGCTGTTCTGGGTTTAGAAAATTTTATTATCTTTCATTTAACATTAGTATCTAGTATCGTTTGTTGTACCCATTTTCAAATTCTTTTAATTTTTGAAAAAAAAAATAGCATTTTTAAAATTGTATATATATATATACGTTGATACTATGCTACTACATAGATTTTTTTTTTTTTTTTTTTTTTTTACTTTACCTTTAAAGTTATGTTGCAAAGGCATGAATAGATGATGTAAAAAACTCAAGAAAATATTCTATAAGTGAGCATTTATAGTGCAGTTATATTGTTAAAATGGGAATAACTTTTTATTTGTATATATTTTTATTACATATTATTTCCTTGCAATTTTCAACAGTTTGTGATGGTCTATATAAAACTTACAAAAGCTTTTTTTTTTTGAAAATTTCAACACGGAAAATAAGTTTTCAATAATAATTGCAATAAAAGGTTTAAAAGTAAATCAATATAGTGACTTCAGTATAAAAGTTATAAAATTGTGTATAGTATTATGAGTACAATGCAAATAAGGTAATTTAATATATTATGTCAATATTAAGTAAATTAATGAAATAACGTAATTAAGTAAATTAGGCGTAGCAATGAAAGACGGAGCAGTCTATATAATATATTATATAACAGCTGAATATAGTCATGTTAAAAGTTTGATGCAATGAACTGGCCCACCTGGCCTCCCTATATAGCTTTGCTCGCGACCACCAGCAACCAAAGTGTTGAGAAATAAAATCGATGTTCACCCCTCTCACTTGACCCCTGAGCACCACTCAACGACGACGCCATTTTGTCTCACAAGCGGATAACAATTTTGTAAGTAATTTGCATATTTATATCAAACAAAAAACTACACTTTAACTTATTTTTAAAGTAAATTGTAATATATTTAACTGATTAATTTGATAGTATTGTTTCAAAAGTGTTATTTTATGTAGAAAGTTTAACATTTGTTGAATTATATAGCCAAAAAAAATTTGCATATACGAATAAATCTGCGGACATTTGCTTAATGAGTGATTTGATTGCATGTAAGTATTTTTATTTTTATGTATTTTATATTTACGTGGTAATGTTAGGTGCGATGTAATTATGTTGTATACGTCAATTATTTTGTGTCAGATTTAAGTTACATTGTCACTTGCGGCAAACACGCAATGTCACTCAAGTGTCATTCACTAATTGTTCCATCATGGCGCACCTGGTACAATTTCTCAACATAAAATACCTTATACGATACATGCATCATATAGCATATTTTAATTATTTCTATTGCACAGCATATTGTTATTATCATTATTTCTGAAAATGAATCATTTAACGAAATTTCAATTGTTGTTTATTATTTTTAATAAAAAATGTTATATTATATAAATCAATTATTTTATTAAACCTTAAGAAAAAGATAAGCAAATTATATTACAAAAGAGATGAAACAAATTACAAAATATTAATTTCTTTGCATAAATTTGTTTTTAATGTTTCCTAATTAATTTAGATTATTTAGAAAATATTGGGGCTAAAATTCTTTACAGGAATTGTTTTACTGTATTTCTACAAATTTCTTATTTAATGAAATTGATATCTCTCAAACAAACAATATATATATTTTTTACGTTATTATCGAACCATACAGCACCATACCTCATATAACACACGATCGTGATTATATATTTTACCATTCAAAAACTCGCCCTCTATATTTATATTTCTTATGCGAAAAACAGTCGTTAAATTTAAATGGTAATATATATTATCATAATCGTGTGTATAGCATACATATGGTTTCACTGCACTAAAAGAATATAATTTTATAATTTTCAAAATTTACGATGAAAACCTAATTAATTGTATTAAAAATTTTATGCACACATAAAATGAGTAATTTGTCTGTAGCGTGATATGTATCAATTAATGTATTGTGCGAAGTAGATCATAATATAGAAAAACATTCAATCGACAAAATAAGTAGGGAAATATTTCGATAGTAAACAATAACAACAACGCGTGCTGAAATAGTGCGACGCGTGCGCGGATCTCTTTTGTTTCTTTGATCAATGTCAGCTCAAGTTACTCAATGGGAATAAACTTTAATTTTATATCATGATTACAGACTATAAACCTTTTGCTATAAACTTTTTGGATATTGTATAACTTTGTATACTTGTGGACATTTTTATAAGGAAATACCTAAATCATTTATCCCAACTACCCTACCATGACATTCATATTCCACTAATCAAAACCCCAAATTTGACCCTACTAAATCCAAAAATTCAAATTCAAAAATTCTTTATTTCCAATCTCGTTACAATCAATTGGAAAAAAATACATCTGTTGAAGGTTATACATGGAATTGTCAATTTATTTACTGTAAGTATATCTAAAACAATTAATATTAATACCTATATTTTTACAATTTATATACAGTGAATATAACAATAATAATATTTTTATTTAGTTGAGTTAAAATCAAAAAAATCTTTCATGCTGTAGAAGCATAAAGAAGATAAATAAAGAAGATAAATTCTCAACTTTCTTGAAAATGTATTTATACATTCAATTGATTTCAAGTCTGCTGATAAATTAAAAATTGTATATTCTTACACAAGACATAAATGGTCCATTCCTGCACATTTCTAATCTGCAGTATTAGTTCCGCGTTACTATTAATTAATTTCAAATTTATTGTGGTGATATGCTTATCACTACTGTTATGGGCTAAGGGCTATATAGAAAGACCCGGCAGTTAAAAATTAAAGTTATGCAAAATAGCCTCGTAAAATTAACCAACTACACTTACGTGTATAATAAAATGTAATACATCTCCTATAATATAATAATTTTACTATATAATTAATAAAAAACATTACTATGTTATTATGCGTTATTACTTTACATGTAATTCCAAGTTAATATATTTGAATATTGCATTAATTTGGAGCTAAACTAATCAATATAGTTTACTTTATTGTGTTTGTACATTTTTATGATCCTTTACTTTTCATATTGAATAAATTTTTAATGGAGATTCTTTTATTATAGGTACAAACTATAGAACTAAAACATTTATAAAGACTGGAAAATAAGGAAGTAAATTTGCTCTGATAATGAAGTTGTTGTTGTTGTTGTTGTTTAACTGACAGTTAAGTTTTCATGCAATCGCAATAAGTTTCAAACAACATCATTTTTATTATTTGAACGAAAATAAAGCAAAAAACAAAGGAAAAAAATACAAATACTTTTTCTGACTACAAAACAAAAAATAAATAATGAAATGAGGCTTCAAATCAAATTATAAAACTAAACTATACACTTATCTTTTAAGTTTGTTAAAAAAAATCATTATTTTATTTTTAAACTATTTGACGTGCCAGAAAAAAGTTTGAAAAACTTATAAGTGGAAGAGTTTTTTTTCTTCTTGTATCAAAAAAAAGAGAGAAATTGGAAAAAATCGAAGTATTGGTATATGCAGTGTGGAAAAACGTGAGAATAGCGAGGTAGTTTGGCATCACGCACGGTGTTGCGAGGTTTGACCGTTGATACACGCCAGGCAGTCATGTTTACCTGGGCTCTAGCCTATAGCGTGAGGTGGTGCCTATACAGTCATATGTGGTACTGAGCAGTCGCTGCTTTGCCTAGGGTGTGAGTGTGAGCATCGTGAGCACCAACAGCTCAAGCACAGTCACACTCGTACGTGAGTGATGTTTGTGCACCGAGATGCAATCACACGTCGTAATAGAGATAGTGAGAATGACGATTCTTTTAGTGGTGGATACTCAGAGTCGGATGATGATGCAGAGGATGAAGGATCTATTTCTATTCTCAAGGTAATTAACAACTATTAGAGTTTTGTCACTTTATTTGGTCTTCGTTTAATATTAGTGGAGTGTAACGTGCGAGTATCTCTATAATCTTAGTACGAGATTTAGTTAAATGTTCGGTCAATTTACCAACTCATCTGCATTCAAAAAAATTATTCGGGAATATCATATTCAGAGCTATGTTTTTATTTTTATTTTTTTCAGTCATGCACTATACACAGAACATGACTTTCGTACAACTTAATAAAATATTTCATTTAAATGATTTATTAAATTATTAACGTAAACAATAATTGAATTGTAAATTTCATTAAAAAAAATTCCCTGTTTACTTTAGGAACATGTTGCCACAATAATAATTAATATTAGGAACTCAAAAAAGAAATCCGAATCTGAAATTTTTGTTTCAACTTTTTAAAATATATTTTAATTAAATAAATTAAAACTTAGATTCTTAAATTCAGAAAGCTTTCCTTTTGTTTTCTTAGAATCTGAATAAAAAAAAAAATCAGAAATAAAATTTTGAAATTTAAAAATGGGTATATAAGTTTACTGTACTATACAGATAATCATAAAAGTATTTTTTTTTCCACGTGTTAGCATTGAAATAATTAACAAAAACAATCAAAAACATGTAAATTGTTTTCAAGGAAAAAAAGATTTTACAATATAATAACTTTTCATGTTTAGAGTTCCTGAAAATCATAGCGGAAAATGGTTTAACAAATTTCCAACAATTTTACTCATTTTTACATCACCATGTATCGTGTAAACAAAAAATAAACAATTTAATAATTAATTTATTCAAATATTTGTACAGCATAACATCGATAAAATTTACAATACTTTCATTTCAAACTATTGCACGCTCAAACGTAATTCAATCATTTTCAGTTAATAAATTAACAATGCAACAAATGAGGAAATTGAAGTAAAAGTATGTTATAAAAGCGTACAAAAGTTTTAATAAGGTCAAAGGTTTTCTTCGCTAACTTTTCAATGCAAAGCAAAAAAATATTGATAGATCGTGATCCTTATTAGTTCGTACTTCACTTTAATATATAATAGCCTATATAAAGTTTTTCATCGATGAAATAAAATATTTAATGCTAAAAAAAAACATTTACTAAATTACGTTTTTTCATTTATTTGTTTCATGAATTTATCAATTAAAGTATATTGTTATGAATGCGATAGTTTACTTTTTTGTTGACGTAGGATAATAGTTTCAATTAAAACTTATGACTTTATGAGCCTTTGGTTAAAATAAAAATATTATTTAAAAATTTAATCTATTCAATATTTGAAGGAGAAAAATGTAATAACTTATTTTAATATTAGCCAAAATATATAAATTAATAAAAGAAACAATTTATGGTGTTATAATTCTTGTTTTCTTGCTAATTTTCGTGTTTCCTAAAAATTGTATAATATTGAGATTGTTGAGGCCTAAGCAAAATATAACGAAGAGCTTGCATTTGAAGAATTTTTAATTATTTTTAAAGTTACACTGACAGTTACTGAGGATAATCCGATGCCAATAATTATGTCACTTCGATGTGCAAAATAATATTTCTCCAAAATAAAAATTAAAAATAGTGAATTTGATTTCAAAAATAATAAAAGTTTCCTCCTAATCAAGGGGTATTATTAGGGTATCTCTGAAATTCAAAAGCTGACCCCTACTGTGATGTCATTTCAAAGTTAATGGTATCAATTATATCAATTTCAGGACCCGTGACTTTAAATAAGGGAGAAAAATATTATTGGCATTTATATGACAGAGACTTGTTAAAAATTGACCATTCAATTTTTTTTAATATAAATTTGGAATTGTTTTTCCTTTGTGTGCATTTTTTGTGTGCCATATAACAATTATATTGGCAATCATATCAAAAACATTAAAAATTTATATACAAGTCGAATCACCGCATACAGTCTGCATATACAATTAAACTATTTTAAACTATATAAAAAAAAATAGCAGGACCACATGAAATTAAAATAAACATTCTGAGCAAGCAGAGTTGTTATAAGAGTTAAAACTTATATAGTTAAAAATTATTAACTAGCATGTAAAACTTTTTTCAAACAGAAACAATTAAAACTATTATAATAGACAGCGTGATGACGGCCACTTTGTCTTATGGTTTTGTAATGTATAGTTCATGTTTCTTAAGTTGAGCAATGAAACTTGTTAGAGTTATTAATGACACCATGCAAGCCTGCAAGCTATATAAGTAAATAGCTCAAGTTATAGAGATTATTAATTTGACTTCTTTTTTATTCATTCTATTCTCTACAGACTTTGAAATATGAGTTCATTATAGTATCAAAAACCGTATTTTCAATAAAGGCGAGTTTCTCATTAATATCCGGTATGAAATCCCCGTTAATGAAAATGGAAGAAGCGCGCTTTTTGATACTAATATAGTAAACTCAAATATTTCATGCCTGAGATAGAAATATACATCGGAGTTTGAATTTGAATCGAATTATTCATTTATTATCTTATTCAAACATAATAGTTTAAAAATCAATCCTGGCATTGGTAAAATTTGAAATTGAAATATTTTCAGTCATATTAAAATTTCAAGTTAAAATCATACTTTTTAAAATTTCTAAAAAATTTAAAAAATTCTATAGCTGCTGAATTTATGTTTTTTTACAATATTATAATAAGTTAATGTGAATTTGAAATTGTGCTAGAAACTCCTTATTTTTCCATTTTTATTTCTATTATAATTTGTTAATTATTATTTTTTAAACTTAATATTTAACATTATTTTTCTTATATGTATTAATTTAATTTTAAATAATACATTCAATGATGATTATAAGAATATAAAAATGCAAACATAAGAAAAATAATAAAACGTGTAAAATCTTAATAATGCAGTAAAAGAACATAATACCTCTCATCCTCATGTATACATAACATATTATGCTACAATGTTTAGATTAGTATTATGCACGATTTGTTTTAACAGGGTATCACAGCATGAGTTAGTTTTGAGAAAACATCAGAATGAATTATCTACATAGCTTAACCACAACATAAAATGTTTGCTCACTATGATTTATATTAGCTAATCAAATGTACATAACGCTTCAGTAAAAGTTGCTAACAAAGGAAGTAAAAGGCAAAATTTCAATATATTTTTTGCACCAGTTCTCTACCGTGACCTGTGTTCTCTTTGTGGCTATGTTGCTACATGTATACGATTTTCAATGTATCCAATGCTTTGAAACTTTTTTTGAAGCGTTCTGTACGTAACACGTAACTTAATGTTAACTTCAAAGTATATCGTAACAAATACTTGAACAGAAATTATTGATATGATAAATCACAACGTACAAAGAAGTTTGAACAATAATAATTTTATATTTGTTAATACGGTAACAAAGTAAAAAAAATACAAAACTCTGGTTATTATTACATATGAGAGAATATTAAACTATAATTTCAATATCTACTCGGTGAATGTTTTCTCTCTCAGTGCGTGATTTTCAATAAAAAGTCTTTTAAACTTTAAGAAGCATAACTATGTATATATATATATATATATATATATATATATATATATATATATATATATATATATATATATATATATTATTATTATATATATATAAACATGAAGTCAACGATGGCTCAGCAAGGCCCTTTTTTTTCTTTTTTTCAGCAACTTAATTCTAGAAGCACTTTGATTGGTTTGTTATAGCTTGTGCTAATCTTACGATCCAAAAATGCAAAACAGACCTCATTATGTACTTTCCTCCTGAATAAATCTGACCAAAGCGTTAATCTCTTCAAATGTTAAATACATGGGGAAACTTTAACGCAAGCGGTCAGATTTATTCGAGAGGAGTGTACTGTATGTAATAGGTAAAAAGTGAGAATTTATAATGGCATATTCAACGATATTTGTGTCACTTTATACCAAACAGACAGTACTGATATACTTTACCTAACTAAATAACTCGTACAGTCATTCCAATAAAAAATGAAATTCTATTGGCATATGGGAATAACATGTATTTAGATAGAGTTTTGCGTCAAGTGAAATCTCCATCTGATTGCATTGAATGGCCATAAGCTAATACAATTTCATTTTTAATTGGAATGATTGTACATAACTGAATTCGGAAAAAAATACCCATTGTTTACGAGTATGAAATATATACAGAAATTAAGAAAAATATATTTTGCTTATACGTGATCTTTGCCTTTTTTTATTCTATTTGTGAGTGGCAAAAATCTCGTTCTATATATTGAGTATAAAAATAAAGCTGTGAAACAAGCATCATAAATATCATCTGTTAAAAACAATCTTGCATGTTATAAAAAAAACAAATGCTTGAAATAAAATATATAATATATGTATACAAATAACAACACGTATATATATAATAATAATAAAAATATTGATACGCAAAGGTTTATTGAAAAGTATATGCTACAAAAGTTTGTTGGCTTATATTATTATTACACAAAGAATATTTAGGAATGAATGTCAGCTGCTGATCTCACATCCTGTGCCTGCCAATTCTCTATTACAAATTTTTACATGGTACCGAGAGACTCTACATAATAGTTTTTTATATGATACATTTTTGAATATTATTATTATTTTTTTTCTAAAGCCATTTCGTTTCGGAATTGTAACACATTTCGTGACTAGATGTCACTTCTTCACCATGAACCAAGAGTGGAGTGCGTGTTTCACAACACAAAACTATCATCTTCAAAACTTTAACCCGAAATTTTTAGTAAAATATGTATAATATTAAGAAGTATAAATTTATAAAAAGTTTAGTATCAATAATATATTTTTTAAACAAAATATAAAGTTTTATATTTTACGGTCATTCAAAACATAAGTTTATGATCCATCTATAGAAATTGTTCTTCAAGTGGGCGTTTTTATACTTATTTTTCAGCAGTAAAATTTGTGTCACCGTTATTTATTTCAATTTTGTCAAAATTTTAGCTTATGAATATTTAGAATACTTTGTAACTTTTTTCTTTAAAACATTGGCTATCTTTAAAAAAAAAAAAAAAAAAAAAAAAAAAAAAAAAAAAAAAAGTACGACGTTGGAAAACTTGGTCTTGAGTATATTATTTTCCACACGAAAAGCATCCAAAGTAACTTATAATATACACAATGAACAAAACCAACTTATTTTCATTGCTATAGTTATGAAAATAAAACAAGCTATGTAAAATCTTACGTCCATGCTAAGCTACTCAATTGTAGTGAAGAAGTTCGACTAAATCTTAACAATAATATTGCTCTTTTCATATATATGTTGTAGTTTTATTTATATTTAGTAAAATAATTTTATTGCCTCTAAATAAAAATAATTTACTATTATTAAATAATAATAATAATATAGATTTATTGAGCAATTTTTTTTTACATAATATTATAACAGTCAAAGTCACAAACAATGATGCAATTGTGAGTTAATGCTTGTCTCATTGACCCTTGCGGGATAACCGTGGCGGGTGTTGTTCTTCTCCTTGTTGTCTTGACGACGTTTCGCGTCCGGCGTTGGACGCATCTTCAGGTTTGTGTATGCCGGGTGCTGTTGCTCTCTCTTCTTATATACCTGAGACCTTACACAAACCTGAAGATGCGTCCAACACCGGGCGCGAAACGTCGTCACTCGTCAAGACAACAAGGAGAAGAACAACACCCTCCACGGTTATTCCGCAAGGGTCAATGAGACTAACATTAACTCACTTACATCGAACCGTGAAAGCCTACACCAACAATGATACAATTGCTCAAAATGATGATTAAAAAGGCAAAGCCCATCGAGTTAATTATCCATAAATTAATAAAAAATAGCATCATAGTTTAACTTATTATAGAGACCAACGCTTCTATGAAAGAAAGTATCATTATAATTCTAGGTACAATACTCATATAACCTAAACATTGCATGTAAAATGTGGTACTTGATTCTAAGAGATCTCGGACAAATTAAAAAAAATTAAAGCTGAACTAAAAAAATTTGCAATAATAACACATTTGACATTTCTAATGAAAGTTATCAGGTCAGGTGAGCAGTTATGGTATTATAATATTTCATTATGACGTTCCATGTGTTTACATAGTATAAAAAGTCAAATTACATATTTTTATAAACACAATACGGTTTCATGACGAGCAAAATGATATTTCAGATAATATTCACTACCACTATTCCATACATTTAATTTATGTCAAAACTGTCCAATCATTTCACAAAACAGCTCCATTATAGTATGAAGTCTGTATGTAAATTTTTTCTTTAAAACAAAGTTATTGTTCTTAAAACTATAAGCACAGAATAACATATAAATTTATTATGATTGTATTTTGCAATAAAGTAAAAAATTATTAAATTGAGGCGGTGCATAGTTGTCAAATTTCATTATCTTCTCTAATTAAATTTAGAGTTTTTTTTATTATATAAGTCAATGAAATGTTTAGATTGTTTAGGGGAGCAAATTTAAAGTTATCATTATTTACTTATTATTTATTATTAGAGACAGAGACAGAGACAGAGACAGAGACAGAGACAGAGACAGAGACAGAGACAGAGACAGAGACAAAGACACAGAGTAAAAATGTTTTTCTAAATCTTAAAATAGAAAGATTATAGCGAGTTGATAACGTTGAAAAATATTTTAAATGTTTTTTGTTTCTTTTCTTGTTACAATGCTTTTTTTTTTTTTTTTCTTCTTCTTCTTTTGAAAGTACAATTTTATGGTATAAGTGCACGCTACACATGGGAAATTTATAAGATATATTTGACACAAAATAAAAAAGTTTTGATGTTATTTAAAACTAAAAACATGTCTACCCCAGTATGTAATAATTGCCAGTTTTATGGCCAGATATCTTGTAACAATTAAAATTATAAAAATGGTACCAGTGTAGACTCCGCATATGTAAAAATTAAAATGTCATAATCATAAACTATGCAGCAAAGTCACAAGTAAAACTAACAAAAAATACAACATTATTATGATATTATTAATATTTTATAGTGTAATTACGAGAACTAATTTTCAAATAACATATTAGTAAAGTTTTACACAATTAAAATGACTTTACAAGAATATTATTATGCAAGTTAAGTTCAAAATTTTAAACTTGCAAAAGTTTTGAAAAATTATATTTAAAATAAAGTAGTACATTAGCAATCAAACAATTATACAAGAATAAAATGATGTAGTTAAAAAAAATTGAAGTTTTATTATTTTTTTAAAGGATCATTATTTTTAAAACTAGAAATGAAAAGAAAATAATTAATTAATGAGATCTTCTTTATATTATTAGGAGGACAATCATTGGAAACTTATATTTATTTATTTTTGTTACAATTAGTAATCATTAAGTAATCATTAATCAGTAGTGTTACAATCAGAATGAAGTAATCTAAACTATATGTTTCCTTTACTCTGTATAGTATTTGACTAATCACTAAATAAGATAAAATAATTTTTATAAATACTTATTACTTAAACTTTGTATAGTAAAAAGATATTTTTGTACGCGTATAATATTTTAATAAAAACTAATAAATATATGTAATATAATATATATAACTAAAATGATGAATTACTCTGACTAGTGAATATTGTTAAAAAAATAATAAAAAAAAAGTCAGAGGACCATGTACCTTTTTTGGCCTTGAAATAAAAATAATATATTATTATTATGTATTCATGTACAATGGAATGTAATGAATTAAAAGATATGCACAACTTATTTCCAAGGTAGAAAATTCTCAAGCTGTACAAGTTCATTTGTATGCAAAGCATATGTCTGATTTTATTATTCTATATCTTTTAAGCCAGGTGACTAATTAATTAATTTTGCTTGGATGTAAACGGTCAATAAAGGTAATAAACAAAATATAGCGCATTGCGTAATAAATGCGAGCAAAAACACATAGTGTAATGTGTTTGCAAAACAATTTTATGACTCGCTTTGATCAACACGTCATTTATATAGTCAATAGAAATTTTCTTTTCATACCTTTAATTTCATGACTATACTTTATCTTTAATGTGGCCAACATTAGCATTGAATTATGGATTGAATAATTTAACTTTTTAATAAGTGTCAACCTAGCTCTTGTTAACGAGCTATTGAATGTATTTGCAGAAGCGGCGCGAGGAGTGCGAGCGCAAGGCGCGGCGCGGAGAGATGGACCCTCGCCTCGAGTTCACGTTTCAGTTGCTGATTGATGCCACGGGGTTGACCCGAGCAGATATCATGGACAACGTCTTCGAAGGAAATATGGTCAGTGCATTTTTATTACCTTTAACAACAGAAATATAAATTTTAATGTCTCAAAGAATTGATCACAAATCATTTGATGGTTCTGACAACAAGATTATATAAGAATGATATTTGGTATAATAATATTGATGTGTCAATAAATTTATATCACTAATTGTAACAGTAGCTAAATAATGAAAATATTATATATAATAGTAAAATAGATATTATTATTCCTGTTTGCATAGTAATAGACCAGTTAGCCATGCCAATGTAAATTTGAACCAATGATAGAGAGGTTCCCTATAGTCATATTACGATGTGTTGCAATAAGTCAACTTAGGTCAATGTCTTTAGAAGAGAAAGAATGGAATTGTTAGTGACTTTAAATTATACGTATAGATTTTTGATTCTGCATCGATTTTTGTTAGTTATAAAATTAGTATAAATTTAACAATTTATAATATGTACAGTACTGTACATAAATAAAAACAATGAATAAATTACAGGTACAGACTTAAAACTTTGTTAAATTAAATATTTTGAATTAAATTAAATATTTCAAACTAACCCCTGTATATATGCCCTGTAATATATGTGGTTCATATGCGATTGATTA
This sequence comes from Ecdyonurus torrentis, assembly GCA_949318235.1. Taxonomy (NCBI): domain Eukaryota; kingdom Metazoa; phylum Arthropoda; class Insecta; order Ephemeroptera; family Heptageniidae; genus Ecdyonurus; species Ecdyonurus torrentis. The sequence goes on along the minus strand of OX439132.1, from coordinate 40,162,080 downwards.
GTGACGCATGCATGTTATTTCTGATTGCATTTAAGCTAGTGTATACAATGGACAATTTTAATAAACTACTGTATACTGATAATTCTTATTCAACAACTTTTCTTTAAATTTAAAGTAACATATGTAATGGTGATGACTGATGATACTAAATTGATAAAATTCAGTTTAATTATAATAATAACACAGTTATTAAAGTTAATTAATAATAATAAAAATAATCAACATGTAATAACAAAATTATGTTATTGTTTATGTTTATTATATTAGGAATTAATTTAATTAATTTGAATTTGTTAAGCTGGACGAGATTAACCAACTGTTTCTACCACACATGCGCAATACATTGCTTTGGTTTTATCAAGAGGTGAAACAATCAGAGCCTGCGCCCCTTGCAGATCAGGTAAACATGCATAATATACTGAAAGAGAGAGAGAGAGAGAGAGAGAGAGAGAGAGAGAGAGAGAGAGAGAGAGAGAGAGGCACGCAAATCTGCGTGTCCAAATCGAACTTTTCTATTCACCTAACAAACTAGAAACAAATCACGCCTTACGTTAGTCTTCCTCTCTATACTATTTCTATATTTCTTTACGATTTCATAAGAAAATTGTATACTTTTTATATAAGTATCATATTTTTTTTATTATTAATAAACCACTTTTATATTTCCTGTTTATATGCAAAGAAAAAAAAATAATAGAATTTCTTGATTAGTTTTCATATTTTCTCCCCTTTTTTTTGTTTGCTATATTTTAATGTTACGATTGCATTTGTATAAAGTGCATGTCTTTGTATCATATTAAAAGTTTACCATGTTTACTCTAACTCACACGCCTGCTTAGTGTTTACATGCAAAGTAGGTTGCACACAACATTTGCAGCTATAACGATCAGAAATATGTTGCTCTTCATGAGAAACTAGAACATATTGTCAGCCACAAGAAAATCTATTATTTTAGTAATTTATTTTGAAGTTAAAATTAAAATTTTTTAAAGAAGGGAGGAAAGAATAAAAAACAATTTAGATTTAATTTAATGAACTTAATAATTTTTTATTAGAAGTTTTAGCTTAATAGACAAGCTCATGATATGATAACCTATATACAGTATTCAATTTTCTGCAAGAGACTATTATTTTTTAAATCATTATTTCTGTTTCCTTTTTAATTAGAATTTTCAAAGAACTAAATAATGGCTCCCTCTTTCCCTTTTTGGAGTGACAAAATTGGAGTGAAATGTTTTTATGATTACCCTAAAATAATAAAAACTTTAAAAAGACAAAACCTGTTGTACATTTTTTTGTATACATTTAATTTAGAGGGCTTAATTCCTTGGTATTGAATGTTCTGTATGTATGGTTAGGCAAAGGCAGGGCCATCGCGAGCTGGTGCTCAGCCTGCGCCAAGTAAGAGCATGCAGGCCAGTACCAGCGGCCATCATCATCCACCCAAGAAAAAACTGTTCCTGACAGACGGTTGGAGCGTGCCACTTACTGGCATTTGTATCTACATGTTTCGTCTTAACATCAGCAAACAACTGCCTGAGGAGGGCTTTCACAAGGTAACAGAGTCATTAATATGATTATATTGAGGAAGACTAAAAATTTTTAGGGGGTACCATTGTTGCGTATTCTAAAAGAGAATATCGTTTGAATCCATAGATATTCTAATTTCTAATTTTTGAGTTTATTAAGTATTTTTACACTCTAAAAAATGGTGCATTACTTTAGTTACGAATACTAACTTATTTAAGATAATCACTTTTAAGTTATTATGAGTAGCTAAAATAATGCATTTTAGCAAGTTATTAACAATAGCTATTTTAACTTAAAATAGCTTTAAAAAACTTAAAACTAATTTAAACAGCTTTAAATAGTTTTTTTAAATAATTTGCTAAAATGCATTATTTGAGCTACTCATAATAACTTAAAAGTGATTATCTTAAATAAGTTAGTATTCGTAACTAAAGTAATGCACCATTTTTTAGAGTGTAATTAATTTCTAAAAGTCACAAATTGACGTCACAGGTGGTAACTTTTTCCTATGGCTGTAACGTCATTTTTCGATTTTCAAAAAATAATAAATAATTCTTAATGAACTAAAAAATTAGACATTCAGATATCAATTCATTCAGGATAGATCTCTTTTAGAATTTGAAATAAAAAAAATATATTATTATTATTATTATTGGTCTTCCATATTACTATAAATGGTAATTAATACACAATGAAACCTTTAAAGGTCTCTTTTTACACTTGTTTGCAATTCTATTTTCTCTTCACTTGAAAGCTATTGTATGACTTTAACACTTTAACTTATGTGAAATCTGCGATCATTAATAATACTTAAAGTTATTGTATAATATATGATAATTTACTTTTACGAAATTTATTGATAATGTTTCTTCCAGGATTTGTTTTGTGGGATTATTGACGTGACACGTGTTGGGCTTGTGAGCACCATTGAGCGTATTGTTGAACACGTGTTCATGGAGGCTCTAGCTCACCCCTCACCTGATGCAGAGGATGACGAGGCCAACTGTCCCATGGTGCGCAATCAGCTGCTGCCTGGTCTCAGGTCATTCTGTAGCGCCCTTAGAGGTGAGAACACTAAAACAGATTTTTTAAATATTGATATGTAATACTATTAATATTAATACTGTAACATGTTACTGTAACAATTAAAGTTACAAATAGACCATTAGAATGTTATTACTTTTTACGTCATTTTGTTTAATTAAAATGTAAGAACAAAATAAACAGGCATTTAAAGATACCTTGAATTAGAACTGTATTCTGTATACGGCCAAATTTATCATTTCATTTTGGGAAATTTATGTGTGGAAGTGACTTTACTAAAAATTCACATTTTTTCAAAGCTTTTGTAACGATTGTAACATTGTGTTTAATTATAAAACTGATAATAATTCTATAAATCAGAAGTTGGTAAAAAGGGAGGCAAGGTCTATATGAAAGTGAAAAATATAATAAAAATAAAATATTACTGAGTTTCCAATTCACTGACGGACGATCGCACATTGAATATTTCAATTTAGACCTATAAAAATAAACCAACGAAATTGCATTTAGCAAGAAAGTTAACCCGCTTGATGTAACTGTGCAGTGTGCGAAGAGGTGTGCAACGAGCGCAACATATTTGATGACGATACGAGTCTGGTGGGTCACATCCGTGGTCCTGAGGACGCTAGAGAAATGGCCAAGGAGCCCGAGGAAATAGTGAGACTTGAGGAGAGACTCAAGCTCTGGATGAAAAGGGTGCATGAGGTAAGTTCATGACCTCTGACCTTCTAAATAAACAGTTTTAATTATTTTTAGAAATAATTGCTCCGGAAGTTTCCATATTGATGTTTTTGTTAGAGGAAAAAAAAACAATCAAAATGTTCTATTATTTAATGCTATTAAAGTTGAGTTAACAAGATGTTGAATATTTTTATAATTTTATTCCGAAGTATCAAATTGTATTTTTTTTTTTTTACAAATAGATCATAGTATGCTCTGATAAAAGTGAATTGTCACTGAAATTTTCCACTTGAATACGCTGTGTGCAGGTTGTGATGGAGAGCCAACAGCTACGACGTGAGAACGATTCCAGTGGACCACAGGATGAACTCGAGTACTGGAAGCGACGTGGAGCTCAGTTTTCGCAAATTGTCACGCATCTGCAAAGTCCCGAGGTGAAAATCTAAATAACAACATAATATTAATAATACGAACAAATTTTTTGAATAGTTTATAGAAAACAAATCATGGCTTATTTATTTCAACTTGTATATACCCATAATTTTTGAAAGAGAGTGGTAATTTATTTTAAATTTCATTTTACTTGATGTTGAAACGAGGAAAAATCTTTTAAATGATACTCTTAACATGTTCTAAATTCTTATGCAAGCATACTTATTCTTGTGTAATGCGCAGGTACAAATGACGCTCCTGTGTTTACAACTATGCTACTCCAAGTCACTAAAACAATGGCGCGAGCTTGACAAGAAAATCACGTTTTGTTACAACGAGGCTCGTGACAATGCCAAGTTTATTCAGTCCATGGAGAAGTGTTGCCACTCGCTGTACCTGCACGATCCTGTCAGGATGAAGGACTCTATCCTGAGCTTACTGCAAACTGTGCGCCTTATTCACAGCGTCTCCAAGTTCTACAATACCACAGAGAGAACTTCATCTCTCATGGTCAAGGTAGAGTCCTCGCTGTCAAAAAAAAATAAATAAATAAAATAAAATAAATGAATGTGGTTTCTGATATTGAAATTCCTATGTAAAAATCTATTGATAGCCATTTCGTAACGGAGCAAAAAATAAATATATATTTTATATTGCTAAGAAACAAAAACTGGAATGTTTTTGCAACGCAAATAAAGTTGGACAATATTAGCAAAAAAATAATTTTTAATTACTTTCCATTCAAAATATTACACTGTCATAATATTTTAAAACTAAAAGTATTATGTTTATAATAAAAATGCTTTTTCAGTCAATTTATTTATTTTCGTTGATAAATTTTTTTTTCATTTTGTAACGACTTGAAAAAAATTAACATTAATTTTTACACACGGGCAATAATAATATCACGACGCTATCAGAGTATTTCTCTTTGACCTAGTGATCAATCTTCACAACTTTCTATTTTGCCTACTTCTCTTGCTTCACCCAGACTAATAACTTTCTTCATGTCTTTACTCTTACAATTTAATATTTTTACTTTCTTTTTTAAACATATTTCAATCACTTCAGACCACGATGCTTCCATTCATTCCTCCCATTTACCCACCATAATAATAACATAACACATGCGTCACTTCTTTAACATTTTACTTTCATATAATAAACAAGCCCTCTCACAGATCACGAACCAGATGATCGAGACGTGCAAGCTGTACGTGACGTGTCGTGGCAAAGAGACAATCTGGTCACAACCACGTAATGACGTGCGAGAGAAACTTCAACACTGCATCAATCTCAACCAGGTGTATCACTCGACATACCTCACAGTCAAAAGTCAACCTTTCATCCCAGGCCAAGCACCATTCGGCTTCTCAGAGAATTACGTATTTGGAAAGTTTGATACTTTTTGTGATCGTCTTAGTAAAATTATATCACTTTTCGATCTCGTTGACGACTATAATCAACTTTTTGAACGGAGAATGGAGGGTAAGCAATACATTTATAAAGTATTCATTTATACACCTTTCTTTAAAGAAAATACATTAAAATTTGAATTTTTAATTTTTGCAGGCTTACTCTTGGGCGAAGGTAAGAATCGTAGCAAATAGATTCTTCCAATAAAATTTCATTATTTGTTCTGTTAATCAATATGATCATTTTATTTATAGCCCTAGAAGAATCAATGCGAGCATTTGAAGATGCTAAAGCTCAAATCATGAACAAAACTTACGATTATCTGGACCATCGTAACAAAGAATTTGATGATGACTTTGATAATTTTATGAGCCGTATTGACGCGTTGAAAGATAGTATTGGCAACATGATCGAAGAAAACTTTGCAAGCGTCTGGGAAACACCGCAAGGAATTAAGTTTCTCGTTAGATTTGAGAAAGTAAGTTTTGTTTTCTGTTTAATTAATTCATTATCTCAGTTCATTTCTTTTAAAACCTATTATGCTTATGTAAAACATTTAGTGAATTTAAATAATTATTCTGAAATAATAATAGGAAAAAAAGCTGCTCAAACTTAAATTCAAACTAGAATTCAATCTTGATTTTTTTCTTTCATATTATTAGTATTTCTTGCGAGCACTTTGGAAAATGAACAAGTCTACTTGTGTTTAACAAAATTATTTTTTATTTAATTACTGCTGTGCCTGTTTTGTGTGTTTTGTGGCAGGTGAGTGAGAAGATCCCACTGACGAAGATGGACGAGAAATACGACCGCGTGCTCAAGTATTGCGAGAAAGAAGTAGAGAGAATTCTCAAGCTGTTCCGCAAGCAGCGAGACGATCCGCTGCTTCCAAGAAACTTCCCCCCCATCGCAGGTATACTCATTCAATGGATCTAAAACCATATTTTAGAGCATAATATTTTTACAAGAGCGCTTTTTGAACATGTAAAGGCTTTGATATAAAACACAGTTTCCTTTGAAGTTATTAATTATAGATAGTATAATCAAATTATTTGGCGAAAGCAAATAAATCTTACGTATGCATTTTTTTATGATAAAATAATGTCACCATATATGATGTATATAAATGTTGGTTTCAGGTCGTATTAAGTGGGTGCGCTCGCTGCAGTGTCACCTGCAAGATTTAGTACAGAGTGTCTCCTCGCACCCCGTGCTTCAAGGCCTAAATGCAACTTCCGAACTAGTAAGACGTTACGCCACAGTTGCAACCACGCTGCACGCATATGAACAGGAAATGATCAGAACATGGACCAGTCATAATGTAAGTCAATAATCAACATGTTGACATTGTTCATTGATTTATAATTGAAATTTGTTTAGATTACGATGGTTGATGAAGGTTTAAAGCAAACTTTACTGGCTCTTTGTCCTAAAACTGGTAAGCTACGTGTGAACCTTGACCCACGGTTGACCCTGCTAATACGAGAGGCTGACTGCATGGCAAAAATGAACGTGCCGGTGCCTGTTGTCGCGCGGACTCTGCTCTCCAAGCGTAGCTATTTCACCATCGTCAATGACTCTCTGCAGGTGATGTTACTTTTGGAAATTAATGATCGATTATTGCATTTTAAACGACGTAATTAAATTTAATATTATATACTATATTTCATGTGATTAGTTTTCAATTGATTGGAAAAAATATATGATTTATTTACAGCAAGAATATAAATAAAATAAATAAAAAACACTATTTGCTACAAAAAAAAGTATAGATTCGGTGCCACAGAGAGAGAGAGAGAGAGAGTAGGAATATATAAGATTTTATTACATTCCATGTCTTTACAGAGTAGAACAAGTCGATTCAAAACGCACATACATATAACACGAAAGAGAGAGAGAGAGAGAGAGAGAGAGAGAGAGAGAGAGAGAGTAAAATTTAGAACTATAATAACTATAAATTCTCTTTAAACAAATAGGGAGCTCATATAAATTGTATTTGCTTTGTATTTTACTAATAAAAAATCAACGGTCTTTATTTTTAATAATATAAAATTCAGATCATAAATTTAACGTTAAATATGCTTCTGGACTTAATTTAAAATTTTGACTCTTTCACCAGGTGTTATTAAATGAGTTTGTGACAACAGTACGTCGCGTGAAACTTGAGGTACGACCGTTATTTTTACCACACTTAATGCGGCTGGTAGTCATGTTGTCACCAGGACTGCTCTCAATCTCATGGACCAATCCTGAGTGGCGAACGTTCAGTCACAACTCGCTTGAGGCAATCAGGAACTTTGACGTGCTCGTTACCAGGTACTTTAAAAGATTATTCTATTTAATTTTAAATGCTTTATTTAATATTTATCACTACATTTTTTATGCAGAGTACATGATATTTACACGAACCGGATTTTGCAAGTACTCAATTCTATGCAGAAAATTAATTTGCACGCGCTACCACCTGATGAGAAGCCTTGGAGTGTTGACGAGTTTGTAGAGAGAACAGAAACCACCTGTGTGTCGGCTGCTCTTGTAAGTCCTATTTTATTTTCCACGTTAATGATTCTGAAATGTTAGGATAACGTACGGGGTATGCCACGTGTTTATAGGAGTTGCACCGCAAGAGCTTGATGGTGGAGGAAGCTGTAGAGGAAGTGTTGGACCTTGTGAGGAAAGCAGCACATGCCTTCAAGACAAGCCCAGAGCCAGACGAGTTTGATATGCTTATTGCTGAAGGTATTGTGCTATATGTCTTTGTTAATTTCAGTAAAATTTCATTTAAATTATTCAACGTGAAAAATTATTTGTATACTTTTTTCTCATACAATTTGTTTTACCTACTTTTTGGTTGATTTTACTCAATGGGTTTAATAAATTTTAGTTAACAACTTTCTTTAATTGTACAATAAATATTTATTCTATAAATTGAATACCTACATAAAAATGATGCATTCTGAAAAATTAGGGGAAAATTTAGAATCTCCAGTTTAGTCATGAAGCTTTGATCTAACTTTACAGCGGAGGAGCAAGAAAACGCGGAAGGCGAACATGCAGCTCCCGCTGAGGGTGGTTCCTCATCGCAACAAGACTGGGGTGCTATTTGGGAGTGTTTTGATGATCCACATACTTTGCTGCAAAACACGGGATCTGGTCTCAGTAAACCCATGCAGGTGGGATGCACTGGAGTCTTGGACTTGTGCAGATATTATTATTTATTTGAAAGAGTTTTACAGTAATTATTGACGTCATTATTGATTTGATGTTACGCAGGAGGTTGTGCGAAATGCGGTATCCGAGATGCGTCGCTACTACAGTCGCAAAGTAGTGGACGTGCTCACTAGAGTAACCAGGCAGTCACTTGATGCATTGAGGCGCCGCTTTGCTACTGATCCTGAAGCAGGTATACCTAAAAAAGTAATCTTGCACAAGTTTAAAAGTTGTCCTGGGATGTAATATAATCTTTTAAACTTTATTTGTGAACAAAGTGGAACTTCAGATCACCTCATAGACATGATTTATTTATTTTTCAGCAGGTTAACAATACTTTTCAAACAAACGTCATAATATAATACAGTATGCTTTGTGTACCAGTTTTTTTTTTTTTTTTTTTTTTTTTTAAATTTTTTACGACTATGAAAGCAGATCTTAAACTTAAAAGTAAATTCAAATACACATGTAACGCAGGTAACGTGGCACCACGTCCAGTGTTCGTACTCCACGCCTCACTTATGATACCCAACGTGGCCGTACGTCCAAGTTTAGAAGACGTCCAGGAGGCTCTGATCACAGCAGGTCGCAATATTACCAACGTGGCCAAGGGTGTTGGTCAGTGGACCGGAGGCAAGACACCTCAGGTAATACAAAATAACACACGAGGCTTAGAAATAACTTATATTTACATCATTGAGCCAAGTTTTCAGCCAGGGTGATGTTGATGATTTTTGTCAAAGACGAGTGTTGGGTGAGTGGCTTGTTTGCACCGCTTGGTAACCATACAAAACTGAATGAGAAGTATCCACAATTTGACAGTGTATCTCAAATAATGTGACTTTGGCATTGCTTTCAATTTATATAGTTGGTATTGAAGTTGGTATTGGTATTGCGATTTAAAGTTGAAAGAGTTATGTGCTGGCCACAATAAAACCGGAAGCTTCATTTCAAGCTCTCCGATTGGTCAGTTTCGTGGGCGCGGACTATTTTAGCCAATCTCAGAACTGGAAATCATGCTTCCAGTTTAGTTGTGGCCCCAACTTTGATTTAGCAAACGTATATTTGCCTTGTAACTTACTGCTGTAGAAGTATTTTGGTCTTGTTTATTTCTGATAAAATATTTTTGTTGTTTTATTGACTTCAATTATTTAAATTACTTTTGTAACTAATAGAAGACTTGAAAAATGGGTCAAGTGAAAAAATAGCAATCCCAGCTCCTAACAATACTGACAAAGTATTATTAGATTATCTCTTAATTTTACGAGCTTTCATGTAAACAAATTATAGCTACTACTATCATTCAAACTAGTGCTAGCATTCAAATTTTTATTACGAATGATGAATTTTACTATGACTTTTTGAAATTCAAAACACCAGAACTGAACAAATAAAAAAATGTGTTCAATATTTTAACAATTTTATTTTTCATAATTCATCATTGTTTATTACCCAAAACAAGAAATACATGTCAGTTACATTGGAATTACAATATTTTTATTCAAATCACTAAAATTTAGAAATATAAATATATTTTAACATGTCAAGCACTACAGAACAAAGGTTTGATCTGCGCTGTCAATTGTAAAAGTAACCTTTTAGATCCTTCCTTTCCTCTTTTTTTCATTATTTAAAAAAACAAACAACTAAACAAAAGCACAATCATTAGCTCCTTTTGCATACATTTACTAATTAAGTAAGAAATTAAATAATATACTTTAAGATGCTATTTTATAGCATGATAAACACGACACGAACGCTTTGCATTTTATTTTGCCTTTAAATTTTGAAATCACGAAGTTCACATAAATATATAATATAGAGATTAGTAAATAAAAGACAATTAAATAATATTTAGAGAGAAATTTAACTAAAAATAACAATTAAATTAAATAATTTAGAAAAAGTTTAAGTGTAATGAGTGCGTGGTACGTAAATATATTTTTTTTTCTTAAAAATGTGCGTCTTATTCTTCGTGCGTAAATCTTTAATATTAAAATGTAATTTATATAATATTTTCTAATAGGAAACATTTATAATGTAATTAACAAGTTTAAATATTAAATCAATATATTATATTTTATTCTTATAATTATGACTCAAATTTTCAATAAACTTAACTCAAGATGTTTGATACAGATTAATTATAAATAAGTTATATCCCTTGAATTTAAATCAATTATAGAAAAAATTGTAAATAAATTAATATCATTTTCCATAAATACTATAGTATTTTTTGGCAAATAAAAAAACATTGTTAAAATCTGATTTCACGTTTTAAATTACATACGATAAACTAAAATTGGATTTTGACGTGTGTTTTTAATTTCTTCTCATTTTATTTAGTATTTATGGAGACTCAGTAATTTAAGCTTCGTCAAGTCAAACACATTGTGACTTAATCTTTTCTCTCTTTCTTTCTTCCCTTTCCCCCTCCTCTCCTGGTGTATTCGTGTGTGTGCATGGGTGTGTGGGTGGCAGAAACAAGCGTGGCGCAGGTTGGCGATGCGACCACCCGGGGCTCTCAGTGACTTGGTTTCACAAATCGATCAGGGTAATCAACAACGCAAGAAGGATGATCCTAAGAAACGCAGACGTAGGATTTACCGAATTGCTTCAGAGGAAAGACCTAATTTCCCTCATCAGCCTAAGAATTTCTATAACGTGGTTTTGGAGAACAAGGAGGTTATGAAGACACTTTCACTACTTTCTACATGTACTCAAGAAGTTAAACCAGTAAGTAAAAATAAGTAAAATATTGTATCTGCATTGACGAAAGATTGATAGAAACTTTTTGTATTTGATATATTAGCAATACTATTACAATACGGCACTTTTTAAAAAAACTTTAAGTGTGAAGTCCCTTGTCGAATAAACTAATTTTTTATTGGTATGGAACATCATCGTTATCATTACCAACAATAATCATGATATTTTTTAATCCAACTGCTACATCAAAAAGTTTGTGGGAAATTTTTTTTTTCTGAAACTGATATCTTTTTATGTAACATTTTATCTGTATTTGCCATATTAATTATATGAAATATTGTAAAAATCTTAAATCTAAGTAAAATATGTATTCTATATTAATAGTAGATTAATTATTCAAATGAAATTATAAAGTGAAAATAAATAATAATAAATTCCGTTTTTGTTAGTAATACATAAAATTATACAAAGTATCCTGAAATATAGGCAACAAGTTGGGCACATTTTAAACAAATAAAATATTCTTAAGGATTTCAGGAACAACTTCAGATTAAATTAATACTAAATTAAGTACTGTATAAAGATAATCTGAGAGGCGTATCTATTATTTACTGTCAGGATCTACAAGCATTCCTAGAGCGGTGGAAGCCTTACCGTGCGTTGTGGCGAAGTGAACAGGACCGACGTGACATGCTGCAAGCCGGGCTGGTAGAGTTCGAGTCTCTGTTGAGATTCCATGGCGAGCTGGACGCGCAACTCAATGTTGAGCCAGATTTTCATTACTTTGGCCAGTGTCTTGTCGTATCGGCAGGTAATTTAAATTTTCATCACATAGTAACCATGGAAAATAAGAGAAATATTTACTTCATATTTTAGACTTATTCTTCACAATTGTATGCGTATTTTACAATTAAAATCATACTAACATTTTAACATGAATATTTCTTAGTTTTTACTAATATTTTAACTATTATTGTATTTCAGAGAAGCTCAAATTCGGTTTACTGACGGAGGTAAAAGCATGCACATATCGAATTGGTCAGGCATTGCGTAAGAAATATAAGCGAGAGATGGACTACGTGTACGCAGTGATGAGTGAGATGGATCGTAAGTTGGACCGACCAATCAGAGACTTGGATGACGTCAGACTGGTTATGGATACCCTTAAGAAAATCAGAGAGCAGGAGGTTGACATGGAATTGCGTATTGAACCTATTGAGGCAAGTAACTCACTTTACATACATATTATACGTATAGAAATATTCTCATGCCAGATGAATTTTACACTGAATTTTAACTTAATAATGTAAATAATGATAATATTAAGTCCTATATTTATAAAAAAATATTTCGTCCTGAATAAATAAATTGCAAAACGTTACCATGAGGGTTACATTTTCTTGAAATATCGAATATTGTACGTGGTAAGAAGGTTAAAATGCATTTTCCATATTTATGTCCTTGTATATTTTATGTCTACTTTTTAATTATATATAGAGATATTATTTCATTTTAGTTCAAAAATACCTCATATATTCATTATTACAAATACGAAATAATCATAATAATATACGTTATGCAGACAAAAAAAAAAGATTTAAAAGTAGATTATATTTCAAATTAATTGTAATTAAAATCTTTGATTGAGAAAAGTTAATCCCGTGTCTTGTACGTGTCAACAGGAAGCATTCAACGTGGTGAGCAGGTACGAGGTTCCCGTGGACCGCGAAGACTTGGAACAAGTGGACAACTTGCGCTACACGTGGCAGCGACTGCAAGCACGTGCGCTTGACGTACACGTGTTGTTGCTCAACATGCAGCCTCACTTCGAGGAGGATCTCAGACGTAATTTGTCCAGGTTCCGCTGCGACAACATTCAATACTGTCATGAATATCGAACTTCCGGTCCCATGATGCCTGGTCTTACACCACGAGAGGCTTCAGATCGTCTTATAGTTTTCCAGGTGAGAAATATTAAATTACTTACTTGCTGTTTGCTGTTTTACTTAATGCGTAAAAAGTAAAAGGATACATGTTTTTTTTTTTTTTTTTTTTTTACAAAGACGAAGCTTTTTGATGCTGTTGATAGTAGATAAATTATCTATAGAAAATGTATCTTTTACTTTTTACCTTGTAGGTACAGTTATGTGTTATTGTTATTATAGTATCCAATAAAGAATCATGTACGAGTAGTAAATAATTAAAATAAAACATTTAAATAAAAAATGTTACTCAAAAATTTTCCCACGTATAGGGCACGATTAACTCATCCTTTAAGTTATAAGAAAGAGAAGAAAAGTGTTAATGTAATTCTTATATATTTTATCGACTTATTTTTTTTAAATATTCACAATAATATAGGTACTCTATATCATACACTACAGAATATTTGGTAATATTATTGTCTCAATAAAATTACTTCTATGAATATAGAATAATAAATTGTTCCTTAAATTCTCATTTTTCAGAATCGCTTTGATGGTATGTGGCGCAAACTGCAGACATATCAAAACGGCGAGGAATTGTTTGGTCTACCAATGACAGAGTACCCTGAGCTAGCACAGATCCGCAAAGAGCTGAACTTGCTGCAGAAGCTGTACAAGCTGTACAATGACGTCATCGATCGTGTCAGCAGTTACTACGACATACCTTGGAATGACGTCAATATTGAGGAAATCAACAACGAACTCATGGAGTTCCAAAACAGGCAAGCCTTTGTTTGTTGTTTTATTTTTATGAATTTCTATCCCATTTTTTTAATGTTATAATTTGAAGGTGTAAAAAGCTAACGTTACTTCATAAATGTAATATAAAATAAAAACCTTTACTAGTTTTACTGCTGTACAGTATATAGATAAATTGTTTGATGGTGGATTTACTTGTACATTAATCTTTTCTAAAGTATCTTACATTTGTTTCTCTTATAAATATATATTAAATATCAAACCTAATGTAGATGCTTACAAGTAAAATAACCTAATAATGCAATAAAAATTCACCAGACTTATTAACTAGCCAATTTATAATGCTATTAGGTGTCGCAAGCTGCCGAAAGGACTAAAAGAGTGGCCCGCTTTCCACGCTCTCAAGCGAACCATTGATGATTTCAACGACATGTGTCCTCTGCTTGAACTGATGGCAAACAAAGCGATGAAGCCGCGACATTGGCAGCGTATCATGGAGGTGGTCAAACATACTTTTGACCTTGATAGTGAAGGTTTCTGTCTCAAACATATTCTGGAAGCACCGCTCTTGCAGTGCAAGGAAGATATTGAGGTATAATAAATAGTAATTTCTTTAAATTGAAAATTTGTTAATTATTTAATTTGCTTATATTTATGACTTTGTTTAGGATATCTGTATCTCTGCGATGAAAGAAAAGGACATTGAAGCGAAGTTACGGCAGGTGACCAATGAATGGTCAGTGCATGAGCTGACTTTCATGACGTTCAACAACCGAGGCGAGCTGTTGCTTAGAGGTGACACCACAGCTGAGACCATTGGTCAACTTGAGGACAGTCTTATGGTGCTGGGATCACTGCTTTCTAACAGGTGAAAACTAACTCGCCAAACTCGGTTGCTCCTTAAAACAGTAAAATACTACAGTCATTATTTCTGAGTCAACGTTGTATTGAAATGTATGGGTTGATGAATTAATGTTATTTTATTATATTTGAGCTTTTTTTTTAAAATTATTGTTATTTGTGTCTCAAAGCTTCAATGTATAATTTTTATTACGTTTTACTTAACAGATACAACGCTCCATTCCGCAAGCATATTCAACAATGGGTTTCTGACTTGTCAAACACAAATGAAATCTTGGAGCGTTGGTTGCTGGTACAGAACATGTGGGTCTACTTGGAAGCAGTATTTGTTGGCGGTGACATCGCCAAACAGCTGCCCAAGGAGGCAAAGCGATTCAGTAAAATAGACAAGTCATGGCAGAAGATCATGCAGCGTGCACACGAGACACCGGGTGTTGTAGCGTGTTGTGTGGGTGATGATCTGTTGAAGCAACTGCTGCCTCATTTGCAAGAGCAGCTCGAGCTTTGCCAGAAGTCTCTCAGTGGGTCAGTAATCAAATCCAACATAATAATTATAAAATAATAGTGATAAGTGATAATAGTCCCTTAAATTTTTTTTAGCAATATCATTTTTAACAAGAAAAAAATATTGACGTTTTAATTTACCAATTATAAGTATATTTGCATTTTAATTTGCAAGAAATTTTAAAATAAAACTAATATCTGTGTATGCTTGCATGCATTAAAAATCCGCATTAATATGATAGATGGTACTCATGCGATAAGTACTCATGGTACTAATGTATTATTATTACTTTTAAGTGGTGTTCTACTTATACCTATATTTCAGAATATTCTTCTCTTCTTCATAAAAGTTTGATATTTAACATACAAACTAGATGGCATTTGTCACATTTATTTAAGTACGCAACTCAGATTTAAATTTTTGTTTATTTTATTTGATGAAAAAGTTAATTTTTATAGACGTTACTCACTTATTTAGATTACCGTTATATTTTTAGCACATAAGCTTATAAAAATGATGGCATTAATGTCGTTACTTTATGTAATTCTACGGTATAGGTACTTGGAGAAGAAGCGCATGATGTTCCCACGTTTCTTCTTCGTGTCTGACCCTGCATTGCTTGAGATCTTGGGCCAGGCCTCGGACTCACATACAATTCAGAATCACCTGCTCTCCATCTTTGACAACACGCGTTACGTACGTTTCCACGACATTGAGTACAATAAAATGCTTGCCATCATTTCTTCTGAAGGAGAGACCATTCAGGTGAGCTTGACATTAATTTTTATCATTCACTTATATACAAACATTACTTTATACCTTATTATTATTTTATTATTTACTTTATTTTAATTGTTGGGATTTTTGTTGTTAGTTGGAGCGCGCAGTGCGAGCAGAAGGCAGTGTGGAGACGTGGTTGACTGCGCTGTTGCAAACCTCACAACAGTCGTTGCACTCCATCATACGATCAGGATACACACTTATCAATGATGCTAACTTCAACATGCTAGCATTCCTCGATAAAATGCCTGCTCAAGTAAGTATGGTCACAAATTTCATATCATTTATTAAGATATCTTATTTCTTTTTTTATTTCTATAATATTTGCATAATTTATGCAACTTGTTCGTAATTTTAATTGAAATAAAATGAGCAACTTTACACTTTAAAATTTAGTCATAAAAAGTATGTTTATTGATCAATTATATATTGATTGATTTATTGATGGTATTTTAAAATCTTACACGCACTGTAACGTAATGGTAATTTAATTTTAATAACAATTTGTAACTTATTTAATTTTATAGATTATATCACTCTAGCAAACAACTTTTTGTAATATTATTCAATCTCATTTTATGCGGTTCCTTTCTATTTTTTTACACGTGGGTATATTTTTTCCAGGTTGGTATCTTAGGTATCCAAATGGTGTGGACACGAGACGCGGAAGCTGCTCTCATGCAAGCACGTCAAGACAAGAAGGTGATGAGTGAGACGAACAATAAGTGTCTTGACCTTCTCAATACTCTAATTGACCAGACGACACGCGATCTTACCAGACTTGAGCGTGTCAAATTTGAGACCCTCATCACCATTCACGTACATCAGAGGGACATTTTTGATATCATGGTAAGTTGATCACGTTATTGTCCAAGACTTTACGTGCTATTGTAAACATAATAAAAATTGCTGTTTGATATTACGCAATGTGTTATATGTTATTTTTTAATAATAAGAATAACACGCCAAGGTACCCGGGCCATGTAGTATTGAATTGTATTTTTATAAAAATATTTATTATTTTCTTTGTCAGTGCCGCATCAACGTGCGTCACGTGAACGACTTTGAGTGGTTGAAACAATGCCGCTTTTACTTCAAGGAAGATATTGACAAGACATTCATCTCTATCACTGACGTCAATTTCACTTACCAAAATGAATATCTCGGCTGTACTGACAGACTCGTCATTACACCGCTCACTGACAGGTATAGTCTTGTTTTTACATTGGCATTGAATTTATTAATTAAAAAAATCATAAAAAAACTAAATTGGATGTTATTTTTCATTTCAAACCACATTTTTATTTTAAGATCATGCATTAACAAATTTTCCCCTCAAATTTATGAAAAAAAAAAAAAAAAAAAAAAAAAAAAAAAAAAAAAAAAAAACGAGGTTCGTAAATTAATTGTATTAAAAAATTATTAAAGCACACGACTTTATGAGTATATTGTATGATAAGTTAGGTACAAATACTATATAATAATACACAACAATATACTGTATATCATAAAACAATTACTTTTTTGTGTGAAAGGCTACATCACTTCAATATTTTTTTCAACATAATGTCATATAAATTCATGAGTTTTATTAGCGTATTTGAGCATAATAATTTTATATGACACAAAATTGTAGAAACATAAATATATTTCTCAAATTATGAACTACATAAAAAAAAAACACATTTTTGCTGTGATTGTGAATGATGATGCGACTGGATGCATTTATAACAGGCTACGCACTACATGTATTACATAAAACATAATCTTGCTTTAATTGCCCAGGTGCTACATCACACTAGCCCAGGCGCTGGCAATGAGCATGGGGGGCGCTCCATGTGGCCCTGCAGGTACAGGAAAAACAGAAACGGTCAAAGACATGGGGAAAACACTTGCAAAGTATGTGGTTGTCTTCAATTGCTCCGACCAGATGGACTATCGCGGTCTCGGCAGGATATACAAGGGTAATGATGAAGTCCTCTTATAATTCTTTAATAATAATGACAATAAACAGAAATTTCATAGTAAAGATAATCTTTATAGTCAGTATATAATCACTGATAAAAAAATGTAGCTCTAAAACATTATTTTCTTGCAAAAAAAATAAAAATAAATAAATAAATAAAAATAAAGCTGTTTTCATGTTTGATTCCAAGTATAAGATATTACGTAACACTTTTTCAATGCTCCATTATCTCCCAGGTCTTGCACAGTCCGGATCATGGGGATGTTTTGATGAATTCAACCGCATAGAGCTACCTGTCTTGTCTGTGGCTGCACAACAGATTGCAGTGGTGCTTGGTGCAAGAAAAGAAAAGAAGAAACAGTTTGTCTTTACTGACGGTGACCTGATTGATCTCTGCCCTGAGCTTGGTATCTTCATTACCATGGTGATTTTTGTTGCCAATCCGTGCTGATAAATATAAATTTATAAAAAATAAAAATAATAAAACAAACGGATTACTTGTTCTACTTGAGAGTAAAAAAATATAAAATTAAATTTATTTTTACTTGGATAATTATTTATATTTAAAATGGCTCTGCAAAATTGATTTGAATTAAGTTAAATAGTATTACAGCATTTGTTTCTGCAGCTAAGTAAAACACACACAGGCACTAATTAAATAATTGAAATTTGAGTGCTTTACATTTTGATTCATACGTGAAGTAATGATGTATTTTGGTTTATTATAGAACCCAGGATATGCAGGACGGAAAGAGTTGCCTGAGAACTTAAAGATTCAGTTCCGCACAGTGTCCATGATGGTTCCTGACAGACAGATTATCATCCGTGTGAAGCTCGCAAGTTGCGGTTTCCTGGAGAACATCACGTTGGCTCGCAAGTTTTACACTCTATACAAGTTATGTGAGGAGCAACTAACCAAGCAGGTAGTTACAACCAATTTTACATCAATTTCAGAGTAAATTTTATTAAATTATATAATTTCAATATTTTGCTTTATATAGTTAATTTTTTAATAGTAAGTTTATTCATGTTTTATAGGTTCATTATGACTTTGGTCTGCGTAATATTTTGTCCGTGCTGAGGTCACTGGGTGCTGCTAAGAGAGTCAATTCTAAGGATACAGAGAGTACCATTGTGATGCGCGTACTGCGAGACATGAATCTTTCCAAGCTTATTGGTACGTAACTACGTATATACATAGTTAAGGGAACACAAACTAGATTCAAAAAAATAATTGAAACAGCTAGATAAAGCTTAGTTACTTTCTCTTAGCAACTTATATTTGAGTTTGGGCGTTTGCACGATATATTATTTATACAAGTAAACGTGATTTGATATTGCAAGAGAAGTATAAACTTACATAACATTATTTGGTAAATTTAATTGCCTAAAAAAATATTTTATGGGGTCCACAGGGCATCAAAATCTTTAATATTTTATGTATTTTTGCGGCACATAAAGTGTATTCACTAGAAATTTAACAGTAAAATGAATTAATAGCATTATTTTTAAGTTGGAAACTTTTTAGTAATTCTATAAAGAACGTAATATAAATATCCGATAATTACTACTTTGAATGATTTTTTGTGTGTGTGTGTGTGCAGACGAGGACGAGCCTCTGTTTATGTCACTAGTATCTGACTTGTTTCCTAACCAAACAATTGAGAAAACAGCCTACCCTGACCTTGAGGGTGCCATTGCCGAGCAGGTTGAGGAGGCAGGCTTAGTTTATCACCCACCTTGGGTGCTCAAACTGATCCAGGTAAGCACCACGCAAAGTCATAGCAATTTGGTGCACAAAGTTGTCATACTTGTTGCATAACCTCCAGGATAGCAAATTAGCTTCATTTTTATTAGTTTAATTTAAGACTCTAAAAATAATATAAGTAAATGAATGTTATCTAATTACATCGTTTAGTTATATATACATTTTGTCTTAATTGATTTTACTTTTGGCACTGGCTACATTGTTTGTGAAGATTTTTTTTTAATTTTATTATTAATAATTTTTAATATTTAAATCTTTAAACAATGGTAATATATTATATGAAATTTCAGCTGTACGAGACGCAGACAGTGCGACACGGTATCATGGCACTTGGACCTTCAGGTGCAGGCAAAACGACGTGTATTCAAATTCTCATGCGTTCGCTCACCGCCATGGGTAATCAACACAGGTAAGCAAATGTGAAAAATGTTACGTAATTAATGTAAACATTTTATTCAAAATTTCCTTTGTAAATACTAAATTTGTGACTTCATACATATTTTCAAGACTTCTATGCTGTATTGTTGAGTTTCTCTTATACAAGACTTTTGAATAATTTTTTTCTACCGATAAAGATATAAACATAAAGATGACGTTACAGAGAAATGAGAATGAACCCCAAGGCAATCACCGCCTCCCAGATGTTTGGAAGACTTGATGTTGCTACCAATGATTGGACTGATGGTATTTTCTCCGCTCTCTGGCGAAAAACACTCAAACTAAAAAAAGGTGAGCGTTTAAAATATTTGTATATCCATAATCTTGAAATTTTGCTCTTTTTAAAATAGTTCTTAAACGTAATGCAAATATGCATAACAAAATTTACTTGATACAATAATCTGAATGATTGAAAATTGGAAATAGAATAATTAAGCAATTTGAAATAAAAATAAAAAAATAAAAAAATCTCGTACACTTATATTTTGCTTCTGTGAATATCACCAGGCGAACATGTTTGGCTGGTACTGGACGGTCCGGTTGACAGTATCTGGATCGAGAACCTTAACTCCGTACTGGATGACAACAAAACACTCACGCTTGCGAATGGAGATCGACTGTCAATGGCTCCCACGTGTAAAATCATCTTCGAGCCACACAACATTGACAACGCGTCACCGGCTACTGTCTCACGTAATGGAATGGTAATTAAACTTATATTTAATATAAAAACTTTACGATAATATAATCTATATTGAATAATTTTTTAAAATAATAAAAGTAAATCACCTTGATAAATGATTGTTTTATTAAGTTTTTTTTCTTTTAATTGTAAAATATTGTTCTGATTGGAATTAAAATTCCAAGTTTTCTACATTTTTTGACTTGCATGACATACTCTCTTAAATGTTCACCAGGTATACATGAGTTCATCTGGTCTCGACTGGAAGCCTATATTGAATATGTGGCTCAAACGACGCAGCCCTCGGGAGACTCAGATTTTCCAGGATTTGTTTGAGAACACCTTCATGGTTATGTACATGTTTATCACGCAGTCTCTCTCGCCCACCATGAAAGTTCTGCAATGTAATTATATACAACAGGTAAGCTATCAAACATCGTTAGAAACGTATATTTAGGTACTACATGATAATATACGACTATTTTATTAATAAAACATATCATCGTTATAATTTTCCATTGACTGTAACTAATAGATAATAGTGAATATGGTAATCAAGAAAATGTTCTATGGGGATAAAAAAATGTACAGTATATCAAATAAATGTTATCATGTATTGTATACAGGACTGTTTCGAGTGCATTAAAGTAAATCCGATACAAAATTGTTGATAATACGTATTGAAATAATAATAAAATAAATTATTGACAAATTATTCTAATTTAATATTGTGCACAGGTAATCAATGTGCTGGATGGTTTGGTACCTCAAGAACACGGAGAGGACGGGGAAGAAGATACAGCACCTCCTCCGCCAGCTGAGGTGGAGGTGGACCCTCTTGCACCCCCTGCTTCGCCAACCTCTGCCGCAGCCGCACTTGCAGGTACTGTTAATTAGTTCAAAGTTAATCTTCATTTATTTATTGTTCTCCTCTCAACATTTATTTTTAATCCAGCATTTGTGCTTGCGTAATTTTTTAATAAAATTTATCCACTATGTAAATCATTTGCATAAGTTAACATTTTAGTATATTATATTTTTGAGAGCTGTGAAATTGATACATTGAATAATATTTGGTGGTATTGAGTAAAGATAGTGATGTAATTTAAGGTAGTGACTACTTTTTGTTTGTTGTATACTCAGGTGTGGAAGTTGAGGCAGAAGACGAGGACGAACTCGAGACAAACAAAGTGAACACCCAACTCAGTGAACAACACTTGCAACGTCTCTACGTGTTCTCTCTAGTGTGGGGACTAGGAGGTTTACTGGATACCGCAGATCGTGTACAGTTTGACCAGGCACTACGCCAAAAACTAACTTTAGATTTCCCGCGAGCAACATTCGACCATAAACCTGCAACTGTATTTGATTTTGTGGTCAATCAGAATGGTAAAGTATAAATTCAATATTCTCCAATTCACGTTATTCTTCTATAATGGCACGTGCATCGTTGTGGTTGTTCAGGTAACTGGGACCACTGGAGTGCCATGCTGGGTGTGTATGCGTACCCTGAGACAAGCACTCCTGACTATAGCAGTATTCTCGTGCCCATCATCGAGAGCGTACGTATGGACTACCTCATTCACACCATTGCCAAGCAGGACAAGGTATGATATGCCTCAATGCTTCTATTGTGTTACTTAAAAATCATTTATTTAAAGACTTAGAAATATATACTCGATTAATTCTTAAATTTAATAAAAGGGAATAAAATAGAATTAAATTATTTTTTAATATCAGAAAGATTAAAAAAAAGTGGGGCTAACAATTTGGAGTTAAAAATTTAATTACAATAACAAATATATTGACAACAATTTTATGAAATATTTTTTCTGTGTGATAAAAAGTACTATTATAATTTTAACTATGATGTATGGACCATATAGTCTGTGATGTTGATTGGCGAACAAGGCACCGCCAAGACCGTCATGATGAAGGCATACATCAAGAAAGCAAACCCGGACACACACATGTACAGAATCTTCAACTTTTCCTCGGCAACCAGTCCCTACCAGTTCCAGGTATATTTTTTGCATTGGACTGATACTACAAGCACTCTGGCTATATTTACTTAAATTAATATACTGTTTATATATATATATTTATGGTAAAGAACGCCGTAATAGTGAAGGGCAGTCACTTTATGCTTTACTGAAATTTTACTTAGAACATTCGGAAATAATTGTCTCCATTTCAATTTGAATAAATAATTATATATTTTTTCTCGTTGTAATAAAATTAAAAAAACCTCCCCATTTTTTAAAGTTATTAGTTTTGGATGAAAAAAGTCTAAAATAAAGGATATCATTAACTCAAAGCAATATACATTAGTATAATAACATAGAGTGCTGATAACAGATATTAATATTTACCAAGCAAAGTAAAGCAAGTAAAGTATTAATTATGATTCAAAACTTTATAATTATTTTTATTTAATTTAGAAAAAAAAAAAAAAAAAAAAAAAAAAAAAAACTAGATTGCACAAAAGTTAGTTTAAATTGCGAGGAATAATGTTTATTTAATTTTGCTCCAAAAAAAAAAGTTATTAATATTATGTGTTAAATTGAGTTTTGCAAAATGTTTTTAAAAATTCTCGTAACACAGAAAACCATAGAGAGCTACGTGGAGAAGCGCATGGGTAACACGTTTGGTCCTCCTGGTGGCAGAAAAATGGTAGTTTTCATTGATGATGTCAACTTACCAGAAATAAACGAATGGGGTGACCAGGTAACCAATGAGATTGTGCGTCAGCTGATGGACATGAAGGGCTTCTACAGCTTAGAGAAACCCGGTGACTTTACTACGATCAACGATATGCAGTTCGTCGCTGCCATGGGACACCCAGGTAATCAATCGAAACAAATCAATTTTAAAAACTAATAAGACTATATTGTTTCCGTTATTTAAAGTAATGATTTTGTAAATTATCGATAAACCTTTAAACTCTTCATCAACTCAAACGAAACTAAACTTCTTACAATTAAATAATAATTAATATGAATCAAAGATCAAAGCTACACGAATAGAAATATAATAATTATGCTAGTGCATGTATTTTCAGCAACACTCGTTCATTACTGCATAATAAGTATGTTTGTTATATATTGTTTAAATTATATTGTATAACAAAGTTGTTTAAGTTTTTCCCATATGTAATGTAGCATCATTTAATGCTAAAATGACATAAATGCAGCATAAATTACGTAATTTATTCTTTTCGTATGCAGACATTTAAATTTCAGTTATACAAATAATCATATGATTATGTATTGCTTTTCCCGGTATATCAATCAAAAGCGGCAAACACTGTTATTTTCAACCTTATCTTATACTGTATAGTGTATTATCCTATGTATATTGTTCAGTACAATAGCTGTAAAACATTGTTTTACTCTTGTTCAGGTGGTGGTCGCAATGATATTCCCTCAAGGTTAAAACGTCAGTACAGTATCTTCAACTGCACATTACCTACTGACGAATCAATTGACAAGATTTTCCAAGTCATCGGTGAAGGACATTACAATGTGAAGCGAGGATTTTCTAATGAAGTTCGCAGCCTCGTCAAAAAGTTGGTGCCGCTTACAAGAGTGCTCTGGCAATGCACGAGGGTAAATAAATAAATAAATAAATAAATAATCGTCTTTATTAAAAATAAATGCATAGATAAAAAAAATACAATTTTTTGAAAGGCTGAGGTTTAAGCCTGACAATATGTGTGGCCCACTCTTACACCTAACCCCAACATAAAACATTCATGAAATTATTTGATTACATACAAAATTATAATAAGAGGGAAATAATAATACTATACGTATTATTATTATATATTAATACTACGTAGATCATTCAGGCATTATTATTTCTAGATGTATTATTATCATTAAATATAAATATTAACCATTTAACCTATACTATACTGTGTATACATGTAAAATAATAATACATTTTAATAATAATGGAAGTTTGTCTCAAAATACAGAGAGTAAAATCTGAAAGATAAGCTTTCTTTAGTGCTACAAAATATGTATTCAAATTTTAATTCGTTACATTATTAGTAATTGATATGGCCTTATTGCAATACTTCAATTTTTACATGCTGACTATACGTATATAATAATTCAAATATGGTCAGGAAATTGAACTACTGTTTCATGAATGAAGTGACATTATACTGTCTTTATCAAAAACAAATCAACGTTATCGTATTTTAAACTGACATTGAATTGAAGATTGAAATCATTATTTTATTTTACAGGCCCAATTATTACCTACACCCGCTAAATTCCACTACGTGTTCAACTTACGAGACTTATCACGTATCTGGCAAGGCATGGTAGGCACGCTGTGCACCGTCATAGAGAACGAGGACGTGATGATGGTGCTCTGGAAGCACGAGTGCACCAGAGTGTTTGCGGACAGGTGAGTTTTTGAAACTAAACATGCAACGTATTGGTTATTTAAAATTAAAAAGAATCACAATAAAGTTGTTATTTTCTGGTCTCATAATATACTATCTTACATAACTTGCGTATACAGCATTGACTTTTTTTTTTTTTTAAACTCTGTGCTTTGAATTGGTACAAAACTCATTCTTGATGAAGTGTATTACTATTCGGTTGCGCACTCAACCAGTTGGAATACATCATGATTAAAAATTTGCCAATTTTGAATAATTAAAATTTCTTTGCATTTTATACAATCGACGCCATAAAAATTTCATCAATGTAAATACTGACGTTTGCAATATTTTATAGGTTTGTGTCTGAGGCTGACAAGGAATGGTTCAACTCCAAACTCTTGAGCTTAGTAGAAGAACGAATTGGAACATCTTATATGAAAATGGCAGAGCCAGATAGTGTCTTTGTTGACTTCATGAGGTGATTTATCTTTATGTCCTGAAAAAAATTATATGAGTGCGGTGATAAAATTCTAACTTAATGTTTTGAGTTATACGTACGGAAATAATAAATTACGTAAATTATTCTGTATTATAATGTTACGATATCATAATTAATGCAAAATAAGAACATTATAAATAATTATGCTGCACAACATAATATTTATGCTTAGTTATTATGAAATATAGCATAAATTATGATGTATTGAAGAAAATGTGCTTAAAATGAGCTAGCATAATTATTACGTATTTATTTTTGTCCGTGCGTTGATAGTTAACAGTATCTCGTCCATTTTAGTTTGTCCAGTGACCATGTGACTAGATACGTAACTTTAGTTCTTTGTGTCCGTGTGTTCAGAGATGCTCCGGAGCCAACTGGTGAGGAGGGAGAGGACGCGGACATGGAGTTACCCAAGGTGTACGAGCCAGTATCAGGGTTTAAAGAACTACGGGAGAGACTGGATATGTTCCTCTCACAGTACAATGAGATGGTGCGCGGAGCAGGCATGGACCTCGTCTTCTTCCCTGATGCTATGTTACATCTTGTCAAGGTATAACATGTTCAGCAATTCTGCAGCAATGTTACAGTTTCGATGCCTTTTAGTTTTTTTTTTTTTTTTCGAGGGATGAATTTTGAGGTTATGTATTCTTTGGAAATAATCACTTATTGTGGATATGTAATTAAAAGGCTGTTAAAATTAAGTTCAATTTGTCACAGATTTCCCGCGTGATTCGGCATCCACGAGGCAATGTGATGTTAGTGGGGGTTGGTGGTTCTGGCAAACAGTCACTCACGAAACTCGCCTCTTTCATCGCTGGATACAAGACCTTCCAAATCACTCTCACCAGGTATCATGAATGGCAACAAACTAAAAAGTTTTTTTTTTTTTTTTTTTTTTTTTTTTAAATATTCTCTAACTTAATAAAACGATGTTGGCACAACTAATTATAAATATAAAGAAAAATTCAAACTTACTGCAACCAACATAAAATACGTTGAATTGAAGCTAAATTTGAAATATAAAAATGTACAATTGTAATTAATTTAAAGCATTAAAAAGATTGACAGGCATTTTTGAAAAGCTAACCTTGTTTTAATTACTGCTTATTGCATGTGTGGGTATGTGTGTTTATACGTAATAATAATTTAAATAAAAAAAAACTGTACGTAAATTAATGTTGACAGGTCTTACAACGTGGCAAACTTCCTTGAGGACTTGAAGTTTTTGTACCGCACTTGTGGTGTGCAGGGCAAGGGAATGACCTTCCTCTTTACTGACCTTGACATCAAGGAGGAGGGCTTCCTCGAGTATCTTAACAATATCCTTTCCTCAGGTAATAAAGCGTGTCACTTTTAGCAAAGACTATATTTTAAGTACAATATCTTAATTTTAGGCGTGATTTCCAATTTATTCACCCGAGACGAACAAGCAGAGATTATCTCCGAACTGACCGCGGTAATGAAAC
Source organism: Ecdyonurus torrentis (assembly GCA_949318235.1). NCBI lineage: Eukaryota > Metazoa > Arthropoda > Insecta > Ephemeroptera > Heptageniidae > Ecdyonurus > Ecdyonurus torrentis. The sequence goes on along the minus strand of OX439132.1, from coordinate 40,135,010 downwards.
GCGAGTATCCAAAGCGAGCACCCACCACGGAGAACGTGATGGACTTCTTCCTTACGCGTACGTGTCAAAATCTGCACGTGGTCTTCTGCTTCTCCCCGGTAAGCAAGTGCATTCAATAAGAAACTTAACGTTTTCAAATTTACGCCACAATTCAATAAATTTCTTAAAAAAAAAAAAAAAAAAAAAACAGACAAATAAAAATCACAACTTAAGTATTTTGCTTTAAGCAACAGTGCTAGTTTAAATGAAGTTTAGGGAAAATATATATAATTAATTATATATATTTTAGGTGGGTGAAAAGTTCCGGAACCGCGTTCTGAGGTTCCCAGCTCTAGTTTCCGGCTGCACGATTGACTGGTTCCAACCATGGCCACGTGACGCACTCGTGTCGGTGGCGAAACATTTTCTCACGGACTTCCAAATTGCATGCACAGACAAAGTTAAAGAGGAACTTGTTGAAGCACTTGGCTCTATTCAAGACATCGTATCGAATACCTCTGTCGAGTATTTCCAGAGGTTAGTATTATTAAATGACAAGAAAATTTGGTGAAATAGAAATAAAATGTCAATTTATTTGGTTATAAGAGAAGATAAATACTAAAAACAAAGTGAGAGATACAAAGTAAATTTGCTCAATTTTATTTTCTTCAAAATAGAGGCAGACATTATTCTATCATAAACATTATTCTTTTATATTCTAATTTCCATCCTACAACACCAGATTCCGACGTGCAACCCACGTGACTCCCAAGTCTTACCTCAACTTCATCGGTGGTTACAAGAATATTTACCAGCAGAAGCAGAAGGAGCTTGGCCAAGGCGCGGAGAGGATGGACACAGGTCTAGCCAAACTGAAGGAAGCCTCCAAGTCTGTGGAACTGCTGAAACAAGACCTGGCTGTCATGGAGCAGGAACTTGCGCTAGCTTCACAGAAAGCAGAGAGGGTGGGTGTTTTATTGCTACGGTTATTTTATAACATATTGATTATTGAGTGACAAATTTGGCAATATCATATATAGTACTACTTAGTAATGTAAAGCGTATTTTAATTCACTGAAGAAGGGAGCCAAGCATCTCAGATTTTTATTTAAAAAAGAAAAGTTAAGAAACGAAATAATTAAGGGGAAAAACAAAGTTAAATAAGACTAATGGTACAAAATGGTGAGAGTTTAAATAAACGTGTATTTTCGACATTCGTTCCAGAACAACGATTTTGTATCCAGTTCAGCTTCCAAAATAAAATATAAAGGGCAAATTTTAATAATCGTCAAATAGACATGAAAAATTGGCCCTAAATATAACTGATATTTCCTACCTTTGATTTTTTTTTCTGCTGAACCAAACCCAATTTTATTTATCTATGTACGTTGCTCTTTTACAACATCGGTGGAATAATGAATATATATATATATTTATATTTATATATATATATATATATATATATATATATATATATATATATATATATATATATATATATATATATATATATATATATATAAACACATTAGGCGGATGACAGTTTAGAGAACTGTAATATAAATTCTATGAATAAAAGCAAATGAATTAATTTCCATTGTTTTGAAATAAATAGATGCATAATATGTAAATTATGTATTATGTGAATTAATTTGTTAATGTGATTTACCTTGGTGTAGGTACTGAGCGAGGTGACAGAGCGAGCCATGCAGGCTGAAATGTTCAAAAATCAGGTGCAGAAAGTAAAGGAGAAAGCAGAAGCTCTCGTCGCAATGATTGCAGTGGAGAAAGCACTGGCAGAGGAGAAACTAGAGGCTGCCAAACCAGCTCTTGAAGAGGCTGAAAATGCTCTCAACACCATTAAACCCGCACACATAGGTCAGTCGGACAACATGCTAAATCCTTTCTTTGATTTTATTTCATTTATTTACAAATGTAATTATTATTCCACAGCTACGATCCGTAAGTTAGGGCGTCCTCCTCACCTCATCATGCGCATCATGGACTGCGTACTGATTCTCTTCCAGCGCAAACTGCACGCGGTGATAGGAGACACCGCAGCACCTTGTCCTAAGCCGTCATGGGCAGAGTCACTCAAGGTACGTGGGGATATCGAGTGAAGAGAATAGAGTCTTAAAAAAAATTGTTGGTCTTATAACTAACACAATAATAATAAGTCAATAGTATAGCAGGTATATTATATTAATATTGAGACTATTATGAGTTTATTTCATCATTTTGTCTTTTAATTTATTACTTATCTTTTTACGGTCAGTATTTTTTTTCACTTCTGGAAGCACAGTGTTTTAGTTTGATATTTCAAATTAAAATTGGACATCTTTACATCTATGTCTGGACCTATAGTTATTTTCACTATAACGAGCATAACGTCGATAAGCTAATGTTAGGTTTGATGTACAGATGATGGCAAGCACGACTTTCCTGTTACAACTGCAAAACTACCCAAAAGACATAATCAACAACGAGATGGTGGAGCTGCTGCAGCCCTACTTCGAGATGGAGGACTACAACATGGACACTGCGAAGCGTGTTTGCGGTGACGTCGCAGGTTTGCTGTCTTGGACCAAGGCCATGGCCTTCTTCCACTCCGTCAACAAGGAAGTACTCCCCCTCAAGGTAATCAATAAATCGATCGATCGATCAATCAATCAATCAATCAATCAATCAATCAATCAATCAATCAATCAATCAATCAATCAATCAATCAATCAATCAATCAATCAATCAATCAATCAATCAATCGATCGATCAATTAACTTATTTGCTATTTTTTTTAACGATAATGAAAATTTTATTAAATATGAAGTAAAAGTATGTGATATAAACTGTAATAAAACTTTATCGCCTTTTGGAAATACAATAATATTATTTAATATTTATATTAAGCATTTTACGTTATTGGACCAAGTTACGAATTGCCATATAAGCGCGTTAAGACAAGAATTTTTTATTTAACGGCATAATGAAACACTGATTTTTTTTCATAGACTAACTTGACAATGCAAGAGGCTCGACTGAAGGTTGCAATGGATGACTTGGCTCGCGCTCAGGCAGAACTAGAGGAGCGTGAACAGGCTTTGAACCAAGTAAAGGAGCAATATGATGCTGCAGTGTCGGAGAAACAACGCCTCACAGACGCCGCCAACGTTTGTCTGCGCAAGATGTCAGCTGCCAGTGCACTTATCAATGGACTTGGAGGAGAGAAAATACGCTGGACGCAACAGAGTAGGGAGTTCAAGGAGCAGCTAGGCCGGTGAGTATAAGGGAGAGAGAGACAAAATTTGATTTTTTCTTCATTAGCAAGCATAAGTTTATTTTTGGTTCTTCTTTAGTTGAGTTGTAATTACATTATATTTCAGACTGGTGGGTGACGTGCTGATTGCCACGGGCTTCCTCTCGTACTGCGGTCCCTACAACCAGCAGTACCGCGCGGGTCTCGTCAGCGGCTGGATGGGAATTCTTAAAACGAGGCAAATTCCCTTCACCGGAAGTCTCAATATTACCAGCATGCTTATCGACACCTCCACGGTAATTTTCTAAGAAACAAAGATATTATATTAAATTATTGTAGTATTATTATGAGTGTAATATTTAAAATTGCACTGTTTTTTTTAATGTTCAATTAAATTTTTTTAATGTTTTTTGACCTTATGCAAATAAATAGCTGAGAAGCAATAAATTTTTGATACAACTTGCATAAGTTTTATTAATTTTAATGCAATTTTAGGACAATAATTTACTGCTGAATGCATTTTATTTTATCTTTAAAAATAATTTATATCGTTCCATGACTTATCACACAGATATCTGAGTGGACATTACAAGGGCTACCTAATGACGAGCTGTCAGTACAAAACGCTCTGATCGTTACCAAGTCGAGCTCGTATCCTCTACTAGTGGATCCTCAGAACCAGGGAAAAATGTGGATTAAGAATAAAGAGGCAATGAACGAGCTGCAGATCACATCGCTTAATCATAAGTACTTCCGTACACATCTTGAGGATTCTCTGTCCCTGGGTAGACCCTTGCTCATTGAGGATGTGGGAGAGGAGCTAGACCCAGTCATCGACAACGTTCTAGAGAAGAACTTCATCAAGTCAGGATCCATCGAGAAAGCAAGTTTATTTTAATTCAATACACAATAATAATATGGAGCTTTTTTCTTTTGTTTTTTAAATATATTTTAAGATTGAATTCAAGTGTAATTCAATACATTTTTATAGAGGTTTCAATTAATTAAAATTTTGTTTTAATTCATGCTTATATAATATTATTATGAATGTATTCAAATGTTAAATATATATAATTTACATAAATAACAATAAATTTTTGTATGCTGGTTGCTACAGGTGGTAGTGGGAGACAAGGAATGTGACGTGATGCCAGGTTTCATGCTGTACATCACCACCAAGCTACCCAATCCCGCATACTCACCTGAGATCAGTGCAAAGACGTCAATTATTGATTTCACTGTCACCATGCAAGGTCTCGAGGACCAACTGCTAGGTAAATATCCAAAACAATCTTATGATGTGAATTAATAAAAATACTAATTTATTTCATGTATGGTAAAATAACGTTTTGAATTTAAATTATTTGAAAGAATGAAAACTTTAATACAAATAACTAATTGGTTGCATAATAGGTCGTGTAATTCTAATGGAGAAGTCAGATTTGGAAGCTGAGAGGGTGGCGTTGTTTGAGTCAGTAATGAAGAACCAGCGCAACATGAAACAACTGGAGAACAACCTGCTGTGTCGACTCACCTCATCCAAGGTTAGATAGCTTGGAATTACGTTGATTTAGTACTAACAAGTATTTATTACGCTGATAAATTATTTCCAAATTTGATAACAATTAGTTTTTTTTTCTTCACCCCAAGAAATAAAAATAAATATATAATAATAATAAAATGGAAATTTCATTAGAATGTTTCAGTTTTTATTTAAAAAAAATGCAGGGGATAGTTTTAAAAAGAAGAAAAAGAGAGAAAAGAAAATCATAAAATTAAAATAATATGCAAGGTGATTTATAATGTAGTACAAATCATATAGCTTAGAATTTACACGTGTGATGGTCCTGAAATATTTTAGTTGATTTAGGACGTTTATCGCTGTAATTTACTTAATATTATTTTCAGGGCTCACTGGTAGACGACGAAGCGTTGATCCAGGTCCTCCAAGTAACCAAGTCCACGGCAGAGGAGGTGAACCAGAAGCTGAAGGTAGCTGCGCACACTGAGAAGAAGATCATGATAGCTCGCGAGGAGTTCCGTGCCGTGGCTGCACGCGGCTCTATACTTTACTTCCTCATTGTGGAGATGAGCAACGTGAACGTCATGTATCAGAATTCACTCAAACAGTTTTTGCTCAACTTTGATAACTCCATACACAAGTGAGTCTAGAGCTTTGCCTTAGAGCATTGTTTTAATTTATAAGTCACAGTTTTTAGTGATTTTATTATTTTATTTTTAAAAGCTGTTTATATACACTCGTTCATAGTTTTTAAATAAAATATTACGTAATCCGTTCAGTGTATTTTAATTATATAGTGTAAAAAATAAACTCGTCTTCGTTTCGATATATCAATCGCTGTATACATTAAAGTGAGTATCCTACCGTATAGGCAACCAGCCCGACCATTAACTAAAAATGAAGCTTGTTCTCACTGCATTCATTTCATTCTTTTTCATTTCATTTTATTGCAAAATACAACGACAAATATTTTTCTATGAAATTATGTAATTCCAAAAAATTATGCTATAACAAAATATGTAATTAAATTATGAATTTCATTTCAAATAAAATTATAATCAAGAGCAAACAATGTAAAAAAAAAAAAAATTAACTGAATTTACTGTATAGTTAGGAGTAATTGATTGGGTGATTCATTGAGTAATAAGTATATAAATAAGAGCGTGCGTGGGTGAACGAGAGAGAGAGAGAGAGAGAGTACAGAAAAATAAATAATGTTTATTTTCAGGTCCACAAAGAGTGCAATAACTGAAGAGCGGATTGAGCACATTCTTCGCTACCTCACACACGAGGTGTGGAAATTCATGCAACGCTCACTCTACGAGAAACACAAACCACTCTTCACGCTCATGTTGGCTATGAAGATTGATCTCTCCAAGGGCACCGTCACACACGACGAGTTCATGGCATTCATCAAAGGTAAGCAACTTTGATCAGGAGTAAAAATATCCCCTTGATTTTTTTTTTTTTTTTGTAAATTAACTGCAAAAAAGACTTAAAATTTATTATTTTTTATTTACGGTGACTATCTGACTTAACTAAATTTTTTATCGTCGTTAGGTGGTGCATCATTAGACTTGAATGCGGTGGCACCAAAGCCGTTCCGGTGGATTCTGGATATTACATGGCTTAATCTCGTGGAAATCAGCAAGTTGCCAACGTTCAGCGATGTTCTTACCCGAGTAAGTTTTCTATCATTTACACCACTTTAACATTTCAATAAAATAAAATGCCAAATTGTTTCTATGATTAAAAAACCATCAACTAAATTTTAATGTAATTTAGAAGTTATATAACATTAGTATAATTTAAATACACATTATGGCTACTGAACTTTGAACATCATCAGTATATGAAATGTATAATCTATGAGTCATCTGTAAATACTTTGATTGAAAAAAAAAATAAAGTTATGCCATTAGAAATTGAATGTAAGAGTAACGTGCGTGTACAGATCGAACACAACGAGCGTGATTGGCGCCAATGGTACGAGAAAGAGAGACCTGAGGAGGAGGACATTCCTTGCGGTTATCACAGGTCACTAGACGTGTTCCGCAAGTTGCTGCTTATTCGCTCCTGGAGTCCGGACAGAACACTCTCTCAAGCCAGAAAATATGTCATGGGTAATTATACTAATATTTTATAGCGTACATTTTATATGTCAATAAAATTAGGGGGGGGGGGGGAAACTATTAGAAATTAATTATGAGAAATTAATTAAAAAAGGTCTATTATTCAAAGTGGCTTATTAAGTAATAATAAATCTAAAACAAACAAAGATCTAATTTTTTAAATTATTGAAACTCCTCACTCAAACACTTGCTGAAAAAATCTATTAAACATCGTCATTGTATGTTAGTATATTGTATTAATTATTATTTTATATATAATGATATTAACGGTATATATTCATCACATATTACATTATGTTATATTATATAATATTTATTATAAATATTTTTATTTTTTTATTTGTTAATTTACTACTTGTGATTTTTATTATGAAATTAAAACTTGCTCAATATGCACAATTTGTTATTATAGAGTCACTGGGGCCGGAGTACGGTGAAGCGTGTATTTTGGACTTGGAGGCGACATGGGGCGAGTCTGAACCTCGTACGCCACTCATCTGCATGCTCTCTATCGGCTCTGACCCCTCGCCACAGATTGCAACTCTTGCAAAGCAGAAAGAAGTCGGTGTGTGTAAGTATGCTGCTTACATACTTACATGCTTGTCGTTTGTTTGCTTTATTATTATTACTTCTTACAAATATATTACTATTACTTCTTCAATATTAAAAAATATATAATATTTTTTGAGCTATAAAAACAATTCGTGCTGAAAATATATTCATCATTTCTACATGTCGAGGGCTACGCGGCAATTCGGAACTTGTGCAGCCTCCGCGCGCGCAAGATTGAAACATATGGATTCTCCGCGCACCTACTTTTTGGCACATATGCAGCCTCCGCGGCCGCTAATATTGAAACATGTGTAATCTCCGCGGACGCTACGAATGAAACATATGTACATTCCGCGCGTACGAAAAGTGACACATCTGAAGAATGATATTTTGGCACATCTGAAGAAAGCTATACCTACCGATATGAATTGCATTTACAGATAAAATTTACATGGAGGATGATATAATATCATCGGATAATAAATTTAAATTTGTATTTAAAAAAAATTAATAGGTTAATAATAAAAAAAAAGCTAATTAAAAATTAAATTATAAATAGACAGATAATTAATAAATAAATGATCATATCAATAAATGAAGCAATATGTAAATAAATTTATTTATAAATAGGTAAATGAATAAATGAATAAATAAATAAATAAAATAAAAAATAATAATAAAAAAGTAATGAAAAGTAAATGCATATGTTCAAAAGAAATAAAATCATACTTTTAACAGTAAAATTTGAAATGTTTTCCTCATCAAAATATTTTAACACCTTCTCTACTAAAAACTTAAAGAATTTAAATTATCACCTAAAATAACACATAAAGAAACCTACCTTAAAATTTTAAGACTCTTCTTAAATTTTTTTAATAAAAAATAATCTTATCAAAAAACCAACACTACAATAAAATTACACACTTCACAAATGCTCTGCTTTTTTTTATTCACTGCAATTATTATAATTTAAATTAAATAATTTAATTTTTTGAAAAAATCAATCATAAAATTTAATTTATACGGAATAACTAAAAATACAACTACACTCTCCACAAAGCAGAATGAAAACTGAAACATTTACCGGCAATAGTCAACTATAGACAGGATGTTTACAATTTTGACCTTTGAAGTGTATGTATGATTAGAAAATACTCTAACTGATCATTCATAAGTTGACTTGAGGTAGGGTAGCTTAAAAATTCATAAAATGAATCACAAGAAAATTCTATTATAAAAAAAATCAGAGCTTTGAAAAGTATTTTCCATTTAAAATAAATAAAAACTTTGTTATATCTTATTTAAATTTTATTTACATCATTAAATCATTAAAGCGTTAAGTTTTGCATCAGAGAAATTAAAAAACTTGTGCTTAAAATTTGTAATCATAAAACTCTGCAAATTATTCAGATGTGTCACTTTTCGTACGCGCGGAATGTACATATGTTTCATTCGCAGCGTCCGCGGAGATTACACATGTTTCAATATTAGCGGCCGCGGAGGCTGCATATGTGGCAAAAAGTAGGTGCGCGGAGAATCCATATGTTTCAATCTTGCGCGCGCGGAGGCTGCACAAGTTCCAAATTGCCGCGTAGCCCTCGATGTATGATTTCTAGTGGCCACTTCATTCACTCATTTTCTTTAAAACGTCATAAGTCAAACAATTGTATGAAAATAGAAAAAAACAGTCTCCCTCAATGATGTACAGCTCTGGCCAAAAGTTTGAGAACGATTTGCATATTCAACCCGCAACCACTCTATGTTATCTTTATGAGAAAACGCAGCGACTGCCGCTGCCCCGTTCTTAAACTTTTGGCCAGAGCTGTACTATCATTATTAATGCTTTTTTCGTTTATATCGTAGTTATATACAGTACCTAAGTTAATTTTTTTTTTTATAAATTATTAAGATGCGTAGACCAAATAGTCAATTATATTTAAATTTTAACTTGTGACGTGACTTTTCCATGCAGCGCTACGCTCGGTGTCAATGGGTCAAGGTCAAGAGTTGCACGCACGTAAGCTCATCTCTGAGTCCATGATGTCTGGCGGGTGGGTGCTGCTGCAGAACATTCACTTGTCACTGCCATTCTGTGCCGAGGCCATGGACGCTCTCATTGAGACAGAGATCGTACACAACACTTTTAGACTATGGATGACCACCGAGGTCCATCCACAGTTCCCTATTGGTCTCTTACAGGTAACATTAATGGATTTTGTAGTTAGAATAAAATTTCAGTAAAAGGTGGTAATAATTTCAATAGGTGAAACTTATTATTTTCCTGCATGTATAAACTTATTATAAAATTCTATTTAAAAAAATGCTGTGAACTTGTTGAAAAAATATAATTTTACGTTTTTCAGATGGCTATTAAATTCACTAATGAGCCTCCTCAGGGTATTCGAGCCAGTATGAAGAGAACTTATCAAAACATCACGCAGGTACGTAACTCGTCCATTATTCCTCCTCGCCACATTTTTCATGATAATTAATGCACTTAAGGAGCATTCAGCGTTTTGTGCAATTATGTAAGTTTTGTATACAATAATAATATTATTTAAGAGAGAGAATAAGAAACTCCATTGATCTAAAAGTCAATGTACTGTACAGTATACTCTCAAAGAAAGAGAAAATACTTGATGTGAATTATTATAGGATACGCTGGACTATTCCTCGCAATCTCAATGGCCACCTATGCTGTACGCAGTCGCATTTCTACACACCGTTGTACAAGAACGTCGTAAGTTTGGCCCACTTGGCTGGAACATTCCGTATGAATTCAATCAGTCAGATTTCGGAGCAAGTGTACAGTTCATTCAAAATCATCTCGATGATATGGATCCTAAGAAGGTAAATACAAACATAAAGCATAACGCAAACATATAGCTTATACAGTAACGTAACCCTTTACAATTTTACGTTACTCTACTCTCGAATCGTCAATTTATAAAATTAATTGTAGCCTTTGTACAGTTTTATGGTACTACTGTATGTAAGCTATTTCTATTGAAAAAAATAGCAAATAATCATAATATATATCATACTATATTCGTACGTATAAATATACTTATGATCTGTTCACATGGTGCAATATTTTCAATAGAAAATGTAAAATTAAAATAAACCGTATTTTATACAAAGATGAACATTGTTTGGCAGGGTATCTCATGGCCTACAGTATGCTACATGCTTGGCGAGGTGATGTACGGTGGTCGAGTCACTGACGACTTTGACAAGCGACTTCTCCTTACCTTCACTCACGTGTGGTTCTGTGACGTACTACTGAGACCTGGCTTCGAGTTCTACCGCAACTACAAGGTGCCCATCACACGCCATCTCCTTGGTTACCATGATTATATCAACAGTCTGCCCCCCACTGACACCCCTGAAGTGTTTGGTCTGCACCCTAACGCTGACATCACGTGAGTATGCAAATAAAGTTCAAAAATATATATCAAAATTATTAAGTTCCTTTAAAAAAATAATAATAATACCCATTGTGAATGATTGATTTATGCCCGTAATATAAAATAAAGGAACTGTATTTTATAAAAAAAAAAAAAAAAAAAAGCATTGAAATAACCTTTAATTTTACATATACAGCTGCTGTGTGGTTTTATATATAGCATAAAATATGCTTGAGAAAAAAAAATCCTCCAAAACTATATAATTTTTAATTCATTTGTATTAAAACAAAAACAAGATACTATTATGATTAAAATAACATTCTAAATAGCTTTAACATTGTTGTAATTTAATGTTTAGATATACTATATGTATATCGGTTTCATTGTTTTCGCTAATACCTCTTGTACTATATGCACTTTTAAATTTAATACACTCTATAATAATTAAGGTGTGTTATGGATTTTATTTTAGTTACCAAATCAACACAGCCAAGGGTATCCTGGACACGATCCTCAACGTGCAGCCTAAGGAGGGCGGCAGTCAGGGAGGTGAAACTCGTGAGACAATTGTTTACCGCTTAGCAGATGACATGTTGGACAAATTACCCAAAATCTACAATAACTTTGAAGTAAGTTATGTATTTGTTAGCGATGTATATCGGCCAGCCTGTATGTTTGAATTGTGTATCGACGTTAGCGAAAGTACCACCCTGTTTTATCATATTTATATGGAAGTTAATTATTTGAGTAGTGCATAATATGGTTTAAGTATTAATTACTATATAAGTTTTCCAATCTTTGTGTTCATCGACGTTTAACATTAAATACAAATAACCCGCAGTACTATACTATACATAATGCTTTATATAACCTCTTCCCTTACTTATGTATAATTAAAGACAAAATTTGGGACTACAAGTGAGTTCACGTTTGTTTTTGTTTTTTTTTTTGTTTTTTTTTTATAAATATACATACAAATTTCAGGTACATTTTTGCTGATTATAGAGATCATGCTAAATTGAATTATTTATAATAGTATATATTAATACATGCAATCTATTACTATTATATAATGCTATAAGATTTGCATTGTTTTCTAGTTTGTTCGTAATTGAGTTTATATCCATGTTGTATTGACAAGAGCCTACTGATATCGAATAGGAGAAATAGAGATGAATATATTTATAATTTTGCTGTTATTTCTCAGGTAAAAGAAGCACTAAACCGAATGGGTGCACTGCTCCCCATGAATATTTTCTTACGTCAGGAGATCGACCGAATTCAGCGTGTGATCCAGGAGGTACAAACGACCTTGTGTGACCTCAAGCTCGCTATCGACGGCACGATCGTCATGAGTTCAGGGTTACGTGAGTCACTTGATGCCATGTATGATGCAAGGATCCCAGAGACATGGCAAAAGGTAACTTGACTATGACATCATAAGCTCCCGTCTGGATACTTTTTGGGTTTAAACGCTTAATAAACATAAATCATTCATGAAATAATAATTTATAATACCGTCATTATTTTTATTTAGATTTGAGTTCAAAATTTTGTTTAAATATTGTAATTATAGGTTTGCTTTAATTATTATTTTTTATTTTATATGTTTATGTTGATACATTTTTTTTTTTTTTTGCATATAAGCATAAATTATTCAGAATTAAAAATATAAAATAAAAATAATTATTGTTATATAATTATATATAGTTATAAAGCTAAATCTATATTTATATAGCAAAATAAAATATTGTTTTTTCACTTGTTTAACAGATCTCGTGGGAGTCTGCGACCTTAGGTTTCTGGTACACTGAGCTACTTGAGAGGGACGCTCAGTTCCGACGTTGGTGCAACCTTGGTCGTCCTCACGTCTTCTGGATGACGGGATTCTTCAACCCGCAAGGGTTCCTAACTGCAATGAGACAGGTACTTCTTTTTTTAAATAAATAATAATTATAAAGGCCAAGAAATTCGTTTTGTAGTCATCTCAATCTCTGAGACGTAGTTTCAATTGTCAAATGTCACATATGAAAATATAATCGGTGGCTTTTTAGTATATATAACCAATAAGGATATGATACTCAATATATATTTGTTATATTCTGCTAAAGATCAAAATGATACTTGAATGAATGCGAGATATATTGAGTCCCCTGCATTAAAATCACTATATGAGCAAAGAAGTAGAGAGTTCAATGGCTTCAAATACTCTGATAGATTAAAAAATAATAATAAAATAATAAAAAAAAAACTATTTTAATGCAATGAAAGTGATAAAATTTCATACCTTTAGTTTTTTTTTTTTAGAGCAATCATGTCTTTAGTATTAATTCCTGAAATGCTTTTAATCTTTGTAACTTGTAGAATTCTAGGCCTTCAGCCTCAAAAAAGAATAGTATGGTATTCATTCAAATCTTAATATTTTATGATGATATATGAAATAAAAATGTAAAGCTAAACGTTGTCGTGAAAAACACCTTTTGCGCGTAATGTAGTTATCATAACATACTGTTAGTTTACCACTTGCAAAGCAGCAGTGCTCAATAAGTTGCCTACTTTACAGGCGCTATACAACATTTTTTTTTATTGAAAAATATTTATTTTTATATTTGAAACTTGTTATTTCTGTTTGGCACAGAATACCAATCACACTACATCCTATGTTATAGGCAGGGGTAGAAGTTAGGCGGGACTGCCGGGACCAAGTCCCGGCATAAGAAATTCTGCCGGGACTTGGTCCCTGCAGGTTTCGGTAAAAGTTCTAAACTAAAAAAAAAAAAAAAAAAAAAAAAAAAAAAAGGGAAGAAAAAGAAAAGAAATAAAGGGGGCTAAATAAGTAATAATAAAAATCAAATCTATTTCATTCAAGTAAATGACTAGTTTTCTTCTATAAATTTACCTTAATTAGTACAAAAGTATATTATTAATGATTTAATCTATAAAGGGTTCTGAAAGCATCATGTTTCCCCAATTTTATTTTTCAGTATTTACATTAATTAACTAATATTACAGTCTCATTGCATGCAATTCAATAGCTAAATATTTTGAACTAAATCAAATGCAGAAGAAAAAAAAAAAAAAAAGGAGAAAATTAATTTATTAAAATAATAAAAATAAATTATCAAATGTAATAAAAAATTGTCTGATAATGTTTTAAGTTTATCATAAAAGTACAAAAACTCTTGTGAAGATTTTGGAACAAAATACTGCCCCCAGCCCCTCCATTAATTTTTGCCACTTCACTCATGGTTTGCCTTGTTCATATTGAACTTTTTGTAATTAGCAATTTGAATTACAAAAAGTTCAATATAAACAAGACATTAAAGTTGTTCATGCTTTTTTTCATTATAAATCATTTCAGAAAACTCATCACAATTTTTCGATATTATTTATTCATAAATTTACACAAAATATAATGATTAATATAATTATAATTAATTTCCTGAAACTATGTTCACATAAAATATCATGAACAACTTTGAAACATTGAAGTAGTGGATATTGGACATAAATAAATCAATGAACAAAATTCTAATTTTGTAAGCCAACATTATATCAGGAGCTTCATTGCTATTTTTTTAATGACAAAAATAAATACATGAAAAAAAAAAAATAATAAAAAAGTATGATTTTTCTGAAGTTATGTTCAAATAATTATTAACATCTTTAAAACAGTAAAGTGGTGAAAATAAATAGTAAAGCAAAAAAAAAAAAAAATCAATGTTTTTTTTTTCATTTATTTCCACTGCTTTGCCGTTTAAAAATTTTCATCATTTTTGAAGAGAACATAATTTCAGTAAGTTCGTCACATATTTTTTATTTCAATGCACTAATATTATGCAAAATGTAAAAAATAAAACTAAAATAAAATATTTGATTTTTAATCTTGAAAAAAAGAATCATGACGTAAAGAATAGAATTTTTTCTAGTTGTGGACAACCGAAAACAGTATAATCGGAACCCTCTTTTATTTATCCCCATACATAAAAAAAAAACGAACTAAGTTTTATGAAGTTTTGTTTTAACATAGCACACATTTACTTAGTCACCTTAAAACATTTTTTGCTATATAGCAATAATATTAGGTAAAAAGTGAAACTATGATCTTATAATATTTTTTAATTATTTTTAACAGAAATCGTTAAAATTGCATAAATATTTAAAAAAATCGTGCCTCCGGCGGTAAGGGGGCCCTGCCCCCTTAACCCCCGCAGGGGGCTCTGCCCCCTTGACCCCCGCAAGGGGGCTACGCCCCCCTTGACCACACGTTGGCGGGGCTTCGCCCCGCATATCATTCTCCTTTATTTATACTATGGTCCCGGCAAGAGAAATTTTCAACTTCTACCCCTGGTTATAGGGTGTGTGCACATGCTGTCATACTAAATGCGCTTTGACGCCATACTTAAGCAATAAATACCATTGCTCAGCATAGAACTGTGTTGTTGTTGTTTTGCCTATTTTATTTGGAAATTTAGTTGATTTTGTTATTATTATTGTTCTCGCATACTGTAAACCTAATTCAACCTATTAACAGCATCAATGCTCTCAAAAATATTGTTAATTTAATTAACAATAGTGCTCAATAAGTTGCCTACTTTACAGGCGCCATACAATATATTTTTTTATTGAAAAATATTATTTTTATATTTTGAAACTTGTTATTTCTGTGTGGCTCAGAATAGCAACCATTCTACATACTATCTTATGTTATAGGGTGTGTGCGCATTCTATCATACTATGCGCTTCGACGCCATACTGGAGCAATAAAAAAAAACATTGCTCAGCATAGGACAAACGTGTTTTTTTTGCCTATTTTCTTTGGAAAATTAGTTTAATTTGTTGTTATTATTATTTTTCTCGCATTCTGTAAACCTAATTCTACCTATTAATAGCATCAATACTCTCAAAAATATTGCTAAATATTTTTAAACTGGTAAAATGCGTTATTGCCTGAACTGGCTCATGTTATTTAGTGCTCACATACAGTGTTGATATTTGCAACCACCTTATAACATTTTTTTTCTTTTTTTAATCCAGGAGGTGACTCGCGCTCACAAGGGCTGGGCACTTGACTCTGTCGTGCTTCAGAACTTGATCACTCGTTACTCAAGAGAAGAACTCCATGAGGGACCTCCAGAAGGTGTTTACGTCTATGGTCTGTTCCTCGAGGGAGCTAGCCTAGACCGCAAGACATGCAAGCTAGTCGAGAGCAAGCCCAAGGTACTGTATGAACAAATGCCAGTCATCTATATTTACGCCATCAACACGACTGCAGGGAAAGACCCGCGACTTTATGAATGTCCAATCTATAGAAAACCTTGTAGAACTGATCTCAAATATGTTGGCTCTGTAGACTTTGAGACAGATAATAATCCTCGGCACTGGACATTACGAGGTGTAGCCTTGCTTTGCGATATCAAATAATTATCCAAATTTACACTGGTCTACTTGATTTAATGCAAGTATTTATAATTATGTAAATTTAAACATTTTGAATAATTGAGTCTAAATATTTTTATAAAAATTAAAAGGAAATTGGAAGAAATAAAAAATGTCTTCAACATGTAAATTAAATTACATAATATCAAAAATAATATTTGAAAATTACAATTCCAGGTAAGAAATTTTCTCTAAGCAAAACTTATTGCTAAAAAATACATAACTTTATCAGTATTAAAAATGTGAATCTAATCTATAGAAACTAAATATAATTTAAGGCTTAAAATTATGCTTTTAAAATAAAATATTTAGCAAATAATATTACAATTTATTTCTTTGTGAATAATGCAATTTACAAAATATGCTTTTTTTTTTTTTTTTTTTTTTTTTTTTTTTGTATACAGTACATAGTAAATAACATTTTTAACTACGTATTAACATATTTTTCTAACAATACTTAAGTGATTTTACAAATACAAGACGGATAGTACTACAGTATATTTATAACAAGAAAATAAAAATGCATGGGTGTAGACAAAATATTTTAAAAGAATATAATTGTGACATGAAACTATATGGTTCTCCTTACAATAATTAGAAAGCAGATCCATTAGATCACAAGTATATTAATTAAATTAACAAGTTTAGTTTGCATTACCTATACTAAGTATAGTTATACTTTTATACAAGCAAACTTGGGGTTTTAATACTTTATTAAAAAGACAAATACTGAATACTATTTCATATATATATTTTTTTTAATAATCTCAGATCAAATTTGTTGCAACAAGGGGATGGCTGCTTAATACTATAATGGAATGTAAATGGAGGTTATCGGTTTAAAAATTTTAGTATGTCTTAAAACACGTAAAAGGATGTCTAGTATTTTTCATTTAAATATCTCTGGAATCGGTGGAGTATAGTTTCTCAAAGATCGCAAAAAAAATAATAATAATAATAATAATAATAATAGGTAATAATAATAAAAAAAAAAAATGTGTTTTTCCTCATAAGCATAATGTTAAATTAGAGGACCCTTAGCCTTCCCCTAAACCGATAAGCTCCATTGATAATCATAACAGTGAAGGAACTACGGTATATTACAGACACATATAATATTATAATACTTATTGGGGATTATATAAATAGATAAAGCATATGTACATTATAGAAACGACATCACCAAATTCACAGAAGTTAAATTACAACAAGACATGGGATTAGTCTTGTATTAGAGAAGTATTAAATTACAATAAATCAACAACGTAAGTGTAGTTATACAATGATATTATTACCTCAATACTGATTGAGTTCATACAATTTTATTGCACATATCTCAAGCATGGAAGCTAACACTAGCAACACTTTTTATTTTTATGAAAGAAGTAGCTTTCTTTTCAGGGTTGGTAGAAATCACAAATATTTTATTGACCCAGGCAGATCATAGCAACATTTTCCCGGATAAATCTGACCGCTTGAGTTAAATTTTCCCCATATATAAACCATTAGGAAATATTAACGCTTTGGTCAGATTTATTCAGGACCAGTTGTACATAATATGTTACAAGAAGCATTGGTCTTGCAAAACTTAAATCTCAAAGTAAACTGGTATAGTAAACACAATTATAATGATATAGCTTTTTGCCAATTTAACATTGAAATGGGAGTGCATGTTTTTCTCAAAAGAATAACATTGCAAAATTAAGGGTGAGCTTTTGAATAATAAAATATATTATCACAACTGTGTGTACATGAGCTTGATCATTAAATTAAGTGAAGTCCACTTGATAACACATACGTTGACCCTGAGTAACCTTTGACCTGGAGAACAATTCATATTTTCATAAGTCACTCAGGGTTGACCTGTGGGTCAAATCTTTAGGTTCCACACAATTTTATAATTGGTGTACCGCCAGCTTCTGTAAATTTGGCACTTCCTTCATGAAAGCCAATTGGTTAATGTTAGCCACCATACTTATGCAGATTACAAAATACTTGGCAATAATAATTAATAAGCTTTAAGCTTTTTATATTCTAATACTGGATATTATAATGTAATTTATGCATAACGTAAAAGGAATGGAGTGATAAGCAAAAGGAATATAATATACAACACAAATGAAAGCAATTAACAGGGCAAAACAATAACTGTAAACCTGTTACAATATACTTAAAGTAATATTATGTGTTTTGCTATTTTTAATAACTTTCCTTTAAAATAAATAGCATGTTTGAATTCACTTGTCAGTGTATTAAAAATTACTTAATATTTTATTTTAAAAACTCTGAACACTCATTAGAGGGACAGGAAAGTAAAATCAAAATAACATAGACAAATAATACCAAAGTGATGAACTTATAAATAAAAGTTATTTAAATCAAACTGAAGGACACATTTACTAAACAAACAATTAAAAACTGAGAAATAGTAAGTAATAAAACAGAAAAGATTGTTTGTTTTTGCCATCCTCATTTCCGACAAAATGATGGATGAGACGAACGCAGTTAGACTGTCATTTTCCAGTTATCACCAAATCCACATGCAGTATCAGAGTCAGAATCCTGTCTAGGCTCTCCTGAGTGGGCCCGTGATTGATGAGGGGTGCTCGGGGTACTGAGACTCTCTTGGGTGATAGGCAGCAAGGGAGTGGACACCCCCAGACCTCGCAGAGTGATGGAGGATGAAGAGGGTGAGCGACGAGGACGACGTCTATTTCGAGAGCCAGAGGTCTTTGGAGGAGGCATGTTCTGACGATCAATCTACAAAATATTCAGGAGTGAGTAGTGAATACAAGGCAAGGAATAAGTAAGCTAAACAAAAAGCAACATGCACAAATATACATCAAAATATACAGCTGCTACATCAATCAGTCAGGGGTTTTCCTGCATGTACAAGAGGAAATAAATGAGTAACACATTTTGATACATGATATTAAAAGCCTTTTTAACAAAACAAGCACACAAACTATTCTGCATTCATACTAGTCTGTGCAGACAAACCAAATATATTTATATCATATTTTAATGGTGAAGAAATTTCTAAATTACTAGGTGTCTGTTATGAGAAAATTAAAAGAATATATCATAAAGCATTCAGCACAGTCAAATCATTTTGCACTTTCAGTTAAATTTTATTGAATTTACATGATGTTAATTTAAGGAAAAAAACTATCGTGGTTAGGATCAATAATAATAAAGAAAAGGCTATAGAATTACCAGCAAGGATCTTACCACAGTAGAAGTTCTAGAGGTCGAAGTCTCCCGTGGGAAACAAAAGTTTCATAACTGAGAGCTTTCATCATGTATTAATGGCATTATTAATCAAAGATCATTTTAAGGAAAAAACCATCGCGGTTAGGATCAATGATAAAGAAAAGGATAGAAAAACCAGCAAGGGCCTTACCACAGTAGAAGTTCTATGGAGAGGTCGAGGTCTTGCATGGCACAGTATACTGTTATAAAAGTTTCTTTATAACTTGAGAGCTTTCGTCATATGATAATGACATTATCAATCAAAAGAGAAAATTACTTGAGCACATCACTGAGCAGTGTCTTGTCTTGTACTTGTCAAGACACTGCTCAGTGATGTGCTCAAGTAATTTTCTCTTTTGATTGATAATGTCATTATCATATGACGAAAGCTCTCAAGTTATAAAGAAACTTTTATAACATTATACTGTGCCATGCAAGACCTCGACCTCTCCATAGAACTTCTACTGTGGTAAGGCCCTTGCTGGTTTTTCTATCCTTTTCTTTATTATTAATCAAAGAAGAGATTTTATTGATTGATAATGTTATTAATACATGACAAGCTCTCAGTTATGAAACTTTTTTTATAACAAAAACTATGCCTTGTGAGACTTCGGCCTCTCCATAGAACTTCTACTGTGGTAAGGCCCATGCTGGTAATTCTACCTCTTTTTCTTCATTATTATGAATTTACATGATGTAACATTTTATCGAACAAAGAATTAAAGAAAATAAACAAGAATTGCCTTAACATGAAAATGTCCAAGACGTGCATCTTGATGACACAGTTAACACAGATATTGGCATTCATTAATTAACCAATGTAAATATATTTATGTTAATTATGTCATCCAGATCTTTGCTTAACTATGGACATCATTTGTGTACGACACTTGTTGAAAATCTTATTATGTTGTTATCTTAGAACAATAGGATAGAAATAGTACGAGAGAAATTAGAGCAACGTGTATTGCAAATTAATGCAAAGCAAAATTCTCTAATTTTGATGGATAATATGGGATAAGGATTCAAATTAATTCACTAGACATTGCTATAGGAGGTTCTAAAAAAAACATATAAAAAAAAATGTCCTAGCAATGTCTAGAGAATTAATTTGAATCCCTGTACCATTAACTATCAAAATTACAGAAGTTCACTTATTTGCTTTAATTTTCAATGCACGGTTCTCTAATTTCTCTCATTCTGTTTCTATCCTATTGTTCTATAGTATCATTAACCTCAACGTTTTTTTCATATGTTTATATGTTGTTATCTTTGATAACATGTTGATAACATATTCAGCCTAAAATGGTTTCCAGTTTCCTTTCAATCAATCATTCATAGCTCTATAAGCTATATATTTACATGACATGTAGCTACTATTTGATGCATGACACTTACACAGGATTGTAATCACACCAACAAATATTATACAACTTGTGAAGAGCGGCAACTAAAACTATAGCAACTGTGCAAACAAACTTAATCAGGTGTGCTGTGATTAGTTAAATGTCAACTCACCTACCAGTTATTCCTCTTTTTAGACTGCAAGATCAACACAACCTCATTAATCATATTTAAAATTAAGTTAATTAATAATTAGTACATAGTATTATTAAGAAATGGTCAACTTGTGTGTTTTATGTTGAAATATAAATTATGAAAAGAAAAAAAAAAAAAAAAAAATTTGTGCAGCATTTGATAATTTATTTTTCTTAAAGACACACTTAACCCTGAAAATAAGTATTTTTTATTCTTCTACAAATCATTTCAATACAAATAAGTCATTAATTTAACTTTTCTAGCCTGTGGGATAAGCGAGCCCCGTGACGGTAACGAGGGGGAAATGTGGCGCACTACTTCCTCCCTACTGTGTAAGTTAAAAGTCTGTGCACCTTCTCAGGTAAGCTTAGCAGGTAGAGCAAGGGGCACACATTTTATACTCTCACAGTAGAGGGGCGTGCACTTAGCCTCGTTCCCTCGTGGGGTTTGCTTATCCAGCGGGCTAGAAAAGTAAAATAAACGACTGATTACTATTGAAATGATTTGAAGAAGAATAAAAAATACTTATTTTTTAGGGTTAAGTGTATCTTTAAGCAAGTTATATTAAGAGGGATTAGTTAAATGTTGTGTTACAAATATTTAATCACTAGGGCAGCATAGGGGAAAAGCAAAAGATGTGACAAGAACAAAAAATGCTTTCACAACAACATTACTGCAGCTATTTACAAGCACATGAATGACAAACATCAATAATATTAATACAACAAAGGGAGAAAAATAAATATGAGGGATAAATCAAATGAGCTATAATTGATGAGTAAAAGATTTGATAGAAAAACACAGGATGTCCATGGCTAGAGATGAGGTGCTAAAAATGTCAGTGTTGGTATGCGCAATGCTCACACCGTCTAAACCAAATGCAAGCCAATCTTCCCTTTTTATAAAACTCGCTCTCTAAAGAGCAATACGAGTATAGCTAGTACATATACGCTTAATCAATTAATGCTCTTAATATTTTTTTGGACTGGATTAGAAACTGTTACTGAAACTGTTAGAAAGCTATTTACTATCTCCCATTCCCCAAATTTTCCTAATCTATCTATGTGTTTTTTCTATCAAATCTTTTAGTTATCAAGGGAGGAATTTTTTTCCCCCAAGAACTAAATAATTCCTTTATAATTAAAGGAGAACAAAAATAGTTTGGATAAATATTATGAAAGGAAAAAATTGGTGAAACCATCAAGCAGCTAGATGAAGATCTTGATGACACAATCAACACACATATTTATATTGATTAAAGGAGTTTCAAGAGCCATGACCTTCTTTTTCTGTAAATATTTGTGTTGACTGAGCTGTCAATAGCTTCACCTAGCCGCAGACTTCATCATGGTAAGGTACTTATTAGTTTGTCTCAAAAACATTAATTGTTAATATTAAATATTACAAAAATACATGGAAATGCCAGCAAAAGGGCTTTATCACAGTAGAAGTTCTATGGAGAGGTTGAGGTCTCGCGTGGCACAGAATTTTAGTTATAATGTTTTTGTAACTGACAGCTTTCATCATA
This sequence comes from Ecdyonurus torrentis, assembly GCA_949318235.1. NCBI lineage: Eukaryota > Metazoa > Arthropoda > Insecta > Ephemeroptera > Heptageniidae > Ecdyonurus > Ecdyonurus torrentis. Next base: position 40,112,407 of record OX439132.1, on the reverse strand, counting down.
TTTTAATGACATCAGCAATCAAAGAAATATGACAAAAGCTCTGTTATAAAAACATTATAACTATATTTCTGTCCCAAGTGAGACCTCTACCTCTACATAGAACATCTACTATGGTATGGTACGACCTTTGCTGGTATTTCTATCCTTTTCTTTAAGATTAATCCTAACCGCGATGGTTTTTTCCTTAAAATTAATTTTTAATATTTAATAAAAAAAATCATTTTAAATAGAGTGAAATTTGTAAAGGTTGTATAATGTTTTTAAGACAACATTTTCTTTTTAATTGTTATAAATAAATGAGCTTCTTTGACTCTACCGCCTAAATCATACTTCATCTAGTGTGGAGTGTGGTTCAACTCTCACCTCCTGGATGTTGTCAGCAGAGCCCCAAGTTTTGTGCAGTCGCTCTGTGCTACTGCTACCCACAAAGAAATTACTGAACGCCTCAGTGGTCTTCTTCACTCTGACATTCAACGATCCAATCCTGAGGAACCCCGAGTCTTTGTCTGCAATCAAACATGAAGTCAGTTACCTTTGTCACTTAAGATATATTGTAAAGTGGGCTTACCTGAGTGCTTTTTCCTTGATTTGAGCTCTGAAACAGAAATATTAGCATTAAAAATATACTTGCACAGTCTAACTTTAAAAAAATCAGTTAGAATCCTAATGACATTAAAACACACTGAGCATAATGAGGTTTAGGTTAAAACTGAACACAGTTAAAATATCACACACATTCTGTTAATTAATGCAAAATGCACATTTGAGTTTTCTTTTACAACTAACGACAAAAACTTGAAATTTTAATGATAAATTCATATTCTAGAAAGATAATTTCAAAATACTGTATTATTTTTTATTGTAGATGTGAAGTGTTCATGTTATATAATTATATGAAATGAATAATTAAAATCATGTAATAACAAAATTAAAAAATCTCATCTGATTGCCTAATTTTTTTCTCTTTCCTTAGCAAAAGAAAGGGGAAGTTATAATGCTAAAAGTGTGGTATTTCAGATTTAATTTTTATAGATCTATATAGTGGAATTGCAAGCGATGCAAAAAATTGAGCATCCCAGAAAAAATTCAGGGGTTTATGATTGAAATGTCTATGTTTGAGAAATTTTTGAAACTATGAAAGTTGTGTAAATTTTATTGAAAATGGAAATAATATCATCGGCTTAGAATTTAATAAATGTTGTATAATACGTATATTATATAGAAAAATGATGCAAAGAGCTGATAATTATTATTATTTTGTTTGTTTGTTGTTAATACACATTACTTTAACTCTAAGCTGAAGATATAAGAGATTGCATAGCAACAATATAATGTAAAAAAAAAAAAAAAAAAAAAAAGTTAGCAAATATGATATGTATTGTATGCTGTTTATTACTTATTGAATTTAGGGTATTATAGAATATTTATGGGTAAAGATGAGTTAAGAGTTTACCTGTAATATGAGTGTTGAATTTCCATTAGCACCTGATTACTGGAAGCAGCAAACATGCGGCTGCATTCAATGTAAAATGCACATGCACCTCACTATGTTGTTTTGTTACTTAATTATTACAGGCTTTTGCAAACTAATTGCCTGCATTCTTATTTGTTATTGTATGCGAAAATATATCAGCTATAGCCTGGCATCAGTGCCCATGCAGCAGCAAAATTTTTACAATACAAAAAACTTTCATGTTTAGGGAGGAGTTTTACATTTAAGTCAAACAATTATTTGCTATAAATGCAAAGTCAAGGAAAATAAACCATGGCGGTTAGGTTGATAATATAAAAGAACAGAATAGAGGAAACCAGCGAGAGCGTTACCATAGTGAAGAGAGTCCCATAGTTTGGTAGAAATCTTGCTAGCACTGATATTTATAAACACATTTTGTGTAGCTTTTGGCAATAAACTCTAAGAAAAAAAAGACAAGTCTGTGCCTCTGTCAGTCTTTACAGGCTCAGAGTTACTAGTTTTTCTCCAAGTCTGCAAGGACTGACAAAAACAGAGACAGACTCTATTTTCTAGGAGTTTAATGCCAAAAGCTATCCAAAATAATATGTTTATAATCACCACTCTCCAAACTATGGGACTCTCTTCACTACGATAAAGTCCTTGCTGGTTTCTTCTATCTTTTCTTGCAAATTTAACAAAATAATAACAAAGTTTTCTGTATTTTTAGCAATTAAAAGAATTAAAAAAAGTTATATCTAGCCCAACCATTAATAAAAAAATAAATAAGCAAAATTATAAAAACTATTTAATAAAAGATTTAATAAATTAAAAAGGCTTAAAAATGTTTTATGCAGCTGTTCAGCATTAATTTCATCAGTTTGACGTAGTTAATATTTAATACATAATACATTCAAATTAAATTATTTTATACAATGCAACACTTTTTATTGTATTTGTATATAAACACACAGCAAAAATGTAGCATATAAATAATAAAGTACAATATATTTTTTTACCTTACAGAGGCATACAGCTGTAAGCCTACAAAAGAAAAAAAAAACACCAGTAAAATATAAGATAAACTAAATTATAGGTAATGACTAATGAGGAAGGTGAATTGAAATTTCTTTGTCGAGTTTATGATATTTTTGGAAAGAGCTTTAAAATTTTTTGAGGCAATATTTTTTCTTAGGACGATTGGACCATGAAAGTATTTTTGATTAATTTTTGAAAATCGTCCTAGAAAGCCTGTGACGTCATCAGTCCACTTTTTTCTCGGCAAATACTAATTGTTCGAGGTTCAGTAACCAGTAAATCAGCTTGTCCTCAGGATTTTAAAAAACTGGCTACTGAACCTTCTACGGTCAATACTTTCCGAAATAAATGCCCGATTCATGACGTCACAGGCTTTTTAGGTCGATTTTAAAAAATTAATTAAAAATACTTCCCATGCTCCGATTGTTCTAAGAAAAAATAGCATCTCAAAATTTTTAAACGCTCTTTTCAAAAAATGTCATAAAAAGTGGGGGTTAAAAAGAATTCACCTTCCTCATTATTTCTAAAAAAAATATATGATATAATAAAACCATAGTACCATAAAGTAAAATTAATTAATTTAAATATTAATACCATAACCCTATTAATAAATATAAATAAATACTGTACTTGATAATAGGAAATTAAAACAAATAGTAAAATTATGTTTCACTTTGGGCAATAATTGGTTCTTTTTAGAAGGGCTGTATAATATAGGATAATGTTAACAAAAATTATACGCCCTCTCACTTCTCAGAACTTTAAAATAAAATATTATAATGTATGAACAGTTTTCATGCAATATATGATTTCATGCATATTTGGATATAGCATTAAGTTAATGTACTTAAAAATAAAAGAGTAATTTTGATTTGGAAATGTAAGCTACAGGAAAGAAAAATTGGTTTTATCAATAAAATAATAATGTTAGATATAAGGACTATGCAACAAAATTAAATTAAATTAAAATCTAATTTTGCACTGACAAACTTAAAAAAAGGGTATTCTTATACAACAGAAATCAATAACAAAATAATAATAAAAAATAGCATTTCATTTAACATGGAACAATAATTGTGATAACAATAAATTAAAATATAATAAAATACTATAGGGTGGTTTCATTCATGTTAAAGTCGACGTCATAAGTATGAGTACTAAATAACATTGGCCGGTATAGGAAAATGACACATTTTGCCAGTTTAAAAATACTTCGCAATTTTTTTGAGAGCATTGATGCAGTTAAGAGGTTGAATTAGTACCTTAAGTATGCAAGAAAAATAATAATGACCAAAAAAATAACTAATTTTCCAAAGAAAATAGCCAAAAACTACGTTTGTCCTATGCTGAGCAATGTTATTCATTGCTCAAGAAGAGTATCGAAAAGCACTCAGAATGACGTCATGTGTATACACCCTATGTATTGGATAATTGACAATATAAAATGAAAGCTGTGCAAAATTAAGGAATAAAACATGCTTCATGCAAGAGAATCAGGCAGGAATCTGATATCTAACTTGTGCTTTGAAAAAAAGAAATAATAATAATAATAAAAATGCTGTGCCACAATTTGATTTTCATAAAAACAAACCTGCAAACTCCATAGGAATGTTTCTTTTGAACTAATGAACTTAAAAACTTTATGAATTGAAGGTGTAAGTGGAATCTTAAATAATGATCGTATACAAAAATAATAATACGTTTCTTTTACAAGGGTATAATTAGACTACTATCAGATCAAAGAAGAAAAAGACGAGAAAGTAAAAATATTAATCATAAAATGGCAGATTAACTGAAAGACAGAACCAAAGAAGAGGGACATATTTTTCTCCACCTGATTATTTCAAAGTTAATAAGTTTAAGTTATTTAGTATATCTACATTTGAACTATACTGAACAACTTACTAAAATTTTACAGATTGTATGGTAGACCTGACTGTTTGGTTTTGTATGGAGAAAATCATTTCTATTATTACTTTCATGATTAACTATTTATGTATATTCTACATACATATATATACGTATGCCAAAACTACTTTGAGCGGATGCAGTGTAATCAACTATGTAAAGTCAACTGGGATTGGCTAGTAGGTTTATAACACGATCTCTGATTGGTTAAACAACCCGGATGCAGCTTTTGGCGGGAAGGACGTTGTTTTGGCATATGTATTTAAGTTAATATTATGTTTTATTATCAAACATTTTTAAAATCTTTCAATAAAAATATTTTGAATTCAAATGTTATAAATTAGTAGGGAATGTTATGAGCAGTTGCTGGTCTGGATAATTTTTCTTTACTCTTAGGTAAAGTATTTCTACTAGGAGGAACAAGACTGTGTCTGAAACTGGCATATCGCTTCAGCAATGTGTGAACGCTGGAGGTGTTGGCTTGAGAATTAGCAACAGTCGGGACCGAAGTCGAGACTGTCAAGCGAGACTTACTGCGGAAGGTATCTGCAGATACTGAAGTGTCCTGATTGATCTGATATTGATGAGGTTTCTTGCCACTGTAGTCACGGATGTTCTGATCAGCGCCTGTCATAACAAACAAGTTAAAGTTAGTAACCTCATTAACAGCAAAAATTTATATATGTATTTTATACAACTCTATACTTTAACTAAAAAAGCTATAAAGTATTATACTACACTACTCAGTATACACATGCATGAATACTGGTCCCATCTAGTTTGTAATGCTCCTAAACAGGGAAAATATGCATGCACTGCATCAATCAAGAAAAAAAAAAAAAAAAAAAAAACTGCACAGTCATACTGCAGTATAAAATAAATTTAAATACAGCTGACAAGAATAAACCATATTTATTAAATAAATCTTTTTTATATAGAAATTTTACCACGCAAAGAATTAATTTCTTTTAGTGACTTTAATGATGTTTGTAAACCCTGTTGGTTTACCCTTACTTGGTTTCGGGCACAAAAAACAGGGTTTACGGGCATCATCATTATTATTATTATTATTATTATTATTATTTTTTATTTTTTTTACATGTTGATTTTTGTTTTGTTTTACCTAGACCTCTGAAACATTCCTGTGGGCCCGCCTAAAGCCTGTGAGCCCAGAGAATTATGCTATTCTACCATTGCGCTTATCTGACAGACACCTTTTGTTTGTCAAAACGACTCAAAACTATATAAAGAATGTGAATCTATATATTTTTTTAGAGGATATAAACACTGAGTCACCAAATGTTGTCATTAAATGAGATTTATTGGAAAAGCCGCTATAGTGCCATACACGTTTAATATAATGGTACCTTAACAGTAATAATTTATATATATTTCAAAAATTATAATAATATCATTTTATAGGAACTTCAACTATTATGTAGCTACAAAGGAATACGATAAAATAAAATTGTATATAAAATTAAATTATTAATTTAGTGTACACTGAAAATGTTTTTTTAGCATATATTTTGTTATTTAAATAAATAATAATAATTAATAACCAAAATATTTCCTCATTCATTATTGCTATTATCTGTAAATATGAACATGCGTACGGGGAAAAAGAAAAAAAAAATACCCCGCAGGTAAGTAATTGACAAAATTTGCCGACAATGAATTTGTCACAAAGAAGCCGCCTGTACTCGAGTGAAGAGGGTTGCGCTTGACAAATCAATTCGTTAATAATAAGGCTGCTGCAGAGAACATTATAAATATGATAATATGCAGCAGAGAGAAAGTATGCGATGGTGATACGGATAGAGCGGCAAGATGAGAGCGGCCACGAGGCCCACTGCAGCAGATATTGCGTGTCAATATTGGCTTGACATCACCTAATCTGCGTGATTGCTGTGTCAACTCATGACACCCGACAACAGATAACTTCAAGTACCAAATTTCCGTTACATTAGCAAATTATATATAAGCCAGTCGCTTTCTTTTATATATATATACGAAGCTTCTCTAAATTTTGCAATGATAAATTTATCAAATGATAAAAATATCAAATCAATATTTAAATGTCTTCACCAACAAAATTATACAAAAAAAAGTCGTATTGTATTTTTTATTATTGAAACTTAAGTACATCCGCACTTTTTTAAAGTATAATTTGCGTGGAAGTAAATTTTCGTTTACTCAATAAAGTAATGAAACAAACATAAAATATACTATTAAAAAGAATCATTAAATACTGTGTCAATAACACCTTATTGCATTTAAAATTAATTATATGCTTAATTAATTAATAATTAATTATGCTTTTCTAGTCATAAAAATCATCAAAGCTTTTCAATATACGCATATAAAATTGAAACCAACGAGTATAACGATTCATCAAAATAAAAATTAATGCGTATAGTTTTTTAATCGTTTTTTAAATATACTATTTTTAATAAAGCAAACATAATAATTCAGTGTATAAACAGAAGTATATTTAAGTAAAAATATCGTCTTTTATTTATCATAGATAAATAGATGTTATAAGTTTACAAATACGGCGTGTAAATTGGTTTGCTTGCTGTCTGATGTGTTTATCGCTCGCGAGAACTAGACGATGATGCTCTCTCAATAATATTTTAGTAGATAAGACGTGAATAGCTACTGAAGCTGAGCTGCACGCAATCACAACAATGCAAAGAAATCATATTTATTATGACGTGACATACCGTACACCTGGACTAAGAGCTGGTAAACATCCTCGTGGCCAAACTGCATTGCGATGTGAAGTGATGTCATACCCTGGAATTAAAATCACTAATTAGTCATAGATTATATTAGTCGTCAATTCACACATTTAGAAACTTTTATACATTTTTTATTTTTATTTATTTATTTTTATTATTTTTTTAATTCAATGTTTTTAATTCTTACAATTTCTTCAATTAAGAATGATGTTCGTAAACCCTGTTTTTCGTGCTCCAAACCACAAAAAAAAAAAAAAAAAAAAAAAAAAAAAATGACGATTACCTTATGCTTTTTAAATGGAAGTGCACATTTTTTGGTGCAACGGAACAGGTTTTACGAAACATCATTATATAATTTAAAATATCAAAAACATATGATAAAAATACCTTTGAAAATAAGCTTTTCAATATTTTGCGATACGCATATATAAATATTTTAAAACCATGCATATTCAATTATTAAATTATATATCATTATTTTAAATTTTAAACCTGCTAGATATGTTACATAATATACTATATGGAATAAATTCATTTAACGCATGGAAAGAATAAATTACGTAATTTATGCTGCATTTATGCCAGTATAGCATATAAATGATGCTAAATTAGAACACTAAAATAATTATGCCATAAAACGTAAAATTTATGCCATCTAACATACTTATTATGCAATATAGCATGAATTATGTCGTATAGTGAATAAATGTTGCTGAAAATAAGCCAGCATAATTACTACGTATTTATTTTTGTCCATGCAGTTTTCTATAATAACTTGTTTATTTAATACATAATTGCACTGCAAAATATAATATTATGAATTTCATGAATCGTGATATTTTATGTCACTGTATTTTAATTAATTATGATTATATTTTGTTGACATTATAATGACAATCGGTAGTTGTAAATTTTTTTGTTACTTTGACGTCCATGCTATTAATTAACTTACATAATTATATGATTATTAGATTGAACAATAAAAATACACACATCATCAAATCTCAACATGTCAAAGTTTATAGTTGACGGTATTCTTACTAGATGTCGTAAGAAGTAACTGTTTTTTGAAGCATAAACTTTTTGTATCATAACCTTTCTTTACGGTACTATAAATTTTCCTATTATTAATTTAACCATGGAAATATTATTTATTTATTCTTTATTTAAATGATATTAATTTCATTTCAAACAAATCATAAATCAGACATATAAGAAAAAGGAAACAATTTTCACACATTAAGATCGTAAATACCTTCATCATATTCAAATAATATACGATTTCTTATTTTTAAAACAATGCATTAATTTCTTATAACACCTCTCGTTTTATAAATTTGAATGATTGTTATTTTTGATAAGAAAAAGACTATAATATCTGACAAATAAAAATAAGATAAATAACTTTAATAAGTATAATAATGAATGAAAAATACATTTTTATTACTTTAATCTTATAATCAAACGTATTATCAATATAAAAGAATAGAAAATATATATCTTATAAACACCTATTGTTTTTAATATAATTAACGCTATAAATGGTGAAAAAAATTACGTATATAGCGGTGAACCTTGTTTTTTTAAAAATATAGGTGGTAAAAAAGAAAATTTTTGGCAAGAACATCAGAAGTCAATTAAATTCCTAGTGAATTTCCGGCGGTTTGGGTAATAGCTTAGACTTTGGAAACAATGGATTTTAAGAGAGAGAGAGAAAGAGAGCAAGAGAGAGAGAGAGAGAGAGAGAGAGAGAGAGAAGGGGGGCTATAAATCATATTCACAGCTTCAAAACTATAAAATCCTAAATCTGTCGAGCGTGAAATATTTTTATAACATAAAATAAAGTGCACTTGCTTCTATATTTTAATATTAAAAAATATATTATTAATATTTTAAAAAATAATAAGTTTCAATAATGTAAAACACATGTCTAGAAAACCTCACTAAAAGTTGTCAAACAAATGTTTTAAACTTTAATTTAATAACAATTTAAAAATTAATTCAAATTTTCACGCTCTTTAAATTTTTTTAAAAAAATCTTATATAATATACCCTGTTTTATTTTTGTTCACCCCTCTTTTTTATTCCTTCAATAAAATTTAACAAAAGAAATATGCAACATCTGGTTTTAAAATAAGGGAAGGGGGTGAATTTAAAAAAGTATATCAAGTGACTATTTTTTTTTTCTTTGCTATTGAATATAGGGGTCATTTTAGATTCAAATATATATTTTTGGAGGGAAGAGAAGAGGGATATTGATACGTAAAAATCTCATTTTAATATCGTAACAAGCAGTAAAAAAAAAAAAAAAAAAAAAAATCTGACAATGTTAGCAAAAAAAAAAAAAAAAAAAAAAAAGTTCAAAAAAATACATATTGAAAATTTTACAGTGAATACGACACATAGAAAAAAAAATTTAATATTTTTTTGCTATAAAACTTTAAAATCCTAAAATTTTCATATCAATATTGTCTTTTAAAATTTATTTTTATTAAAAATATACTCGTTAATTAATTAATCTTTTAAGAAATATTGTTTTATAAAATTACTTTAACATTTCCATGACAAATTATTAAAATTTAACAAACTTTTTAAGCTTTTATTTAAAGCAATTTGTCTTGAAAGATTTTCTTTGAAAAACCAACCCTTTACTCTATATAACCCTACTCCCAGCATATACCTCTTTTCTTCCTTTATTTTCTTGCATATAATATTCTAAGTGAAACAAAGATGAATAATATGATCCCAGCTATCTCACCCTCCTCTTTTCTCCACATTTAATAGCAGGAACAGGTGCTTCACATCTCAAGCAAGTGAGAGAGAAGTATATAAACTACTCTCCTTGAAGTTATATGCCATATAAGCTATATGAATTTCATGTCACTATATTGGGTGAGAAGATTTTAATTCGAAAATTTGTCATCAAACTTTCATAATCTTTGTCGTCGAAGTATAATATCTTTGCTAGCAACCTCCCCCCCCCCCCCCCCCCCAAGGCGTGTGCACCCTCTATTTCTTGTGATATTGTATTATGAGTGTGTGTGTGAGTGTGAGACGTTACATATAAGACGTTATATAACAAAATTTAATCAAAATTTGAGAATATGTGCGAGAATAAGGAACATATATGTATATAAAGTAAAAGTCAGTGTAAAATTGACAATATTTGGCTTATTATCATTTTTGTTGCTATATACAATTCAGTTTTTATACCAAGGCTAAAAAACAGAAAAAGTATTTATAAAATAAGAAATGCTTTTAAATGAACATGTTAGGCCTGCCTGTTACGTTTTTTTTTTATTGTTAATTTTTTATTTTTTAAATTAACGTTTTTATTATACAAAACTTTTTAGTATAAACTATTCTGTATTTGACAATAAATATTTCAATATAGAATTTATATTTTTTCCATATTATATATTATGTACATTTTTTGCATTCAAATTTTAATAATTATATTTTTTTCTTGCAAATCGAGTATTTAAATGTTTTTTTTTTTTAATTAATGGGAAGTGGTTCAATATAAAATAAGAAATTATTTACGACTCCAATTTTTGTTAAAAGTAATTTAAATAAGAAATTTTTCCAATATGAATTCTCGATAAAGTATTATTTAATTTCTCTGGAAACAAATACTAAAACCATGCTGTACTTTAAAATGGCTTAGAGTTTATAATTTTGCGAGAGATACGCGAGCGCGAAGGTTTATTTTAAAATGGAAAGTTGTGGTGTGTGAAATGTGAGCAGCTGTTACTGCAAAAATCTTTTGACTTCAATTGTCCTCATAACTTATCCCAATTTTTTTCATCTTTTCTCCCTCACTGCACGATCAAAATTCAATTTTCAATACTATAATATAATATATATTATATATATTATCAAATTTCAACCAAGCATTTTGTAAAACATGCTACCGTCGTTATTATAAAGATATAGTAGATTTTAAATTTTTATTTGTATAAATGTCAAAAAAAATATTTTAAAATAAATTGTCAATATTGCAGTGCAATAAAATATATGTTTAACAGCAAATAAAATTTTATAAAATGTTGCAAACACATTTTATACATCACATTTGTTTTATGCTTTTCATATAAATAATATTTTAAAACTTTTTTTCTTTATATAAGAATAAAACAAATTGCAAACGTATAAATATAAACAATTTACCAAATTACTATAGGGTGTATGCATTCATGTTAAAGTCGACGCCATGTTGGATAACTCAATAACATGGGTGGCATAGGAAAATAAATGGTTTTGCCAGCTTAAAAACCATTATACAATATCTTTGAGAGCATTGATGCTGTAAATATGTTGAATTAGCATGTGAAGTATGTGAAAATAATTACAATAACAAAAAATTAACAGATTTTCCAAAGAAAATTGGCTTAAACGAAGTTTGTCATATGCTGACCAATGTTATTCACTACTCCAGTATGGCCTCCAAGCGTAATAAATATGACGTCATCCGCAAACACCCTATATACAACCAGTATACACATACAGACATTCAATTTTATTGTATTTTAACAATAAAAAAAAAAAAAAAAAGTTAAATTAATTTGAAAAACTATGCAAGAGTTCACAACATTTTTACCACGTATATTTTCAGAGAAAATAATCCAAAATTATAAAACGAGAGTAACTGTCTGTTAACATGAAGTAATATTTGCATTGTGCAATAAATTTGGTTGCATGCGGTAAATTGAATGGTTTTAAATAATACGGAGATTGCGTGCAATAGAATTTTGATGCACATTAAAAATATTGCTCTAGCATGACTTAAAGCCATAGACCACTTAAAACAACATGTGCTTTTTAATGAATAAACACGAAATGGGATCTCTAAAACTGATGACAATTTTTACCATGATGTTAATGTAGCCCCACGAGAGAGCGCGAAAGTACTGTAAAATGCAATTTGTAAAACTATTCGTTTCTGACATCAGAAACATGCAAAAATTAGTAAAAAAATGTTGTGCGGGTTGCATAAATCGAAATTTTCTGATCACTGCTACACGGAGCTATACAGTTGCGGGTTTTGAGACAAACTAAAGCTATTTATGTAAGTCCTATCAAGTTGTGATATAAATGCTATGTTTTCTTCTGGTCTATTCCTTTAATATACTTTTAACTTACCCCTTTCTGTTGATTCATCGCCACACAAGATATGAAACAGAAAATTAAAGTATTATTATACGAGAATATAAATAATAAGCAAACAGATGCAATTATATATAAATAACATAAAATAACAACAATAATGTAAATAGATATAGCTACATAAATATTTAAAAAGAACTATAAAGTAATTGGTATTTTTTATGAGGTACTATGCATACTTATTAAGATAAGGTATATATAATTATTTTGCAAGTCAGATGTTTTATATATATATATGTGTGTGTGGATTAAAGCAGGTGAATTTATCATTACTTAATTTTAACTGAAAAATGTGTAAAATAAAATTTAATAAGGAAATAAAAATAAATTGATATAAGAAAATAAGAAATGTAACAACTTTATACATAATAAAGTATTAGTCAATAAAAGTAATTAAAAAAAAAATTATAAGACTTTATAATAATAATAATAACTGGATCCCAAAAGTGCTATAAAAATGTGAAAATTATTCTATCAACAGCTTATTTATAACTTGATATTAGATATTTTTAATTACATTCTTTTTAATTGCTTACAGATGATAATTTAGGTATAATATATACTCCAATTAAATACATTTATATATTCATAATTAAAAGTTTAAATTTTTTTTATCAGCTGTAGTAATTATTTTTTAATATTTAATAATATTATTTTTTGGTTAATTATACAATTATAAATTGTTTTTTTCATTATTTTAAATGCTAAAACCTTCATATTTAAGAATTTTTATTCAAAACAACATAAATAAGTTGTTATGAGAACGTCTGTCTGTCTGTCTGTCTGTCTGTCTGTCTGTCTGTCTGTCTGTCTGTCTGTCTGTCTGTCTGTCTGTCTGTCTGTCTGTCTGTCTGCTTGTCTGTCAGTCTGTCATAATAAAATATTTTTAATACGTCATGAAGTGGAGAAAATAATACACAACAGAACAGAATGAATTAGAAGCAGATTACAGTGTTACGTTTATGAAAACATCAAAAAGACTATCGATTGCTCACTCTTGAATCAGTTGGCGAGACTGATGTGTCGAAAAGGGTAGGTAGGAAGAAAGGAGGATTACAAAGGACCATATTATATATACAGACGTATATGCAAAGGACGTATACAGACAGCTAATACCTGCATCATGGCTGAGTGAGCTGAGCATAGAGAAACATACAAATGCACTTCTATCGCTCACTCGCTTGCTTGCTCGCATTTCTATATAGTGCAAAAAGCTCATGACTCATGTGCGTCATATTGTAAGCTTCTAATTTTTGAATGGTTCATTAACACTGTTTTCATAGACATTGATTTTATACCTATAATAAAACAATAGGAGGAAACATTTTGAAGTTCATTATTTCAAAATTCAATCACAATAAAATATTGTTTTAACTTTAACACTATGGAGAAATTTGAAGTTAAAAAATCTTATGGTTAAAATCAAAGTCCAAGTATAGCAAAGAAAAAAGAAAGAAAACAACAACAACGTGTACTTACGGTGCGGGAGTTGGGGTCGACATTATAGTTGCCCGCAATCAGCTTGACAATGTCAGCATTACCGTGTTTGGCGGCCCAATGCAGTGCATTCTATATAAACACACAAAAACAACAAGATTAGTATATAATTCACCATTATAGTATCATCGTGTGACTATACATTCAATGCCGTATTCATGAATCCGGCCATTTGCATATACTGATAAGTTTGAAAATTTAAAGGACTGTTATAGTAAACGATATTAAAAGCATAGAAAACATGAAAACAATATAATTTACATCACATAACACTTGATGGGACTTACATAAATAACTTTAATTGGTCTCAAAACCCAACTGTAGCACCGTAGCACTAATCAGAAAATTTCGATTTATGCAACCCGCACAACATTTTCATACTAGTTTTTGCCTGTTTCCGACGTCATAAACAGAAATATTCACACAAATTGCATACTTTATTACAGTTTTTTCACGCTCTCTTGTGCGGGGCCACATTTACATTCTGGTAAAAATTATCATCAGTTTTGAAGATCCCATTTTGTGTTTAATGATTAAAAAGAACGTGTTGTTAATGTTTTCAATGCCTTTAATAAAATAAGCATTGCCTCTAATGTATATTATAAATAAATCATACAACTATCATACTTCGAAGAACACAAAATATATATATATACAGTTTTACGAAGGTGGATAAATAGTTTGTTTTGAGGGTTTTTGTGGTTACAAATTTGCTGGACAAAATAATAATCATACAGGGTTGTGATTTTGCATTCACAAATTGTATTATATAGAGTTGTGTTTAAATTTGGAAACATAATAAAATGATCTTGTTATGATGATACAAAGTAACATATATAAAAAACATTTCAATCCTTTTTTTTTTTCTTTTGCTCTGCACTCAAAAGAGATTTGGCCGAGTGCAAAGTATAAGTGCTGAGCGGGAGTGTGTTGCTAATGTGGCAGCTGATCTCTCTCTCTCTCTCTCTCTCTCTCTCTCTCTCTCTCTCTCTCTCTCTCTCTCTCTCTCTCTCATGTCACAGCAAATCACTTTACTTCGCTTCGTCAAGCACAACTTTCTACACTACACTTAAAATTTGTCACTCATAAAAAATAAAGATACTGCTTAAAGAAAAGAGTGATGGTTTTAAAAAAGAAACGTATATTTCACAACGCAGCCCGCCACGTCAATCATTCTTCATCTGGCTTCAAATTCAAAAGTCATTTATATTGTTATAGATACATAGAAAAGTTATATACTAAAAATTCTCATACCACTTTTTTTAATTGTCTTAAAATTAAAGTTTAAATTTAGTGAATAATTTTAAAAATATTAGAGCGTTTTTAAGTTTAAACTTAACTTTATCTATATAGAATGAATGAAGTTGCACTGAATAAGAGCGTCATTTGGAACTCGGTAATTGGTAATTGCTCACACTGAGAGAACAAAGTTGTAAGGAGTAAGGAGCTATATAAATATATATGATTAAAACTGGTACTCACTTAATATTTCATACATTGTCTCTAAAGCATGCATGTCGTGTGTATCAAACTCTAATGCATATAGTAGAGAGTATACCTAAAATTATCCAAAATTCTATACTATAGATAGAAATTAAACATTTAAAATGATTACTCACTACCATTGTATGAGTAATGTCATACTATAAGTATAGTATGTCTATACTATAGGTATAATGTCTATATTATAGTAAAATGGGTACGAAGCATAATATGCACTAATGTTTAGGTTATTATATACCCATGATATAAACTTGTATTCATCATACTTGCAAAATTGATAGCCTCAATCATAGTTTGAATATTTAGTATTGCAATGCAATCATGCTTTGACGTACGGTATATATACAATGAATGCAGATCTTATATATAGGTACGGGCATTTTACTAAAAAATTAATATCTATTGGCATATGGATAGTTTTGCGTCAACTGAAATCTCCATCTGATTGCATTGAATGGCTATAAGCCACTAGATTTTTTTTTTTTTTTTTTTTTTTTTTTTAGTAAAATGACTGTATTTAGGTACTGCTCTCTCTAACTAACTGTGCTTTGAGAGTATGTAAACATTTGTTGTCGAGTATAGAATATTCTTGCGCATTACACCTATAATATGTGCTATAGCTAAATTCCAAGGCTATATAAGATTAATTTCTTTTATTATTATTTGTATAAAATATCAGTTTTTCTAGTATAGTATACTTTGCCAAGAAAAGTATATGAGTACGTACGTACGTCCCACGGGACACTTTCAAGACGTCAATTCTCACGTCAATATTGACATTTTTATGCATCATGTTTCTCACGCTTAATAATTATCTATTAGTAATATCCTTGCAAGTATAATGTGTACGCATAATTAGTTTATGACAGTGTAAACATGTTTATTTTCAATAAAATGCAATGTAGTCGTAAATTATACAAAGTATATATTACAGCAGTATATAATATATATAATGTTTATGTATACACATAAAGTTGAAAAATAATAATATTGTAAAAAATATATACATTGAAAAATAATAAATAAATAAAAGGTAAATAAATGATGAATAATTAAAATATTAATTTTAATGCACATGTCTTTTTCAAGAAAAATGACTATATAAAAAAAGATATACCAACAAAAAAGCTCATAAATAGTAGGTCATTATTATTTACATTAAAATATTTATGAAAATTATATTTAAAAGTGGGATATATATATATATATATATATATATATATAAGTAAACATGTTTGAACATTTTTTTTTACAAATTTGTTTGTGTGTATTATAATAAAACACACAGCATATAAAAACCTGATCGCATATATAAAAATTAGAACAAAATTTATTTAAATTATACCGTTTATTATATGTTGTTTTTTTAAAAAAAATTGAAAAACAATTAGTTCACATAATATAATTAATATAAAATTACCCCTTTTTTATATATATATTTATATAAAAAAAAAGAAAGAAAACTGTTATTTAAATTTATTACAAAGTAAATTTACATTTTATTCACATTTTGTATAAAACGGAAAGTTTATGTATGAAAGTAGTTATTACGTAATGAGGTCTTGTTTTGTGAGACATGTAGTTATCTCTTTGATGAATGACGTGAGTGGCGGTCGCTATCAATTTTATTTCTCAAACCCTCGCGGCCCTATAAAGCTCTCTTTCTCTCTCTCCAGCTGCTCTCTAGTCTCGCACCTGAAGCCACCTTCAATTTACTTTAAATTAAGAAGAAAAAAAAATCACTAATAAATATTACCATAGAAGAAAAGGGTTTATTTGAATATAGTATAATACAAGATTTCCTGTCCACTGAATGATGAGCAATATATATTTTGTATTCACATAAAAAACATTGATCACGTCGAACATAAACAGCTCAATACTTTTTGTCATATATAGGTTGTTTTTTTGTGGTCCAAAAGGAGAAAATAATACGCTTTCTTGCCTATAAAGAGATTAAAGGATTTTGGTTTGGATTTAATAAACAAGGGTCTCTGTTGACAAAAGAAAGAAAAAAGCTGAAAATGGTCGTACTTCCGTTTGTCATGGAAGAATGAGTTCTATATATGGAGAAAGCACATCATATATACGATAATTGTTTGGATATACAATTTTTTTTTTGTCAACAAATTATATTCTTCATTGAACTGAATGCTGTTTTATTATTTCTTTTACACTGAAGAGTGATACAATACACATGTCATATAGTAAAATAATAATAAATAATAATTTAATAATAACATTATTTGTGTGAAAAAATTACAAAACAAAGCCAAAAACTTAAAGGCGTAGAACACTTTGCACAAAAAACATGACTAATATCCTAACTATCAACGTTGATTCGGCCGGAGTCATTGCTTTCTAATTTATTTTCCATTTACAAAATGACAGCTGCGGGTTTGTGACGTCACTCGACTATTTCCGCACGCGTGGACTAGTGAGCTGTGACGTCACAAACCCGCAGCTGTCATTTTGTAAATGGAAAATAAATTAGAAATCAATGACTGCGGCCAAATCAACGTTGATATTTATGTTAGGATATTTGACAAGTTTTTTTAAAGGTGTTCTATACGCTTTTAAATATACTTATTATATATAGTAAAACTTCATAAAATGTCCCTGCCATAGTTTGACACGAGACTGTTTATATATAAAGTACTAAAATTATGGGAATATCATAAAAATTGCCATATACAAAAAGTGTTATACGATTCATGCGTATAGTTATACGCGTTATGCTTACACAATAATTGCAAATGTAATATACAGTAAGTACAGTATATTAAAGTGCAGTCTATAAAACATAAATATACCGTATACTATATAATGTAAGTATTATTCACAGGAAGTTGATATAAAAATTAATGACCTTTACTTATTATAAATTGCTGAAATGATTAAAAAAAAATTGAAATGAAGAATCATTCAAGCATAATATAATATTATAATACAGTGTATCAGGTTTATTTAAAAGCTATAACATTCTAAAGAAAACACCCATTAAGATAGCACTTTTGATGATTTTTTTTATACGCATTATAATATACACTTAATACAAGATTGATATATTGTATATTATCTTTAATTTTTTTTTTTTCATAATTAGCTTCCTGGAGAGGAGAGGTGTGTCTCAGAGAGGATATATAATATACCGGTTCTCTCTCTCTCTCTCTCTAGGTGCATTTTAACTGTGTTAATGGACTCGCAAGCCACTTAAGACACGATAAGATGCATTTATTGCCACTTTTCAAGCTGGATGTAACTGGAACATACATCGCATTTTACTAACTTTTCACACTTCACCTCAAAAATATCATTATTTTATTTAAATGTAAACAAAGTGAGAGATTTTTTTTTTAATACACGGAAAAAAAAAATACTAAAGACAGGTATATATAAATCCTGTAAATTGCAATAGGTATAGACATTAGCCTAGAACAGGCATTATTATACTACGATAATACCTAATGCAGGTAAAACATACTATACAATGAAGGTGCGACTCACTTAGATTGAGTGATATTGTAGGTTATTTTTTACTACCTAGCTGTTACAAATTAATAATGTATACCTATATTGCAAACCCTACCATGCACTGGAGTCCCGAATAAATCTGAACGTTTGCGTTTAAGTTTCCCCATATATTTTAATTTGGAGAGATTAACGCTTTGGTCAGATTTATTCGGATTAGCGTACCTGCCATAAGTATAGTATTTTTTTTCCGTGTAGTTTTTTTGTATTTTCAACATAATAATATGTTATCGAGAAAATTTGAGTAAAGTTCAATAAATTAATAAATATAAAAGGCCATTTAATTTCTTCTTTTTCTTCAAAATATGTATTTTTCAATTGTGACTTTATTTACAAAAATAACTGTATACATGTGAAATAATATTTGATAAAGTTTTTGTTCCATTCAGTATATTTTTATATGTTGATGATTGAGATATTATGAAATGATTAAATCAAGACAATATGAGCAATTACCTCGCCCAACATAAAACATCACAACGTCACACAAAAGTGACAAAAAGATTATTATATTATATATATTCTTGCACTTTCGTTTATGACGTAAATAAACAATTATTTTTTTAGTAAACAGTTTTATAAATTAACTTGACGTCATTCGTCACGCTTTGAAACCCCCACGTATACATACAACAATAATTTTCAAATTGCCCAGAATATGTATTTTTCAACTGATATTAACCATATCTTTTAATTTTTTATAAAATATACTGTATATGATTTCATTTGTTAAACAAACAACATAAATTTTTATGGAAGTCAATTTTGAAGTCATCACTTACTAAAAGATTGTGCTTGCTTTTTTTATTATTATTTTTTTATTTCATATTACACACATGTTAAAAAAGTTCCAACTAAAAAATTTCTACTTATAAATTCAGTCTTTACCTTATATAAAATTTATAGCATACGATTGTTCTTAATTAATTTATACTGTATTTATTTATTAAATCAATTGTTTTATATATATATACTTAATTATTGAAAAGTGTTAAATTGCTTTATATTTCAATAAATTTGTACCAGATTTGGTTAATATATTATTATATTATATAATGTAAATATAATTATGGTCTGAAATTTGGTGGCTGATTCTCTCTATGATAAATGACGCCACAATTCACCTGGCGTTACGTATATACGTATAGTATATAGTATATATTTTGACACCCCGGCTAATGCCTCAACCACTCTAATGACTCAGCCGCATGCAATACAATCATATTATACATTTAATACAATAATATAAATTAAATACTCCATCAATTTAATGTGATTTTCACCAGAGATTATCGCCTTCAATCATAATTATTCATAATTGCGGCTTTCTACGTTCATCACTCAAACATTATATTATATAATTTTATAATTATACAGGTGACCTATACTTAAATCAAATATATTAAAATATTCTATACAGATTTAACATATGTATACTTTAAAATATAAAAAGTAATTAAACATTTATTTTTGTATACAAATTATATAAACAATTAATTCTTCATTTTATAACAATATATAGGCTTGTGGAGAGCCACAGAGCATTTCAAGAAATAAACAATGTATAATTACAATAAAAAGATTTTAATAAGACTTATAGATTTAGTTTTTTTTTTTCAGCGTTATTTAAATATCTATATGTATTATGTACGCATTAAAAAGTATCTAATATCTATATTATAGCATTAACAAAATTTATTCAGGTTTAGACATACGATTATATACAATTTAACAATTATTGTTTCTATTTTCAATAAAAATTAATAATTATTATAATAATACGTTAAGAATTATTATATTTTATAACTATATTTTTTATAAAATTTTAGCAAAAACATGATGAACTTGAAATTTAAAAATATATACATTACCGCAAATTTAACTATCACGTACCCAACAACACAAAATATTTTTGATATTAATATTTTAGTGAATTAATATAATTATATAATATCATTAAGAAATTGGATTTTACATTGTTGACAAAATTCTATATACTGATGGCAGGTACACATGAATCATGTAAATTGGAATAGGATTAACTTTGAATAGGTATTAATATGCTATATAAACAATTTTATCTAATTTAGGTGAGACACAACTTAATAGTAGTATTTTTCACCTACATTAGGTATTATAGTGGTATATCAATACCTGTTCGAAATTAAAGTTAACCTATTGCAATTTACAGGATTTATATACCTGCTATTAGTGGATTTTTTTTTTCAGTGCATTATAGCAACGCTTTAGAAAATCTGAGCTCCTCATCCTTCTTAAGCTTATTTTTCTTTTAATTTAAGATAATTACGTTTAGGAAATTTATTAATTTCATTTCACGAATGCAATGTTGTTTTGACAAAATAAATTTATAATTTTTCTTTCTCTATTTTTTTTTTTTTTTATATATACTAATATTATTTGTTGTAGTTCTTAAAACAATGTTTATGTATTCGGCAAATAAAATTTGTCGCAATAAAAAACATTACGCAGCAACAAGTAAATTGGTATATATGTAAGTTTAATTTAGAGCGAGAGAGAGAGAGAGAGAGAGAGAGAGAGAGAGAGAGAGAGAGAGAGAAGGCCTTATATATGAACAACAATAAACTTGTACAAGGACTTTTTATTTTATAAGAAGGTCTTGACAATAAGTGCATTTAATGGATGCTAAAATGTGTCACATTTACACAAAAGCAAAAGGTGCTTCACCGTGGTGCTTTCACCTCAGTTATATAGCTACAAAACATACACATTTATTTTTATCTCTCTTTATTTTTAGACGTGAAAGTCGTTTTATTTATTTTTTAACCCTAAATCAGTTTTATTTGAAATGTTGACGCAATTACTGCAATAATTCAATCACGAGGTGAAGGGTTATAAATGTCAACAAAATTAATTTATTTTTTAAATTTCATTTAGTCACACTATCAGCTCAACATCTTTCATTTTTTTTTTTTCCAAAAATTGAGTGTGCTTTTTGACAGCACTTTTTTATTTTTTAATAAAACAGAAAGATATATATTTATGAGAGAAGTGTCAAAAAAAAACTTATTCAGCGCCTGTAACTAGGCAACAAGTTTGTCAATACAAACAAAATTGTAAAATTCTTGGAATATGACTGATTTACTATAGTGTAAAATAAAAAATTAAATCATTAATTTGTTTTTCAATGCCAGGCTATTAAATGTAATACATTATAATTTTCATGGCTCAAGCATATTAATTGTCTATAGTCACACGAGAAAAAAAATATTAACAATAAAAATCAGATTATTAAAAACGGAACAAAATCGCGTGCATTTGACATTTCTTAAAGGCGTAGAACACCTTGAACAAAAAAGTTGCGTAATATCCTAACAAACCTAAAAATCAACGTTGATTTGGCCGGAATCATTGATTTCTAATTTATTTTCCATTCACAAAATGACACTTGCGGTCACTGACGTCACAGCTCACCCAGTTTACGTGCGCGTAAAACAAGCGAGCTGTGACGTCAGTGACCGCCAGTGGCATTTTGTAAATGGAAAATAAATTAGAAATCAATGACTCCGGCCAAATCAACGTTGATTTTCAGGTTTGTTAGGATATTACGCAATTTTTTTGTTCAAAGTGTTCTACGCCTTTAAGATATTGTCTCTCCTTGCACTACTTTTTTTTTGTATATACCAATAATTGAATAAAATATAGAATTAAAAAATATATAAAAACAATCAAATCCAGTTAAAATTATTAATATTCAATATTTGGTTACTATATGGAGATTAAATTCAAAGTTTTAAACGTACTTTTTTTTTATTATTATTGATACGATTTGAAGTATTAACCATTACAAGTTTACATTTAACTAAAATATATTATGCATTTTTGAATAAAATGATTTTCATCTATATATATTTAAATAGTTCACGGCAATATAAACATATAACAAAAGCAATAAATTCAAATTTAAATGCCATTTAAGTTAATTTAATTCTCGTATAATATATCCCTCTTCTCTCTTCCTCCTCCTCCAATAATTAATTAAACTAACACACACAAATATACAACACAAGTGATTTTAATGTTTCCATTGTTTCCCAACACAAAATTAGTCCCTACTCAATTTTAAACACAATTTAAATTGTTTACGTGTGTAATAAAATCACATGTTTTGTTTTCTATTAAAAAACATTCTTTTATTTTATTTTAATATTATTATTTGATATACAAATTCGATGAATTCAAATTAAATTGTTAAAAAAAAAAGAGGATATAAATATATATATATAGAGAGGAATAAAATAGTTAACAAGCTTTAAGTTTATAAGTCTACTAGCTGTCTTTTGTGTAAAATCTCTTTGTGGATCATTACTGTTTTATGTCGTTTGTTCTTTTAAGTAGTTTAGTCATTAATTTGAGCTTTTTATTTATTTAACTTAATCTATGTTACCGTAACTTACTTTGCTTAGATATTTTGTTGTTCTTTTTAATGATGAAGAAATACAAAAGATTCATCAACACAATTAGGCTAACGCAATTACAACTATAAGCTAATATTTCTATGTGTATTTTATAATGAGGAAATTTCTTATTTAGGACAAATAGTGTACGAAGTAATTGTCCTATATTTCATACAGATGCTTTCATTTCGTACTTTCTACTCAATTTAAGGCAAGGATTTTTTGTTTTTCATTTTTTGCTCCTAATACTTATGTAAAATTTTACAAATAATGATATAATTTTAGTTTTTCTCGCATACGTATTGTTTCACCAAGTTTGTGCTAAGTTAACAAATAAATAATCATCTTTATTTAAAATCATTTCTCTATATATACTTTTCTCACTTCTTTCTATTTTTCTCCCTATAACTGTTTCTGTAATTGTCCTATATATTTCATAGAGTTGAGCTTTCATTTCGTATTTTGAACCCAATATAATAATAGAATAACTTTATTTAAGGCGCATACACAGCTTTTTCAACCGTATTATATGAACCTTGACCAGAAAATTACATTTTTAATTAACAGATTTACAAAATATTACCTTTGACAAGAATATACATTATCATAGGAGACGCTTTTATGCTATGTTGAGATACACATGCAACATAAAATATATTTAGTTAATTATTTACAAATACCATTTTTAAGCTATTACCTCGACAAAATAACAGGAAAATTACTCATTTGCACTTTAAAACATTATACCAACAATATAGAACAATTATCAATACTCTAATTTCGCACTATTTATAATAAACATACTTTTTTTCTATTTAAATTAGAATTTTGGCTGAATATACCTTAAAAACAACATACATTCAACTTTATTTTTAAATGCATTTTTGAATGGGTTAATACAAATATTTCCCGATATAGCTCGTTCCACAGTTTATAACAAATCACACTTAACTAGAAATATAAGGCAAGGGATTTTTTCCAGATTTTTTCTCTTTACCTCAGACTTATGTAAAATTATACATTTTATTTTTTCTCGCACGTATTATCTTACTATAAGTTTGATTGTGCAACGTTAAACTCTCTCTCTCTATATATATACTCTTCCTCTCTTTTTTCTCCTGTTATCCCTTTCCTTTAGATTAGCCTCGTGTAATAAAGTTCATAAAAATAAGTTCCTGCTGCTTTATTTGCATTTATTTATAAATATTATACAACGGCTTTTTAATAAATTGTATGATACCAGGGTTAAAAATGTAACGTAAATAAAAAAGGGAAGTATATACAGAAAAAAAACGTATACATAAAAACTTTATTTTGTATAATTTTTAACATTATTCTTTACTTGAAAAGACTAACTTATAAGATTCTGTATTACAAGTATGTTATACTTATAGTACTTAACGAACATTACTCACTGTGTCAAAATATAAAAACACAATTTGATAAATGAATAGAAAAAAAAATAATAATAACAACATGCAATATAGACTCCATAATATTAAAATAAGAAATTACTGTTCTTTTTAAAATAGGATAAATATACCATAATATAGATAAGGCATGCGATTTGAATGAAAAATTATTTATATACATATACTCTTGTCTTACTTTATAAAATATAAATATTATAAAAATATCTGAATAATATTTTTAACTAAATATATTATATATAATAAACTATATTTATATGATTCTATAATAAAAATCTCTCTCTACTGAAATAATCATTATATATGATGTAAGAGAGAAACATCAGTAAAAAATTCTTTTGATCATTTTTAATTAATATAAAAATTAGTGAATATAAACAGCATTAAATTTCTCTCTCTGAGAGAGAGAGAGAGAGAGAACAGCTGTTTTAATATATAGTTCATAAATTAAATACGTATTTACCTGTCCTTTGTGACACATGTTTAGCAAGAGTGACAACACTGAGCAATTTGATCTCTCTCTCTCTCACTAACAACTTCATATATACATATTATTCTTGGCAGGGGGTAGAGAGAAAATTGGCTTGCTTGGCACATTACCTTACGTATTGTTATTGATACCTTAGTATATAGTGCTCTTTGCAAAAGTTTAAACATTTTGTTTACTTTTATAAATTAAGATGATCATTTAACACCTTTTTTTTTCTGTGTCTTTCTTTTGACTTTATCTTATATATTTTTTGTCATTTATTTATTGATAATAATATTTATATCATATATCTTGTTTACATTCATTAAAATTATTTATGTTTTGTAATAGTCTAAATTAAGATATATTATATATGTATATATATATATATATATATATATATATATATATATATATATATATATATATATATATATATATATATATATATATATAAAAGTTTTATAATATGTGACTCATGTGGATATAAATTTAAATGTCATT
This sequence comes from Ecdyonurus torrentis, assembly GCA_949318235.1. Lineage (NCBI taxonomy): Eukaryota > Metazoa > Arthropoda > Insecta > Ephemeroptera > Heptageniidae > Ecdyonurus > Ecdyonurus torrentis. Next base: position 40,086,731 of record OX439132.1, on the reverse strand, counting down.
TGCATTTTCTTTATTCTTGTTTCGATACAATTATCTGACGGATAAAATTTACAACGATTTAAATCTTTAGAATTAATTAACTATATGACAGTATCAAGAGTATACATCAGAGGAACTTATATTGGTGAATATGAAGTTCAATTAAAATGTGTGTATCGTTAATTCCGAGTAACAATTATTTTCATTTTTCAGTATTAATGTTTAATATATACTTTTTTATTGTTTAAGGTTAATGTATATTTGGGAATATGGAAATGAAGAGAGAGAGAGAGAGAGAGAGAGAGAGAGAGAGAGAGAGAGAAGGGAAAAAATTTTATGTGTATTTTTTTAAATCCACAATTCAGCAAATAAAAGACAACATTCATCATCCTTGACATTTGATACTTTTAATGTTTGCAAAAAAATTTAAATAGCTTTTATTATTATTATTATTATTATTATCAATGATACTTGGAAGAATTTCACGTTCTACAAGAAAGCTGTTTGTTTTTTTTAAACAGAGAAAAGTGGTCGTTTTAATCACCTCAGCTGTTTAGTAATGTCACACCAAACACCATACAGTAAAGAAAAAAAAAAGCCAAATGAAAGAACACTTTTTACTTTCCCTATACTTCAGTCAAAATTTTAAGTGGTTATTTGTCACTCGCCGCGGAGATTTACCTTATTTGAACGTGAAATTGATTAATTAGTCACTTAACTAAAAAAATATATACGCGAAAAATATACTGCCGGTAACCGCATTTGTATAACGTATATTAGCAGGAAATTAACAAAAAATATATAATATACATTTATAATAATAACAACTATTATCAATTTTAACAATTTCGCACGCTATAAATTTTATTAGAAGTCTTGCGAGATATAAGCTTCAGGGATACACAAGACACATAGTTTGTAAGTGAAACAAAAATCAGAAACTTAAAAACAATTTTTTTTTGTAACTATCTTAGAGCTATAATTTAAAACAAAGGGGAAAAAAGTGCTATAAGCGTGGGGTTACAAAAATAAAAAGAGCAGGGAAAAAAAATCGTACATATATAAAAATTCACCTGCTTTTCGATGTCATACACGAGACTTAAATATTGAGAGTGTCAAAATTTGAAATAAAGTAAAGTTTTGAAATGTTTTGCGAGTGACGTATCCTGATCGTTTGTGTCAGTCAAACGTCGTCATGTAAATGAAGAAAAACAGGTGTAAACCTAAGTGTGAAACATAAGCTTCAATGTGTTCTTATACAGCACGCGATATCTTTGTAGTGTACGCCAAATTTTTCTGCAAATACTTTTCACTTTCACTTCAGTACCAATGAGATAAGAAATGCTTTTGATATTCGATTCCATGCATAAACTGTATATCAGAAATATTTAATCTAGATTATAGCAAATATCTTCCTGTAGTAAAGAGCATATTTTCTTTTCACTTTGATGATAAAAATATGAGAATGATGAACGATTTTTATAATGTCAAAACTAAAATACTTCGCACAAACTAAATTCCATTTTTTAAGACCCTAATTACTCTAAATTTTGTATAATCCTCCTTCTCCCCCGGGCATATGTGTTATTAAAAAAGTATCAGTAAATTAAAGCAACATTAATGTATTATATAGGAGAATTGAAATTATTTACGATGATTGTTTACGATTTATTTTGTGTTTGCACGATGGAATAACAATGAAGATGTCAAGCGGGTTGCCTACGTAAAAAAGGCAAAGGGGAGTTTCATTCACAAAACTTTTCCTAAACACTTTTATTTGAAAAAAATGTTGCAGAAATGCGTATATGCATCAACCGTGTATAATTCAGTAAGGTATATATGACATGCCACTTATATATATAATATAGTATGTTATATATGACAATGGTATAGTATTTAACATAATCACATAAATATAATATACAATAATTTCTCTTCTACTTGGCTATATTTCATCAGTAGTGGTTTTGTTGATGGCGGTGGCGGCGGCGGTCTACATGATGATAATTTACTTCTCTTATATTATTCAAACATATCATACAGAAAGGCACAGGCAATGCGCCACACTTCCACCCAATCTTATTCAAACCCGAGTTTCGTTCTATTTAGTCGCGTATAATGCGCTGTAAGCGGCTTATACGATGGTGACGAGACACTCTATAAGTAGAGAGAGGCGCCTAACAGATTATTATTTACCTGTAATCCTTCAGTGTCCAAATTATTTCTGTCTCCGTAAATGTGGAGGAAATACAGCAGGATTTGTACATACAGAAATTAGAGTATATATATAAAATATTTACGTGGTGTAATAATGTATTGAGGTACATAGAGAATTAATTTCATCAGTGGTACAAAAAATTAAGTATCGTAAGATTACGAGAGAGAGAGAGAGAGAGAGAGAGAGAGAGAGGTGGAATAAATACTGTGTAAATAGAACGAGGTACATCCTTTCTTTCCATCGGTTTACATTATGCGAGGCGTATATAATTATCATTAAACACATGTCATATAATTTCATCTTCGCATATTCAGTATCTCTATAGGTCTAGGGGGGCGTATTTTAATTGTGAAGGTGACCATGTATATAAGATAAGAGATATCCGGATAAACACGACTGTGAGTTCTCCAGGTTACACGCTGGTCACCAAACCATGGAATAATGACACATTACCACGCAACTCGTTATATTTACGATGGACGGGTGTATACTATATGTATACAAGATTTAAAAATTGAAATATAAAAATTCGCAACTTATTTGCAATTTATTGCAATATATTATGTGTTTCAATGCAATAAATTATATTTATAGCTACTAATAATTTACATGTTTTCAAATTGATGTACAATAACGTATATTAAAATATTGAAAATTCAATTTTATGTATAAATAAAAAAAATCAATAGAAAATTGAGACAATATACACCAGAGGAGACTATATCATAATAATACAAAACAATGTAATAATTTTAAGTAATAAAAATAAATTATTATATCTTTTAATTTAATACGACACAAAGGGGTCACCAGAAACCATCAATATATTTTATTATATATATTATTATATATATAAAATAATAATATATTATTATAACATGTTATATAGTTATATTAGTGTTTATATGAATGATATATGTATGTATTATACATATATAGAGAGTTGAGATATTTAGCATAGGAAGGCAATAAAAGTGCTGGTGTGAAATTGGCCCTTGTTTCGTGTATAATATGCGAGTGAGTGAGTGAGTGAAGTAAAAGGTGGGAGAGTGAGTGAGAGAGAGAGAGAGAGAGATGAGTGATGACCACTCTCGTACATTGCTTCGTTTGACGTGTACTATAAAACACTGGCGAACTCTAATACTATACACGCCAGTTCAACTCTTTAATACCTGACGTCATGCAATACTTCAGTCATGCAGAAGGGATTTATTTTCATGTTATTAAACTTTATTATTGTATATATTTTTTAATTTTATTAATTATTATAAAATAAATACTATGTCATATAAGGTTATACTTATTGAATTAATGAGTTGTTTACATATATGTCATGGAACTAATAATATTTATACTTATTTAGTCTAAAAAGCTTTTTTTTTTTTTCCAAAAGTGATAGGTGAAAAATATTACATTTAGATGTTGATGGACTATATAGTAAAGTTTAATAAAATAGATCCTCTCTCTCTCTCTCTGTAAAAATTGTATGTGAAAAACATACTTAAAAAATTTAAATATATACATTAAGAAGTAACAGTAACATAAGTACATTAAAAGTAAACCACATAAAAAAAAACTTTTAAAAAGTAGAATGGATTACTGTAAAAGCATTTGGCAGCATATTTTGATGAATTGGAATTAAAACTTAAACCTAAAATATTTGTGACGTTTTTTTTTTTTTTTTTTTTCTTCTTATATGATAACCTAATTTTTTTCAAACTTCTTAATCATCACTCAGGCTCATTTGCTTCTAAGTTATTAAGAAACTATGCGCATTATATACATATGTTTGGATGATTGACATTTCTAGTGTCTTATGACAAAATGATAAACCACAAGGAAATTAAAACACACAGCAAAATATTTGGAAACTGACTGATGATTTTTCCTTGTAAAGTCTACTGATCCGATCGTGTGTTCCCTTTTGATAACTTAAAATAATAATAATAATAATAAAAAAAAAAAAAAAAAAAAAAAACGATTCTGCAAAGGTTTACAAATGAGAAAATATGAAATAATATATTTTCAAACTTTATCAATATCTGAATTTCTATAAAAGTCAACAAAATAAATTTGAATATAAAGTTTATAATAATATATTATAAACTGTATATGCGTCGCGTCCCCAAAGTTGTGTAAAATTAGATAGTACAATAACATTGCAAAGAATAACGACATGGTGTCGAATGTAAATGAATGATTGCAATGTACAGAAAAAAAAAAAAAAAAAAGCTGGGCTGGATGTCAAATGCCTCAGGGGAGAAATGTTGGCATGTTTTGTTATTGCCGCTACTCTGCTATATAGTACTGAACGAGAGAGAGAGAGAGAGAGAGAGAGAGAGAGAGAGAGAGAGAGAGAGAGAGAGAGAGAGAGAGAGAGAAAGAGCTTTCAATTCAATCAATATCAAAAAGAGGAGGTGATACATCACCACAACTAAACCACCCACATATAATGATACTTCCACTTTTTGTATATTTTTATATAAATAATAATAATGTTTTTGCCTTTTTTGTAAAATATCATTTTGTTGTTCTGCGCACTTTGTTTATATTTTTGTTTGTTCATTTTTTTTTTTTTTTTTTTTTTTAATGAAAAACATTTTCCATTGATACAAAATATTCTAATAGAGATCATCGTGTTTTTAATAATCATATCACATTATGACGACAAAATTTCTAGACTATTTTACTTACGTTTTTTTTTTTTTTTTTGTTTTTTGTGACGTAAATTTTGAATTATTTATCACTGAAGCAAAAATTGTATTAAATTAAAAATACATTAAATAGGAGCGATTTTTTTGTTCTTTCAATTTTCAAAAACATGTAACGATTGTTGGCTATAAAACATATCATTACACAGCACAATCATAAAATTAACGAAACAAAACTTATATTATATACAATATAATCAAGCATAAGTATATATATCATCAAAACATTTCTTATATTATATAATAGCAAAATGTAAGTGGTGTTTAAGTTTGCATTAAATAGATAAGATCTATAGTAGCACCCAATGTGCTAATTTCGTACAAACTGAAGGATAATTAAGTAGCATTCAATACAACATCTGCGGGCAGGTGAGCTTGCTGCTACTGCTGTTTGCAAATTTCAAGCACGCAAACAGACACAAATATATACACTCTCATGTGGAATAACGCGTGAGACGTGAGCGAGGACAACAATGGAAATACTTGATTGATTGCAAAAATCGTGATTTTTGTACCGAATTCTCTCTCTCTCTCTTGCTCCTTCCAATACCATTTTTTAGAGTTAGGTCTCTAATTCAAAATGCTCAATGTTATACATTTAAATTGATAAAGCCAAAACATTGATTTAAATTTACAATATATATATAGAGATGAAGTAGTAATTGTATGGAGCTTATCGGTTTAGCGCGCGGGGAGACGCGAGGAAATTAGCTATAAGGGTCCCCTAATTTAACATTATGCTTATGGGGAAACGATTTTTGAGAAAACTACTCCACCGATTACGGAGAAATTTAAATGAGAAAAACTAAACATACTTTTACGTGTTTTAAGCCATACACATTTTTTAAGAATTTTTTAAACCGATAACCTACATTGACAAAAATTTGCATTCTATATAGGGTGGTTTCATTTATGTTAAAGTTGACGTCATAAGTGAGTACTAAATAACATTGGCTGGTATAGGAAAATGACACATTTTGCCATCAGTTTAAAAATACTTCGCGATTTTTTTGAGAGCATTGATGCTGTTAACAGGTTGAATTAGTACCTCAAGTATGCAAGAAAAATAATAATAACCAAAAAAACAGCTAATTTCCAAAGAAAATAGCCAAAAACCATGTATGCCCTATACTGAGCAATGTTATTCATTACTCAAGATGAGCATCGAAAAGCACTCAGAATGACGTCATGCGCACACACCCTATATATTAACGATGAATATATAGGGCCATCATGAAATACGTATAGTGTTTAAAAAAAATTAAATAACGTGCAATAAACTATATTAAATATATTTATGCAAATTAAAAGACTTTTAGTATATAATATGCTCCAAAATTATTTCTAAATTTGATTTCTTAATATAGAAAAATTCCTTCGGATGTTTTGATATATGCACTCACTCCTGATTAAACAAAAGAAAACAAATAAATGTTGTATTCAGGTATACTCTTTTACAAGTCTGTAAACAAACATCATGACTATACAAGCATATTATATATGATAGAAACAATCAGAAAAACAATATATTATAATTAATCAAAGAAAAATAAACTAATATAAAAATATTTTGAAAGTCATTATAATGCATTTGTTTGCAATTTAAATCAGAATTAATTTTCAATCAATATATTTATAATAAGAACAATCTAACATAGAAATCAATTCCAAATATATATTTTAATTGTTTTTATTGATGCTGAGTCATATAGAGGATAAAATGATTGGATTATTTAATTTATTTATTAATATTTCTATATATATACCATCACAAATATAAAGTGAAACAAGCCAAAGTGTTTTGCAAGCAGGATTCTCGATATGGATGCAAGACTTGTAGTATTTTACTTCAAGTGTGACAGCTTACATTCGCTAACCCCGCCTGTTGTCTTACCATACTGACCAATCAGACAATCTCTTCGTTATACAAATTATTGTCAATTCATCCTCATCAATTTTATATTGAAACATGTTTACGTATATAGACTTTAGTTTTTATATTATATGTAGATTGTGTAACCATTGTATAAAAATGAAAAAGAAAACAAACAGGGGAGGCGTGGTTTTGGATTGATCAAATATGAACAGACATATAGGCTCGGACTGGCCATAAGAGCAAGTACGCGATAGCGGACGTGGCCCCCTTGTTTGGAGGCCTCTAAGGCCCTAAAAGAGGCGTAACCAGGGTGCTACGCCCCCTTTTGTGGCCCCCTTAGAAGGTGTTACACCCCTTTTACGGACGTGACCCCTTGAGTGCCAGTCCGACCCTAATTAATATAGAGAAGTTTGATGTTGTTGAATGTAATCTTATATATATTCAAAATTCATATTACAATAAAATTTAAAAATAAATTAATTAAAATGATTCAGAATAAATTGTTGCACATAATTGGAAATCTATAAAGATTAAGATATGCAATAGAGAATTAAGAAATTAATTCTAAAATAAATAATTAAGTTTATGTAAATCTTATTTCAACAAAGGATTATTTTTTATAACTTTTATATATTCAACAATAAGTCATTAATAATGCATTCATATTTAAGCCTTTCTTTACCTTTTTTTTTTATGCATCTTCACCCTTAGGGCAAGCATAGTCATTATTAAGCAATAAAAAAACCATAATACTAAATATCGTAATCATTTTTAGATGTAAAATTTATTACGCGGCACATATAAAAAAAAAGAAAAAAAAAAAGCTCGTGCGCACATGTTTTTTTTTTTTTTTTTTTTTTTTTTTTTTTTTTTTTTTTTTTTATAGCTTATAGCTTATAGCCCGACCACGCGGGATTTTAATTGTTTTGATAGAACAATCAACTGCTCATTAGACACCACATGAATTCCTGAGAGACACCTCTTCCGTCACCCTTTTATAGCGAAAAAGAAAACAGTATTAAAATTGCAACTTTTGATCTTGGAAACGATTGATTAATATTAATGATATAGAGTCAAACGTTATTATTATTATTATTTTGTCTAGCACGAAAAAAAAAAAAAAAAAAAAGTAAAACATAATATTTTTTTAAATAATGGTAATAAAAACAGTTTTGAGAAAATCATAATAATATGGAATTGTGATAGAAATACTTCACGCTGAATGATGTGGCGTAAAAAACGCTTTGTATTTTTTATCACTTGTATATTACTATAGTATATGCACATATATTATAGAATTATAGATAACTTTCCAAATGCAACATTCAGAATTGTAAAGAAAACAATAAAAGTTACAAAAACTTGTTAAAAGTACTAAATAGAAACTCGCATAGGAAAGCAATGACAAGCATTCATTTAAAAATTTACCCATACAGATTTATATATTTTGCGTATATTTAATTTTAAGCTCAAAGAAGACAAAATATAGAAAGTTTTCACATCACGAAAAAAAAAAGAAAAGAAAAAAATCACACATTAAATAAAAATTTAATCTATAATCTGCAATGTAAGATAAATTATATTAATTTTTTTTTTTGTAATGTAATGTAATGAATGATAAATTGAAAAGTTTAAATCTTGATAATTTTTTTTTTATATATATATATAGTGAAAGAAACTCCGCACGATTGTTCCATTCATAATACAATAATAAAAAAAAAGTAGGTATTTGCATCTTAAAGCTAATTAAAGTTGTAAATACATTTTAGATTTAAATCAAAAGGTATTTTAAGCGTGTCCAGATTAGTTTGAGCAACCCCCCGCAGTGAATCTATTGTTTTCTTTGCTTATTACTTGGCGTTTTCATTACTCGTGGCTGGGGTGCAGCTATATAACTTGCGATGATAGATATGTTTGTTTTAGTCTTGCACTTGGACCTCACACACACTATTTAAGTGGAGGTCCCATGCAAAGACAACAACAAAGTCACCTCACTATATATATTATGAGTGAGACCGCACGCTGGGTGCCCCAGACTGATCACCATATACTATGGGACGTCGGTGATCATTTTTGCTTTGTTGGTATGCAAGCTTCATTGGAGGCATGACTATATAACCTATAAGCTGACGTAAAAATGACTTAGAAATATTATAAATAAAAAGGCTTTTAAATTTTGAATTTTTAAATATAATAGAATTATATATTAACAAATGCTTATTTAGAAGAAGAAAAAAGTAGAATTTTACATTTTGCTTTCGTACCACTGCGTCAATAATCAAAATATTTACTATGAAATTATGGTCGTTTGATATATGAATAACAATTTTCCTATTTTTACACTAAAATTTCAGCTCACAAACATAGAAACTGTGAAATTTATTATATAATTCCAATATTATAATATTAATTTATTATCCTGCATAATTAGCAAGTGTATTAAAACCATTAATTTAAATGTCACAAAATATATAAATAAATAAAAATAAAACTAATACACATAAATTTTGTGATATAATATACTCCATATGGTTATATAGCATTTAAACTTTGGAGCAAATAGATTTGAAAATTAAATATATACGAATCGAATCTCAATTTGAATCCGCATAAAAAAAATCATGCTGTATTCCTCAGTACTTTTCATATAAGCATGAATGTATAATATACTGTACATTACAGTGTACATTATACATAATAAGAACTGTATAATACTGTATATATTTATAAGAAGAATTCCCGAGATTAAAAATATATAATCTCCCCGTTTTAAAATAATTTCTAAGAAAGTATACTGTATAATAAACGTTGTTTTATAGCACGTATATACGTATATAGAAATTTTTATTAATTTAAAAACAATCATAAATCAAATAAGATAACGATGTGAAGAAAGAAAAAAAGAGATTTAAATCGACCTTAAAACTTTTTTTTTATAAATATATTATAATTGAAATATTTTTGTTTCGTTACAAACATAATTTCACACATTTTAAAAAGTACTATAATATAAAAATATAATCACATACATATATACAAGGTATACTTAAAAATAATAAATATAAAAATAATAATTGTAAAAATGTATATAAACGTGGTACTTATTATATGCATGCAATGGTAATTTGGACTTGTGTTAAATTGACCGTTGCAAGGAGTTTGTATTTTATTTTTTTTTTGTAACTATTTTCTTTTTTCCTCTATTTTGCATATTAAATTTCTTTATATATGTATTTTTTAATTTTTGTATCACAAACAAGACATTTCCTACATAATAACCTATACACTATGTGCATGCATATAATTAATTAAAATATATATTTACTATAATTACTGAACATTTTTTTGACTAATTGAGAAATTAACCAAGCAAAAAGGAACTGCGGTAAATTATAAATTTTTAAAATCACATCACATTTTGATAATTCACTAATTCAGTAATTATAAATGTTTTTAAAATTATTGTATGAGTATAATTAAGTAATCAAGAATTATATCAAAGCACATTAAATTTTCTTTAACTTTATTATAAGACTATAAAATATATCGTATACACAAAATAATTTATGTAATATATATTTTTTGTAAACTTTTATTGTAATAAAGAGGTATAATTGAAAAATATTTTTGCATAAAGAAAAACTATTATTATGTATTCTTCTCATAAATTTACATTTTTAAAAATTTATATAATGAAATTATTATTATTTTATATACAAGCGTTTAAACGACCGTCAGCACCGGTGTTAATAGAGCAATTTAAATTTATATATATAAAAAATTATTTAATATGGAAGATAGAGAAAAAAATATTGTGGAACAATTAATTTTAATTGCTATATCAGCAATATCGTAAGTTTCGCTACTGTACCTCCATAATTTAACACATCAACGAAGTAAATTGTTCTCCAAGGTTCGTTTAATAAGATTTGCGAATATTTTAAATTAATTTCAAAAGGTAAGAAATAATAATAATAATAATGAATAGGTAATAATTATTTAACAGTTAAAATAAAAACAATTAATATATCTCTTATAAAAAAATTATCCATTTTTTTTTATTCGTTGTGTTACAAATTTATCACGCGTTTATGATATTATAGCAAATAAACATCAGTATTATAAAAAAATATACCGTACTTCCGCGCGCGCGGGCTTGAAGAAAGAGAAGAAAAAAGGTTTTGCAAATAAATTTACACAAATATTTAAAATATAAACGAAAAATAGTGATAAAATATAATATTACTAGAGGATTTAATATTTAACAATATAAAACGTAACCTTTATCAATTCTCTCTCTCTCTCTCTCTCTCTCTCTCTCTCTTCACCTTCCAAAAGTTACTATATATAATTTTTTTAACGTAAAAGAAAGATAAAGTTCAATTTTATTTTGAAAACATATTAACAAATAATAGTTAATAAAAACGATAATTCAAATTAATTCCTGGTATGCGAATGAAACTTAAAATGTATAACTAAACAATTTACAAAAATCTTTGTACGTAGAGTTTTCAAATTATTGAAGTATTTTTTACGCGTGATTAAGTGTCATTCAAATAAGAAGTTATAAAAAAATTAATAAGATTCATTAAATTAAAATCAAAAGAAAAATATTATATTAAAGTACGTATATCATTCAGCATTAGTCTACTTATTGTTATTAATGTATTGACATATCGTGACTTTGTGTCATTTAAATTTCTTCAACACGTCGCCACACTTTTGAGTTCGTGACATCAAAAAAGAGAGAATCGAGGAATATATTATATTAAAAATTATATTACTATAGCATATATAAGATAAACATTAAATAACAGCTAAAGAAAAAAATATATAAACCTTGTTGTATAAATGCATGTAACTATTTTCATAGCTCATTACATCCAATAAAAATTGTGCTAACTATACAATGTTGTATTACTTTTTAATATTTTGTATATGTATATGTAAATAAAATTTAACATTACCGTTACATTTAACAACCAAATATAATAATAATAATACTATTGAAATAAAATGTAATTTTTCACACAATTATTATAATTTTTTTAACACATTTGTATACACTTACACATATAACCAACGGTATATATAAATATAATAAAAAAAATTGTTAATAAACGTTTTATTCTACTTATTTTCTTATTAAAATTAATTTATTATTATTATTATTCACATTTATTCAATTGTATAATAATTTTTAACTGATATAAAATTATTGAAATTGTTTTACTGATCTTAACAAGGAAGGTACTTTAGAAATGATGATTCAATGAAATATTGTTAAGAACAGCTATATATATGAAGAAGAAGAAAAAAATTCAGTACGTATATATAAAGTAACGCAAATTACATGAGCTGATTTATTAATCATCTATAATTCGACAGTATATACAAAAAATCCATTATACAGAGTCTTTGTTATTAAAGATTAACTTGATTTTTATTATTATTATTATTGGCAGTCCACGGTCCGTGGAGAAAGGCCTTGTTTAGTGCAATTATTTATAAACGATATATATATTTTAGCTTTTTACCCTAAATTTTTAGGTAATCATTTATATGCTTCAATTTTTTTTAAACCTTAAAAAATTGACAGGGAATATTATATAATATAGATTATCTTTTAAAAATAATCTGAATATCATGTACGTACATGACTTATAAAGATTTTTCAATCATAATTACAGTAATAAAATAATTACAAGATCTTTTTAAGAGATAATTATATATATATAAAAACTGTAATTAAGATTTCTTAATTAAAAAACTGAGAGGACAAAAAAAAATGTGTGTATATATATATATATATATATATATATATATATATATATATATATATATATAGACGTATGTATATATATCGACTTTGGAGGTCGTACAATAAGAACACAAGAATTGTGTATAAGGAAACGTCTGACGTATACATAGAGATTTAAAATTAGCGGTTACAAATGAATTCAGCGTGACAATGTATTATGATGATACTTGAGATAGAATCACTCACACACACATTTGCGTGACGTGAATGTTGTCCCTATATAGCATGTTGTCCTTTTTGTATGAAGTTACGGAAATGCACTATGCACGATCAGTGTGGAGAACTAAAAATAATATGTATTCAACATCAACTTAATTATATGTTTTAATATTAATTTAACATCCCTGCATTGTTCTTTTTTTATTTTTTATTATTTAATAGTTTCTTATCTCTTTTATATATATTTATACAATTTGTACGATTCTCTTTCTCTCACTTTCTAAGATTTCTGTGTGAGATTTTTTTGTTTTGTCATTGCCTGTGAGAGACAATTTTTATCGCGTTTTTCTTGCAGTTTTTTAATATACAATTATGAGATTTACTGACCCATTCGTAGAGCAATAATTACGAAACTAATTAAATTATATAATAATATTAATAAAGACCATCCGGTCTTGATATAGTCAAGCGGCATGAGCGTTCGGTTCCAGGCCCCGCGGTGGCGACTGTATTCCTATATACCCAGGAGAGAACTTATCTTTGACAGTGGGCCTTTAAACCATATAGGAAGACCCTAACCTAGTTCATGTTTACGGACTTTGGGCGTCCAAGGCATTGGCTTGGAAGGCCAAAAGCCACCTCACCTTTCTGTGCCTCGGTTATTTGGCATCCACATAATCTATATACGCAGAAATATATACTGTCCCACCAAAAGTAACCCTAAAGAGGATTGCAAGGCTCGAGTCTTTAAAAATAAAATATAAAATTGGTCCTGAAAATTAAAAAGCTGGATGGTGCATCTTGGCCAACTGGTGGCCCAGTGCATGATGCGCGAGACTCCCATAACAATAAAATGTGGGATATAAAAAAGTAACAATGATAAAATAAAATAATATTACTATAGTTAACAATATTACTTGAGTTGAATTTACAATAAGTAATAGGAATTTAAACGCTTGCAATAAAAGTAAATAAAACATACCATGCACTTTATCATAAAATGAAATGCATTCGCATTGGAAAAAAATTACATTATGTTAATATTCAGCATAAAATTTGCATTTATAAAAAATATTTAAGTTTATATTTATATTGGTTCACTGTACTTATATAAAATATCTTCCATTATATAAGTTCGTAAAATAATAGTAATAATAATGACAGTTTTAATAAATTCTATTTTTCGTATACGAAAAATCGTGCGATGCATTACTCTGATTTAAAATATATAGAAACATATAAAAAAATAAGAACAAAGAATGTTAATAAAGAATTAATAAAATTTAATGTATTTTAATAAAAATATATTGCAAAGTGTTAAATAATATTCAAAATATAACAATTATTAACGTAATAAAAAATTCATATATATAAAAACCCATAAATTATATATTAAGTGTCAAGCAATTTGTAATATTATTAAAAAAAATTTAAAGAGGATGGGGGGGAATAAACTATTTTATAGATCTAAATATTAATAAATGTTTAAAATTATTATTAATAATAATATAAAAAAACGGGTTTCGTTATAATTTTTTTCCTCAGTTTACGCGAGACTTTGACGTAAAAAAAAAAAAAAAAAAAAAAGTTAGATTCAGGTGCGTTCTTATCTATGTAGTTTTCATCAAACAAGAAGAGCATCTGTTTTTTTTTTTTTTTTTTTTTTACCCCAAACTGTCTTTAGAGCTACAAACATATGCATAAAACATTTAACTTACCTTTAACCTCATTTAAATTTACTATTACAATGTATATATATAATATAATAAAAAAAAATCTAACAATAAAAATATTTATATACATATAAAAAATATTTACTTACATACTGATGGAATCCAAAGATACAGCACATGAAACATAACAACATACAAATAAATTATTTTTATAAAATACACTTTACTATTTATATATTACAATAATAATTATAGTTATATAGAAGAATAAAATATGATAATAGTATAGTTTATTTTACAGAAAATATATTTTGTGTTATAGCAAATTAACACAAAATAAAAAAAATCACTATTATTTAGTTTTTGAATGCACCTGCAGTGAAATTCCATATTTTATAGATAAACTTTTAAAAAAAAAAGAAGTTTTATGTGTTTTGAGAGAAAAAAAAAACGTATAATCATGTTGATGTCCGTGTTATTTCAAACATTTTCAACACGTCTGATAATTGATTTGATTTTGTGTTTTTTTGTGGAATTTCAGGTGCATGTGAAAGACATGTTATATGTTATATCAAATTATAGAGAAAATTAATGTGGCCAATGTTATGTTAACGCTTTGTTTAACATGATCAAATTCTAATTTATTTTAATTTTAAAATTCTAAACCATCAATTACTTTATAATACCATATCACCTATCACAAGTTTTTAAAAGTTAGCTGTAACTTGTATAGTTTTTAATGGTATATTATTATAGTTTTACTGTTTTACTTAAATGAATATTTCCAAATTCAGAAGTTTATGCAGAGTTAAATTTTTTTAAATGTATTATTTTCTCAGTGAATCACACAAAACAGAGATAAAGGTTTTTTTTGTTTTTTTTGTTTGTTTTTTTTAAAGAATTTTTTATTTAATTATAGTATCTGGAGGCTTTGGAGAATACGAATTCAGAGGCAAACAGTATGTAGTTAAAATGAAAATATTTTCAATATACTGGTCATGAACGAATAAGTACCATGAGTGACGCGTGACACGTGCGACATAAAGAGAGAGAGAGAGAGAGAGAGAGATCACGTCAAACCATGAGTGACTCGTGACTCAGTAAAGTCAAGTCACCATACGCCACATGTTTTGCTTCACTAAAAGCAATGTGTCACGTGATCTTATACGCCCAAATTGATGCAAGATGACATATCTTTTATAGTGTAAATTTTAAGTGACATTCTCAAATAATAATAATACAGCAAGAGAAAAGTCGAACCTCGAGGACAGGAATTTACGTGTCATGCAGAAAGCTGCAGTTCTAGGCACAGCTAACATCATGCGCAAAGTGCTTAGTTGGTGATCCCTCTTTTTGCCACCTGCAGTTTTTATTAGATAATTGTTACTGGATTATTCTCACCTTCACCTTGAATCAAGTAGGATTCCGGTGTTTGTATTACAGAAAAGAACTCATAATAATAGTAATAGAGATCAATGAAATGTTGATTTTAAATATAGCAATGACTATAGGAACTTAGGTTAACTCCTCCAAAGAAACCCGAATAGAAGAATAATATACGCAGGACTTCTAAATACAAAAATGTATATAAAATAATAAGCTTATGTATTCCAATGCTAAGTCAATGGATTCATATGTCTGAATATTTGAGTGCAGACGTCTCTCTACGGCGTGCTCGCAGCTCGTGCTGAAGATCACGAACTTGAGTCACGTGCGTACATTGACCATTCTCCTCACATCTCTCTCTATATACCTGGCCTAACTGCATGCCCAAGCAAAACTTCGTGAGGAATCAATTGACCACATTACTTATTTACCTTTTCACCGTGTAATTGAAATGAAATGGAAATAAGACTTCACTCAATTTCATGTTACAAAGGAAATTTCAGTAAGATTTTACATGCAGCATGTATATGTTAAAATATTATGAAGCATTATATTAAATTTCTATTTTCAGATAAAGAAGTTATATAATAAAACCTAAAGAAAAAAAAAATAAAAGAAAAAAACTGATTTAAGTTGAATCATTATTATTTATTTTTATTTTTTATAATATTAAGAAGTCTTATATAAATAAATATTTGAAAAAGGAAACGTATTAACAACAGGAAAATTTTCTATTGCAATTCTTCAATGAAAAGGTATACATATTAAGGGTTGTATTCAGATGGCTTTTATTACATAATGTAATATAATAATAATAAAAAATATACCATTTGAAAGCTAATATAGTCACAGCTATATATGATCAAATTTTCAGAACCCGTGACCATATAAGATAAGAGAGAAAATAATTATTGAAATTAACATGGGCTCTTATATGGGACTATAAAACTTCAAAAAATCATATTTTAAAATAAATCTGTTAACCCCCCAAATTTATTTACATTTTTGACGATATACCTTATTACATCCTAATGCATGATCATTGTGTAAAATTTCAGATTTTTCTTTCGCTATAACTGCGTTTAATCAAATCTCGCAGTAGCAGATTTCCCACTTTTATAGGATTGTTTACTGCCTATATATTGAAAAACAATGTTAAGACATGGGTTATAAAAAGAAGACTTATATACAAAGTGTCTTGTCATTAATATAGGTTCATTACGATGTCGCGTATAGTATTAACTATAGCTTACCATCAAGACGAGTCAGAAGAGGCCAATAATATTACATGCTATATAAAAGTCTACAATTAAAGTCGGTGCGAGCCTGTAATTAAATGTTTAGTAATTACCTCTTGCTCTCACAGTCCTCTCTATGTATAAGAAATCAAGCTGCTGGTCTTACATACTCTTTAAGTATAAAAAAAAATAACAGCGCGGTGTCACAATATTCATTAATATTTCACTTTCATATCATGTATAATATTAAAATTTATTTTCTTTTAATATCTTTATTTCAAATTAAGAAATAAATTATATAATATTGATGATGCTGATATGAAAACGATATAAAATTGCAATAAAAAATGTTTTTGAAAAAAAAAAAAAAAAAAAATAGCACGCGCTTATGTTTTTTATAATTAATAACAAATGTTCAAGTTTATTAAAATTTGTAATAAAAAGAAAAGTCATAAAATTTTATTGAAAAAAAAAAAAAAAAAAAAAAAAGAGAGAGAGAGAGAGAGATGATAGCAATTTAAAAAACTTTTTCATTACTTTTATTTTTAAACTTCAAAACAAGTTTCATATAATAATGATACAACAAAATATAATTTTAAGTGTATATAATACAGGAACTTTTAGTGGTGCATATCTTTTTGTAAAGGTACAAGTCAGGAAAAGTAAACTATACTATCATGAATATGCGTGTAAAAGAAATTAACTTTCTATCAAACATCTTTCATTACTTTAAAAGTAGTTTGTTTACTTATATTTACATATAGTTTCCAAAAAACAAATCAAATGCAACCCAAAGTTATATAGAATAAACAAGGTATATAATTTATCGTAACAAGTTAAACGCTTCCTACTTTACTCAAAATCATTTATATAAAATTACTCTGATATTTCGACTGTAGTAAAACAACAAAATATTATACAAAAAGATACACTATCATAAAATTATAGACGTTAAAAAAACTATATAGGTTTTGTTCTCAAGAGTATGTAATAAGTATAGGTGTTGAAAACATCTACAAAATTTGGAAACACGAAATATTTGGTGCAGCCTAGAGCAACGGAGAATTGATACTTTGTGAATTATTCAAACTTTTGATAGAAAAAAAAAAAAAAAGAAAAAGAAGTTTTGTATAAAATTCATATTATTAATAAACAGAAAGAGAGGAATGTACCTCTTGGTAGATATAATAGTTCGAAACCAGTTTTTCTTCCTTTTCTTTCTGCGTTTGCTATACATATAAGAACGAACGTAATTGCTATAACTTTTGAGCCAGGTTCAAAAATCCCTCAGCAGGTGCACTATATAAGCTCGCTGCTATATTAGCTTATTTTATATTTTTTCAAATACAAATTTTGAAGTTTTTTAATTTGTAAACAATTTATTTTTTTGGCCTTAGGAAATTTAAATGCAGCTGATCTTTTCATCATTTAAATAAAAATCTGATCATATAGTATTTTTTTTTCTTTCTAGACATTATAATAGAACAATAGAAAAGAAAGAAATTATAAAATTTGCAATATATAGAAAATTTCTTACTTAAAAATAATATAGTAATTTATGTTTTTAAAAAAAATTCAAATAAGATTTATGAATTTTAAATTACTTAATTTTTAATGATATACAGATTAGTATCTGTATTTAATGGGTTGCAAGCAAAAATTCATAAATAATATTCTTTTGATCTAAATCTATAATACATTCAAATTTCTTTATAAAATTTTCTCTTTTTTTTTTCTCTTTCAATGTTTTTTTTTTATTTTTCGTGCGAATTTAAAAGTAATATTCTATAATGTTAGAAAAAATAAATAATAAATAAATTAAAAAAAAAAAAAAAAAAAAAAATGATGATACATATCTATAGATACTTTCAGTTTTTAGTAAAAATTTCATTGTATGTGGAATTCAAATTAGTTTTCCTGTACTGTTTCTTATCTTTTTAATTAACAATGACAAACAATACGAAATTGATTGCAAGATAGAGAGTATATAAAACAAAACTGGTTTTGAAATTGCAACTAAACATAAATTATTTATGAATTTGTAACACGCTTATAAAATTACATATAAAATAACACGCACAAATATTTTTATTGTTATAAAAACCTCTTTCTTCACAGTAATATTTTTTTGTTTATCAAAATTTTTGATACACTTTATATATACTTTTTATTTTTGAATTCGCACAGGAAATACATTTTTATATAGCAGAAAATTATGCAAGTTAAGATTGCTTGCAGGCAAAATTTTATGGTTTATTCAAAAATATATAGAGGTGTCATAAGAGGAGTGTAAAACGCTTAAGATTTCATCGTTGATTGTCGATATAATTTTTTTGTAAATTTGTTACTTCCTTAAAAACGTCAAGTAATATTTTTGAGACAAAAAAAAAAAAAAAAAAAAAAAAAAAAAAAAAAAAAAAAAGTTCAACAATCTTAGCCACAAAAAGAAAGATATAATAATGATAATAAGAAAGAAAAAAATACTTACGCCCTGTGAAGATATGCAAAGTGTTCCAAAGTGCAGTCCAGGTGGAACAGGTAAAGAAGAGCATGGAACAGAGAAAATAATCACATGAAACACTAGGAATATACAAAGTTAAAAAAAAAAAAATCATAAATCTACATCCCCTTCCCATTTTTTATTATTAATAAGATCTATAATGATACGTTTTGATTACCGAACTCTGTGAAATATAATCATACATTTGCGAGTCATAAAAAATATTCGATATATAAAATTAATATTTTATAGTATCTCATAATTTATATTAGAAATAGAATAAAAAAAAACTCTTATGTTAACAACATAAAAGTATGCATATGAAAAAGTAGTTACAAAACATGTTTATTTAATTTTCATGTAAATTAGATTTTAACTGTGTCATTTATTACTAAAATTTTTTATTTTTTATTGAAACATTAAATTGAGTTTATATACATATATATTTTATCATTTTTTCATATCTACAAAAAGGAAAAGACTATACAACAATTTATTTGCAGTACATAAAAAGGCAGTGGACGGTGATTATAAAAATATTACACGGCTAGGATGACACTTTATTTGCGATAGCTGTCTGGATTTATTCATTCGGACTGAAACATAAAAAATACCTGATTTTTATCAATACATGTGAGAAAAATCACTTTCTTATAGCTTTTTTTTTTATAACATCTCTTTTTAAATAATAACAATTTATGGGTCTTTTGTCTACGATATTGTAAACTATAAAATATATATCTCGCAACTATACGGATCACGTATATTTATATATAGCACAATTAAAAGATTGAAGAACACAAATTTAAGCATGATTTATACATAATGTTGTATAGCTTTGAAAATATAGGACCATGAAATATGCGTGATAAGAAAAGTAATAGCCTTATACTTGTGATATTAAAATGTTTAAACAATTAAGGGAGGTGGGGGCATGTATAAAAGTTTTGTTGCAGATTTTATCGTATACACATTGCAATGTAAATTACCTTCATTGCAAGGCAAGCTACGTCAAAGTGAAAATATTTTGCATTCCTGTGCTTCACTTGAAAGACCACAGGGGCACAGGGGTTTCCAAGTTAATAATATAATTGTAGAAAGGGACACAAATAAAAACTGTATTACTGTATCGTATAAGAGTAAAAGGGTAATTTTCTATTACACGCAGTAAAATATATTAAATCAAACCATATGCAATCTTTTGGCAAAAGATAATTATAAAAATAAATAAATAAATTATAAATGCTATTTTGAGATAATTTGATAATTAGGCCGGATTCTTTTTTATTTAGCACAAATATTAGTTGTTTCATATTCTATGAAAGAGTTTTAAATGATTTTGTCAGATTTTTGAAAACAAATTTAGTATATTTTTATTGTGTAATTTTGACATATGAATTTGACATATGCACAGCAACTTTTTAAACAATGAATGAAAAAATACTTTGAATAAAAATAATTTAAAATTGAATAGCTGTTATAGTAAAAAAATAAAATAATAAAATAATAAAAATAAAATAAAATAAATAAAGTATTTCAATAGTAAATGATCATCTTTTTGGGAACTATAACGACTAAAATATTAAAGACATTGAATTTCTAAAATATTTTTCTTTGATTATTGCAATTTCCTGGCAACCCATTAAGTTTTCAGCAAAGACACCACGTGATATCACGTCACAACCAGATTCTCAACTCACCACGTAAGGATCCTGAAACAAAACAAAGAGAAACACGAGGTCAGAACTTACGTCAATCAGCACCCTATAATATAATAAAGTAAATAGAAAGGTCATAAAAAAAACTTCGAATAAATTATCTATACTTCAGTAGTATTTTATTATATGTTAAAAGATTTTTTTCTCTCTCTTTTATATAAGTTTGAATATATTAGTTGACTATTTTATTGTGTTAAAAGACAATGAATAATTAGTAATGCCATAAGCAAAAGAATAATCTATTGAATTTAAAAATTAAATTTATTAAACTTTATAGAAAAAAAAAAAAAAAAAGCTACTCTTCAACCATCTGTGCTTTTAATCTTCATTTAAAAATAAAAACTTAATACATTTATATACTATTTTTTTCTTCTTCTTCTTTTTTATACAAAACAAATAATGAACAAGAGATAGAGTTTCCGCGACGCGAATCAAGTGTTTAATGGTCCACGACTTTCTATAAAGATATAAATTACCAGTTAAAGTTTTAAATTTTATTATATTAAATATTTTTTATTTCATTTAATTCCTTTTGTTTTTGTAAAGCAGGTGGTAAAGGGAACAAAATTTCATCCACCGGAACGAGCAAACACCACAAAAAGATATATAATAATAAAAATATTATACAAAGAAATAAGAAATCTTAATGTTTTATCTATATTTTTATAAGTAATAACCAGGTGACGAAGCAATGGTATTACAAAGTATGTTATGAATCGTTTAATATAGTCAAGTAAAAACAGAGAGAGAGAGAGAGAGAGAGAGAGAGAGAGAGAGAGAGAGAGAGAGAGAGAGAGAGAGAGAGAGAGAGAGAGAGAGAGAGAGAGAGAGAGAGAAGGAAATTGTTAAAAAAACGTGTGGTTAGACAAGTTTATATAAAAACTGATAAAAATAATAACAATTTTTTTTAATATTATTTTCTTTTGCATTAAATTATAATATATGTATGTGTGTATATAAAATAAGAAATAAAATTAAGTGTAAACATTTATAATATCATATATATAAAAGTAAGTCGTGCGAGCTAATTATAAAGTTTATTATAATTAGCATAAAAACATATGTATAAAATTTAGATAAAATATTTTTACAACAATTTTTATTTATATAAATTAATATTAATATTATATGAAGTCAAGGACATAAAAGTGAAGAAAGTTATATTAATGTAAATTATATTAGAAATAATTAATTATATATTCAAGTAACATGTTATTTTTGCATTCATATTATAGATAAAAATTAAAAGAAATTCAAATTACATAGTAAACAAAAAAATTCCAAAAAAATTCAAAATTCAAAATTTCTTTATTTCTCTCTTTCCTTGAATCGTTATACAATATACATCGTATTCGACAAGGTTAATTAACAGATAGAATAAGTCAAAACACTTACATATACTATATGCACATTTGGTGCTACTTTTATACATTCATATTTATATTACTATTAAAATCAATAAATAAGCTGTGGGTTCGGTTCACTCTATATAGGGCCCTGACTTTGTCAACATTTTATTTTTTATTATTTTTTTTTTTTTGTATTTATTATATACATTATTATTTAAAAATCATAAAAATCTTGTAAGTTGTAAAATGAATTATTTAATAAGAACAATTTCAATTTCTTTTTAAAAACATTGAAATTACTAATTAGTCTTATATCTCTAATGGTAATTTATTATATACGTTTATTAAACAAATGCATATACATATATAAATTAATATAGACAATGAGTTTAAATTATACTATTAGAAATCATACATGCCTTAATACTGAGCCAAAATTTGAGAACTATTATTTGTTTTAATCAATCACTGCTTAATCAATTATCTAACTGATAATACAATTAGATTTTGAATATTTGTGTACGACATTTTAATGACGAGAGAATAATAAAGATTTTAACAAGCAACTCAATATTATATGAATTATTGATCCTCTTTGTTTTATATTATTATATATATAGAGAGAAATGTATTCATAGATTTAAATAAAAAAAAGTAGTAAGTATATAAATCATGTATGCACTTGAATGAGAAGAGGTTATGTATACAATTTTTTGTCATATGTTTTGAGTTAAAAAGAGCATTTTTTTTTAATAAATTGTGTTGGTCACATTAACTCGAGTGTCCACACATCACTTGAGACTAAAAATACCCTCATTTTAATTCTTCTCTTATATACGTATTATATTATATAACAAAGAGGAGACAAAACTTTATTTTGTGTTCACAAAAGGCTGCAAATTTGATTGTTTAACGAGTAATATGATAATAAAATACAAAATAAAAATATCACTAAAAAAAAAAAAAAAAAAAAAAAAGAGTGCATTTTTTTCAGAATCCTCAATTATTTGAGATAAATTATACTATGCTATTTGATAATACATTATACTAAAAAAAATATAAATGCAGCATACATAAATTATATTCGTTCCGCGAGTATTATGCATGCACTAAATATATATGTGTAATTAAAGCACTAAAGTTATTTGATTTCAAATCTTCAAATGTAAATTAAACCTAAACATGCCAAATTTTCAATTTCTCAAAATTGATTTCAATCAATCGCATCTTGAATATTTTTGATAAAAATTTTCAAACTAACTCTTTTGCTTGCATACATCTTTTATATAAGTTTTCCAATTCATATAATGCATATACTGTAATCTGAGTTTTTGAATCCAACTATTTTTGTTATCAAAAATCAAAGAAGAAGAAGAAGAAGAAGAAGAAAAAAAAAATCTACAACATGTGGTATATAACATTTTTTTTTCCACAAATTTATTTGCATGTCAAAAAATATAAACTTACACAACATAAAACATTAAATAGTATGGTTTTAAAACTTAAGTATAATAAATTTAACTATTATTTTTTATTTTCATATAAATTTACTAATTAAATAAAACGTTGGGTTGCTTCCTTTTGTTTTATTATATTGTGGGTTTAAGTTGCACGCATGTTCTTTATACTGCAGTATATATTTTTGAGTTTATATATATATATATATATATATATATATATATATATATATATATATATATATATATATATATATATATATATATATATACATACATTCAGCTGGCATTAAGCCAGGGATAACATACATATACATACATACATCCCGCAGGAGTAGATGCAAGCTACGTCTATCTACTTTATTTCATGTTGAATCTGAGAGAGAGAGAGAGAGAGAGAGAGAGAGAGAGAGAGAGAGAGAGAGAGAGGAAATACACTCAACTCATGTAAAACTTAATAATAATAATAATAAAGCATAAGGGTTATATTCATATAATTAACAAACATTAATATTGACTTTATGTTACGAGTGCATTTTTTTATAATATATTATATAAAACACATAGAATACAAGATTTTTTCTTTTGTAAAAATAAAAAGAGAGAGAATAAAAAAAATACTTGTTGCCGCGCAGTGATGCTCATTTGTATTTATGTAAATAACAGTTGACATTTACAGGGGGTGGGGGAGGGGGTTGAAAGGAAAGGAGTTTTGATGACACTAATAATTTTGACAATAGTGATAAAATATTATATATATACGAAAAAACTTATTTTATAGTCATTTTTTTATATCCTTTGTTTATTTTGTTAAAAAAAATTCTAATAAAATTTCATGATCTAAAACGATATTCAATAAATATTGATTATGAATAAATATAATTTTTTTTATATATATATCACGAAATATACACATTGTGTTATATGAAATGAACATGGGTTTTATCTACTTTTATTGTTATACGTTTTCGTGTCCAACACAAAATTATATATTTTTGTTTTACGTGTGTGTGTGTGTATATATCAAAATAATAAAAACGACATTTGTACTTATTAGATCTAACACGTAAAATAAAACAATGATAAAAATGATTTTATATGGCCAAGTATTATATATTTTTTCCTATCTATAATACTGAGTAATAAAATAATTCTAATCCAATGTTTAATTTCTTTTGTATATAATCTGATAAAATAAAAGGTGTTCTATAAATTTGGGTTCAAGAGACAGAAATTTAGTTTTCAGCTACCGCACGACAAATCAAAAAACGTTTTTATTCTTTTTATCTTTTGAATTTAAAAACACATTTCAAAGTCTGAATTTCCGGATATTGTTTTCAATATAAAGGTTTGAAGGCATATGTTAATGAAAACTCCCGAGATGCGAGTTGACATTGCTAGCGGCAAGTGCGGCATCAACCGCGGATAAAACTCACATTGTACGTGGCGGACTGGTTGAAGTGTTTTGCGGTTAAAAAGTAAAGTGCGTTCACTTGTTTTGTATGGATCAGCAGCATTCCTTTCAATATAACTCGCTTCACTTGTATAATAGTAGTATAGCGTATGAGAAGAGTTTAATTATATGGATGGGGACATTCGAATACAGAGTAAACTGGCTCACTATATATTTATGTTTAGACAATTATTAACAATATGTTTCTTATACAGAGGCAAACAATTGGAAACGAGAGAAAAAATATTAAAATTTCTATAACAAAAATATAATTTCACAATATTGTTTCTTTGATGAGATTATGAAGACTCTACAGAAAAAAAAAATATCTATATCCATTTTCGGAAACGTCAATGAAAGTTCCCATGTTGTACGTTTAAAAGCCTATAACTCATAACACTCTGACAAAAATATAAACAAAAGTTTCTCAATATATTTATGACGTCACAATTAATTATAGTATATAGAGAGGCAAAATGCTTAAAATATAATATTATACCTTACACAGTGTGCGGTCCACATATGTGTGTAAGAGAAGTTTGTTTCTGCGGTACCGCGAGCAATTTATGTAATCAACAACCGGCACTTTTACAGAGAGAGAGAGAGAGAGAGAGACTTAAGCTTTCAATAGTGTAAAATGTAGCCAGAAGAAAACAATACCATAACATTCATCACAAAAGTTAAAAGTCAAGTTAGTAACCAATTTTATAAAACCAAAAAAAGACTTCTATATTTGTATAACTTCTTCTTTTTTTTTTTTTTAACAACACACCGACCGACAGACATTTCTTATACCATGTCTTATTCTTTTGTTTTAAATACATGCAGTGCTACGCTATAAATATATATATATATATATATATATATATATATATATATATATATATATATATATATATATATATATATATATATATATATATATATATATATATATATATATATATATATATAAATACCGCGCATCATTATGGCTTAAAAATAAATTTCCGTACATGTTATAATAAGAAAATATGTCAAAGTTTACAAATTATACTTTAAAAAAAAATTGTCGGGGATTTTTCTTTGATTTTTACATTCAAAATTATAATATGCAGTCATAATTTAAAACATTTAATATAGTAAAAAAAAAAAAAGTTCTCATCATTTAAAATTAATTAAAAGTTGCTATTTCTTTATATATATACCAATAAATGCGGCAAAAATTATGAAGCAACATTAATAATAATAATAAATCAAAAAGTAATAATAATTTTAACAAAAAATAAACATAAAATAAGAATATTGATAATTTAAAGATTAAAACAATAAATTAAATTTGACCACACCCATAAAGTATTGCATAACCATGCTCTCTCTCTCTCTCTCTCTCTCTCTCTCTCTCTCTCTCTCTCTCTCTCTCTCTCTCTCTCTCTCTCTCTCTCTCTCTCTCTCTCTCTCTCTCTCTCTCTCATAACCCAAGCAGTATATATGTAAAAGGTACTAATTTTGAGATACAAGACTACTGTATATAATTAGGTAATTTAAATGTATAAAATATGAGACGTGAAAAGTAATAAAAATAATATTTTTTTTTTCTTTTGCTGATAAATACTTTGTATGTTGGTTTTTGAACTGCCAATTAGTACCCAAGGGTGTTCGACAATTTACTCCATACTATTATTATTGATCTCTATCTCTTTTGACTATCTCAGATTGTTATTTATACAAAACCAATCAAA
This sequence comes from Ecdyonurus torrentis, assembly GCA_949318235.1. Taxonomy (NCBI): domain Eukaryota; kingdom Metazoa; phylum Arthropoda; class Insecta; order Ephemeroptera; family Heptageniidae; genus Ecdyonurus; species Ecdyonurus torrentis. The sequence goes on along the minus strand of OX439132.1, from coordinate 40,059,472 downwards.
TATTCATTATTAACTTTTAATATGTATATATAAATAAAAAAATTATTATTTATTTATTATTTATATTTTTTTATTATGTTTTGACAACTTCAATATAGTATATAGAAGATATAATTTGATTGCTTATGAATCTTTATTATTTTCTATTCAAATATTATTTACTTATGTAAATATAATAAATATTAAAACATTTTGACTTCCCATAAAGTTGGCTACGCACACTGAAATAAATAATAAACTTTATTCAGGATTTTTTTTTTTTTTTTTTTTTTTTTTGCTACATAAGAAACAAAATTGCATATACAAAAAAAGTTTTGCCATTATTTTGGTGCATATTAAATATATAATCTTAAATAATATTCAACGGTATTAGGTTTTTTATGTATTTGAATTGAGATTATAGAATTTCAGCTGCTATTTTAAATTTTCTTTCAAATATGTTTATATAAAGATTTCATTTAAAATTTGCCAATTTAGTTGTCTGCAATGGGAAAAAAAGTACACATATGTACACTAGACATAAAATAAAACTATAAAATTTACTATTAAAAAAAAAAAAAAAAAAAAAAAAAAAAACTTTTAAACCAAAATATTTACGTATATACCTACTTTCGATAAGATTGTCGATAAAGTGATATACATTCTTATAGTGTAGTAAAGACAATAAAATTAGAAAAAAGTATTAATTTAAATAATCATATATTATAAATCTTTATATATTATATTATATATAAACACGAAGAAGAAAAATTTCAGGTATATATAATAAGAAGTATTTTATCTTAACCACATTACCACATTTATTCGCTATCTTACGTATGTATCGCTTACATTGCGAAGCGATAACAAACCGTTCTTGGTGAGAAAAAAATATAAAAAAAAAGTCAGGGTGCGGGCGGAAACTTTTTTTTTTTTATTGTTTATTTGAAAAGTGGTCAGGCGCTGCTTTTGCTAATTGCTTCTGATCTCTGATTGGTTGATAATTAAAATCTACGTGTCCTTGGCCATGCTAATGAGACGCCATGTGAGTCTATATACAATAAATCCTTGCATAGCAAGTTGTGTGTGCACGTCGCAAGACTAAGCGGTATAAGAAAACCCAATTGTAAAAAAAAAAAAAAAAAAAAAAAAAAAAAAAAAAAAAAAAAAAAAAAACTCCAAATATTTCAACCCAAGAAAGACAGAAAAAAGTCAAATGAAGTAAAACTGGCAAGAGACTAAAAAGAGTTAATTTATTGTAAGGGTTTGAAGTCGTGAGAAAAAAAAAGTTGTGTAACTTTACATATTGGAAAGGAACAAAATAATATTATATAAAAAAAGGGTGGAATATAAATTTTAATGTGTTTTTTTTTTTTCTTACAATTTTTTATTAAATGTGGAAAAGTATAATGCTGAAAAAATTAGTATTCACCTGCTCTTTTTGTAGCATTATAATATGATTGATTTATCTTGAAAATAGATCATTTTACTCATTAATTTTCCAATGTTGTATTCAACATTCCTGAATTTATTATGATATCTATAGAGTTTATAATATACACAACAAGAAAATAAAAAACAAATAAATAAACAAAACAAAGAATTACACATTATACTAAAAATAATGTATGATTGTGCAAATATTACTGCCATGTAATTGTGTTTTTTTTAGGAGAAAATAAATTGACAAAAAAAAAAAAAAAAAAAAGTTTGCATCAAAAATATGAATATACGACCAATAAAAAGCATGATGAAAATATCTTCTTGCTTACTTTTGAAGTACAAAGTAACGTATAATTACATACACAAACTAACCATATTTCATTTTTGAAAAACAAAAACAAAAAAAATTATATATAAAAATAACAATGTTTTATACTAAAAATAAATAATTAAAATATATTACAAGTTGGGCGGTGTCTGGCAAAAAGCGCTTTGAATTGCGGAGCAATATTTTTCAGCCCAAGTCACAACAAATCACGGCAGAGCGAGCGTTCTTTATGAGACGTGGATTAATGAGAGAAAAAGCGACGTGAGGAGCTACCGAGCTACGCCAATTTTTGCCAAGCAAAAGTTTAAGCAAGTAAAATTTTACATATTATATTCTTTGTCAAATTAATGTTATCATTGTGCATCATTTTCAATATGTGAGATTTGAGTAAGTGAGAAATTATATAACGTAATCATCAATAGAAGGGTGAATATTAAAAATTAACTTATTGTTTACAAAATTTACGAAAATAATAAATAAATATAATCTTTATTTGCAAAATATAGGCAAATGGTGCCGTCAGGGCAAAACAAAGGCCCTATCACTGAACCAACATTGGACAGCAGTAAAAATATAACTTGTAATTATACTCTTTGAAAAATAATTAAATATATTCCGTCATCATTTAATATATTATATTTTCATAATAATAAACAAAATATTACATTTCACCATGTATGAATACCTTATACAATTTACAGATTAAAGGTTAACATTAATAAGCTTTCATTACTATACTATATTTTTATTATTTATTTATTTATTTATTTAAATAATCCGTATAGTTTTAAAGGATTTTCAACATAATTTAATACACCGCACATGTATATAAAATAAAATATTTGTACCCTTTAATTTCTCTCTACCCTGTGCTATATGTCTATAATAAAGTTCCCCACCCCCCTGACTCAATTAAGAGATGTCTTATGACATATGTGATGCTAATGAGTGAGGGTGGCATGTGGCGCCTTCTACAGTGGCAACTGAATACAATGTGACAAAGACAGAGAGAAGAAGAAGAAAAATATACGTATATGCGAGACAAAATAAGTTACAAATTCAAAGATTTCAAAATCTGTGTTACTCATAAAGAGTTTTTTTTTTAACTATTTAGCATTTGATAAATAATTATACTACTTCAAAACAAAATTAGTGTAATTTTTCAGCAATAATTATAAGGCCACATGTAAACTACTTAAAAAAAACGTACAATGTAAATAATAATTATTTTCAATATTATACTTGAACTGTAAAAGCAGTGAGCCAGAAAAATTAAATAATAAATTATATGTATTTTAATTAGTATATCATCATTTTTAATTAATATGGATGGAGTAGTTTAATTTGATGTTCAAAAGAAACACAAAGTAAAATAAAAAAAAATTAATGCAGTCGCGTGGATATGTTTCTTTTGTTACGAAGTTGGATTCATATTGTCAGAACTCAAGTGGATGACTCGCTCGTATTTTGTAATATAATAAAATAATGCAAGACAAAAGCACAGCAAACGAGTACTTCGTTCGCTCGCTCGCAGGCATTTTAGTCTTTTTGTTATATTTTCTCTCTTTCTCTCTCTTCCCTTTCTTGCATGCGTCTCTTTTTGAGAGAACAGTTACTATGTATGGTATTGTCCTGTGCTCAGCAAAAACATGTTCATTATTTTAAGCTAATTGGTGGCTTATATATATTATAAAGCAGCATCAGAGAGAGAGAGAGAGAGAGAGAGAGAGAGAGAGAGAGAGAGAGAGAGAGAGAGAGAGAGGGTGGTACGTCTTGACTTTATAGAATCTAACAGACTCAAATTGTATAAACTTGAAACCACAGGATTTGCCATGACGTACGCATAATAATGTTATATATAAATTATACCATAATAATTCACATAGAAGAGTTATATAATAAAAGTTATAGAAATATACGCACATCAATTGCTAAAACAATTTAAAATAAACAATTTTTCAACGAAAAAGTAACCCTTTATTATGCATACCAACTATAGCAATATGCATAGTATTGTATGAGTACTTTGCTGGTGTAAACCATAAATGAATAACAAAAAAAAGAAAGAAAGAAAGAAAGAAAGAAAGAAAGAAAGAAAGAAAGAAAGAAAGAAAGAAAGAAAGAAAGAAAGAAAGAAAGAAAGAAAGAAAGAAAGAAAGAAAGAAAGAAAGAAAGAAAGAAAGAAAGAAAGAAAGAAAGAAAGAAAGAAAGAAAGAAAGAAAGAAAGAAAGAAAGAAAGAAAGAAAGAAAGAAAGAAAGAAAGAAAGAAAGAAAGAAAGAAAGAAAGAAAGAAAGAAAGAAAGAAAGAAAGAAAGAAAGAAAGAAAGAAAGAAAGAAAGAAAGAAAGAAAGAAAGAAAGAAAGAAAGAAAGAAAGAAAGAAAGAAAGAAAGAAAGAAAGAAAGAAAGAAAGAAAGAAAGAAAGAAAGAAAGAAAGAAAGAAAGAAAGAAAGAAAGAAAGAAAGAAAGAAAGAAAGAAAGAAAGAAAGAAAGAAAGAAAGAAAGAAAGAAAGAAAGAAAGAAAGAAAGAAAGAAAGAAAGAAAGAAAGAAAGAAAGAAAGATCCAATAATATTATTAAATACAACTTTCAAATGTAAATTCTGCAAATTACTGATCCCAAAAAGTTTAAAAACTTTAGCTGAGCAAACTTAAACCTAAAATTAAATTAAAAATACACTTTATTTAAACAAAGACGCAAATTTTCTTTAAAACGTCATATTCATTAAAATGACTGCATAATATAATTATCTTAAGTGATAAATTATATATAGAGCTGATGACGTGAGCACCATTCATCAGCTACTTGGTATGGCCTATGCAAGAGGGTGAAATGCATAACAACACACAGGAATGAAAATCACTGCATGAGCTAATGATGCAACCCCTATTATTAATGAACAAAATTGTACGCAAAAAATGCAATGATAGAAGAACTGATAAAAGTTTCGTATTAAAAATTAGTATATAGAGATATAAATATATCAAGAAAATTTAATCTCAATAATAATTATAAATAATTAATCAACTAATAATAAGACTATACACTATAATATACTACCAGATGAATATAATAATAAAATTAATTAAAAATAAATAAATGATAAAATAATAATCAAACTCCAATAATACTGAATGTTATATTATACACACACACAAATAAAAATAAATAAAAAAGCTGACAATAATGTCTAGATAAAATAAATTTATTGTTGTAATTTTTGTCTCAAACAGGTTTCACCACCGTTGTAAAAAAAAAAGAAAAAAAAAAGATAATTATAATTTCGAATGAAATATTATGTCCATACATATAAATAATAATTTCAATTAATTAAAAAAAATTTAATTAACATTCTAATGTTTATTATTAAACAATGTAAGATTGTACGGAATTAATTTTAAGATTGTAAAGATATAACGTATATAAAGTAACGTGCAAACAAAGCACTTAATTTTCAATCAAATACTCTCTCTGTTTCTCTCTTTCTCTCTCTCTCTCTCTCAGCCAGTTTTGCAAACAATAGGATATGAAGTAATTACCAATTAACAACTAAATGTGAAGCCTTCATTACTTATAAAACTGTACAGCACAACCGTATATGACAATTACGCAATTTGTTTCTGAAATAAATCTTTAAATTAGTATAAACAAATAAAAATGCTTGCTAAATTTTCTGTATATTATAATATGTTCTAAATCTACAGTATTATAGAAGCGTATAATATTGACGTAGGATTTCAATAGTAAGATTTTTATTATTATTATCAATTCTGAAATCAACTTTTACTCTTTAAAGGGAATAATTATATATAAAAAAAATAGGACACAATTTAAATATTTCAAAGAAATTCCGGATATAAAAGCTATTTTTTTCTTCTATATAAATTTTTTTATCAAAATTACTTTGAATTATTTGATTCAGAGTTTTTTCAGTATTATTTCGTGCGAGATTCTGATGGCTCATATTTCAGTAGCAAAAAGCACAGGAAAAAAACTATTTCAGATCAACAAGGCTAATTACCTACATGATTTAAGGCGGTGCGTGTGCCAGTAATTAGCATGTCGCGGAGACGTGCGCCCCTGAAAGTCGGCAACCCACAGAGCTAACAAGCCTTCCTACTGTTATCAACCGTCACGCAAATCTATTTTTTCTTAAATATATTTTTAAATATAGAGTTTATGCTAATATCGCTATATGGAGTGTTTTTATATAAATATATTTCATTACATGACAATATCTTTCTCTTTTGTTTTCGTCAGGTAATCAAATACTGCGTCTATATGTAAAAACTGTTATATAGAATTGATTAATTATATATTTTTTAAGTATTGCATTGAAAATACAAATGTAACGTTAAAATAAAAAATTTTCTGGTAATTTAAGACGATATCTTGCCTTATCGAAAAACTTTGATTTCTCAATTCATAGACTCAATTCATATCTATATATAATATATAACTAAATTGGCAAGACTCTTGCGGTAAAATTAGTGCTGAGAAATATAATTTCAGTATAATGTTTAGTTGCTCGCGGCTAGGTAAACACCGTGACATCTCCCACACAAAACATATAGTATGGGGGGAAGAAAGAACAGCTGTTGGCATCAGTGAACGTAAGTAACGTCACAGAGTGACAGAGAGTGAGGAATCGTGCTTCACAACTACATAAATCTACAGGCATGTCTTCTCTTAGCTCACTCGCACTTCATCTTCTCTACATTCTTGTACTTAGACTTAATTTTGTCTCTCACAACTTACACGTCAAATAATAAAATTTATAATAAAGCACGCACCACATTTTACATAATATATACTAGCTGAAGACAAATAACATGGTTGTACCGTGCATTCAAATCTTTTACAACACTTTTTTTTTAAAATTTTTTATCATGAAAATTTATATGTTACGCGCATTTAGTTCCGTCAAAAATATTTTTTTCTTTTTCTATAAGAAAACATTTTGTTTTCTAAAAAATTACTTTAGTTTTATTATTATTATTTTTTTTTACATTATTTAGTTAAATGTACTTTTCTGGCAACGGTTCACAATTTTAGCATAAAAATAATTATAAATACGTATAATACTCACTTGTTAGATAAATGCAAACTAATAATGATGTTCGTAAACCCTGTTCCCTTGCTCCAAAAAATGCGCAACGCCATTTAAAAAGCATTAAGTGATCGTCATTTTTTTGTAGTTTGGGGCACGAAAAACAGGGTTTACAAACACCATTATTAAAATTTTATTTGAAATTACGTTTTCGCGGTAATTTTTTTAAAATTTGCACTACAATTAAAAGAATTTAAACAAAACATATCAAATACTTGTTTCTTTCCATAATTCTTTGCACTTTTCTTTTAGATTCTTTTTTTTAAGTAAAAGTAAATATGAAATGGAGAGTATAGAGAGAGATGATTTTCCCGATGCTAAAACGCATGAGAAAGTATGCTACCAGCACGACAATTTAAATGCAAGCTGCAGTAAAAAACACATGTTGAACATAAAAATCAAAACCTTTTGAATGTTAAAATTTGTGTAAACAAAAAGAAAACAATGTATTGATATGTTAACGGTTATTTGATAACTCTTACATTGTATCTTAACCTCTTGTTCAAAGATAAATAAAAAAAATTATTAATATAATATAATATAAAAAAAAGAGGATGCAAGTTGTAAAACGTATCCAAATGAAACGAATTGAAACGTGAATAAAAAAAAAAAACTAAAAATTTCAAAGAAATTTACACATTAAATACCGTGATTATGTATGAGGTTTATTATTTTTTCACAAGGAACTTTATTTTTTTTCTCTTCCTTATATGCAAGTTTATATTAATATGCAAACGTTTTTATTATTCCAAACAAATTTATAATACAATTGTCTATATCTTAAGGAACAAACATTTCTCACTATATATATATATATATATATATATATATATATATATACATACTTCAATAAAACTATTTGATGCATACATAAAATCTGTTTGTATTTATGAGGAAAAGAATGAACGGAAACAATCATTTAATTAATTAAACCATAAAAATTAATTATTCATTTTTTTATACATATAAATATATTGAAAAAATATTAACATTATTTTAAATGCCATAAATTATATGATGTAGCTCAATTTATCTGTATATATTTTTTACGATATTATAATTTTTTTTTTTCTGTGTGAATTTCTAAACTTTATAATTGGTCTTGATTGACACGCATATAACCTGGCGTATTTATATCATAGAACATTTTAGTTTTTTTTTTCTTCAAATACAAAACTCCCTGAAGAAACTACTTATAATTAATTGCAAAATTGAACTCTAATATACGCATATAGAATCTGAAAGATTGAGGTTTTACATTGCCTATACCTTTTTTCTTTAATTTTTTTTTACATAGATATGTTATATCATTACGCATAAAAAACATAAAATGTATTCATGATGATGCATCACGCCTGCAAATAGAGAGAGAGAAAGAGAAAGAGAGAGAGAGAGAGAGAGAGAGAGAGAGAGAGAACTGAAACATTTTTCATTAGTTTACAATAATTTTGTCGCTTTTTTTTCCCAAGCTATACAAGATACAAGCTCCTCAATAATAATACCATAAAAATATGGCATTAAAGTATAACAAACATAAAAAATCAGTTCAATTTGTTTCGATCCTCATATACGGATATAAATGTAATTTTTAACCTATACAAAAAAAATAATAAAAAAAAAAAAAAGATAAACGACTCGGGTATCTAAAGACGACTTTTCACACTCGTTGAAACGTAACGAGTTTTATATAAATGCAATGAGACTGCATATTGTATAATATAAGATTTAACATCTTAATCATTCCGCGGCGTATAGTATAACATATAGCATTATAAATTGTAGCAGTGTTTTACAAAATGTTTGTATAATATGTATAATAAACCACCATGTATAATACTTTATACCCATGCACTTTATGTATGTAAACAAATGTTTTTATATAATTTAATTTAACTTTATATTAAAATATCTTAACTTATATAATATATCTTTTTAAATGTGAATATACATATAGAAATAGAATTTTTATATATAAATTTATTACCTTTTTGAAAAACAAAACTATAAAATTAACTCACAGTTTTATTTATTATTATATGAAGTATCATCTCTCTTTCTCTCTCTCTCTCTGTCTCTCTTTCTATTTTTTGTGTTTCTTGGATAACATTCAAAATTCTTGTTCTGTCATAAATGATTCTTCTCTCTCTCTCTCTCTCTCTCTCTCTCTCTCTCTCTCTCTCTCTCTCTCTCTCTCTCTCTCTCTCTCTCTCTCTCTCTTATAGTATTATCTTAATATATTATAAAAAAAAAGTATGGTCTAACTAAAAGAGAAATAAATTGCACTGCTCACATAATTCACACAGATAACGTAGGTGTGGATCTTGAAATAGTTTCTATATATGAGATCTCGCGCGCGCGTTACCAAAGCGTATCATCGTGGTAGAGAGGCATATAGCACGTGTTGACGTGGCCAAAGAATTTATCACTTGGAAAGTAACGAGAGATTTAGTGCAGCAAACTATGGTCATGATGATACATCAACTTACATGAAGAGAGTCTAAGCGAAATATTCTTTCTCTCTCTCTTTCCTTTTTAACGGCTCATCACTTGAACATGTGCTTAACTTTGTGTTTTTTATCGACTATATAACATGTGCTTAAAGAACTATAAAGAGAATGTCAAGGGTACTTTGAATAAAGTAATGTTAAGATATGAAGCTGCTTGACATAAGAGTGCTTTAGATTACTAATGAATGAACAAGGGGTGAAAAAAAAGTATGTGTAAACCTTTATACCATTTTAGTAGAAACAAAAGATAAAAAAAAAAATCAATTATATCCTCTTATAGATTGTCATATATTTTTGTAAAATTTATTTATGCTGGACTTAAACTTAAAATTCTAAAATTTACATACTTTTATATTTTTGTATAAATTTAAACCGACCGGAAATATGCTAAACAAAAGTATTTATGTAGCAATGTCATTCATCTCAAAGGTAGAGGAATGAGGGTGTGTATACTCGCGAAATAAAAATCTCCTGCTAAGTATATAAGATAGATATGAATCATCTAAAAGCAAAACACTATTATATATTTTACTACTGCTTGCTTGTTATAAAAATATTTGCAAATCATTTATCTTTCATAAAACTCCCAAGTGCGTGAGTGGAGTGCTATACAGCTATATAGGCGAGTACCAAAATTTTCATTCACATTTTTTTTTCTTTAATCTTTTCTATATCATTAAGCATTGTCCAAATCCACACCTTTCAGCCTTCGTGTTTGTTGTATGTATAATATTATGATCGATGTAAAGGTTTTACAGAACCATTCAACAACACATACGTTTCAACTGGATGTGTGCGTAGAAGGTATAAAATTTAGTTCTGTTTAATTTTTTTATTTTTTATTTTAAGAGAGAGAGAGAGAGAGAGAGAGAGAGAGAGAGAGAGAGAGAGAGAGAGATAGTCTTTCAATGCATATACTGTAAACTGCATTATAAAAATCAGGAAAATAAATTATTGACGTAAACAAAATTGTAATAGATGCTTCTTTGTGCAAGCTTGGCTATAAATTTTTCGGTCCTTATGAGAGAGAGAGAGAGAGAGAGAGAGAGAGAGAGAGAGAGAGAGAGAGAGACAGGAGAAAAACATTTTATATCAACAATAAAAGGAAGACTCATTATTCTTAATTTTTGTGAGTGTCCATAAACACACAAGGTAAGGTGAGACTCTCTCTCTCTCTCTCTCTCTCTCTCTCATTTATTTCTCTCACTTCCACACCCTAAAGTCAATGTAGCTTCATCTTTTATCCCTAAATGTCCAACATATAGGATCTGTTTGATGGTGTGCCGACAAGGCTATAATAGTTGTACAATCCTAGGCGTATTAAAGTTATTCTCTGACGTGAATAAAAAAAGGTCTGAGGTCTTGTCCATTGGTTATAGAGCATTCTGCGTGTGAATGTAAGCTGAGCAAAGGTGTGAAACTCTCATAAAGTATCGTGATTGACTCGAGTGTGTGTGTGTTTTTAAACTTGTCCACACCTCATCACCAATGCCATGAAATTACTTTGAGCTCACATTTATACCGACCTTTATCACAACGTTTAAACTTTATTTCAACTTCATAGTATATGACGTCATCATGTTTGTATATTTTTCATTAGCTATAATAAGATAACAATGGAATGAAATTGCGTAACAATTTTTTTTCAGCCTTTCTATATATTTTTAGCTGGGCAATTAAAAGGAATTTTATATATAGGAACTTTTCAGGATTAGGTGCATGGCAAGATATTGAAAAAACTATTTAGAAAATAACGAGCAGTAATTTGCAACAAGATGCATATTTGAGTACTCGAGCCAATATATATCTTAGAATTTCAACAAAGTAATTTTATTTCATATATTTTTACAAATTAACAAATTTGTATTTTCATAAAATGAAATCTCTTTTTTTTTTTTTTTTATTATTATTTTTTTTTAGGATATAAAAAAATAAATAAAAGGTGTTACGTCGTAAGCATAAAAGATGATTATTATTTTAACCACGAGACTTTGGTCCACGCAGCATCAACAAGCGGTCGCTCAATGTCAAATCAGAGCAGTGAGGTCCGTTTATCACAACACCTACCACAAAAGAGAAAAGAGAGAGAGAGAGAGAAAAGATAACGAGAGTCAAACACAGAGCGGCACGCCAAGTCACAAAATACAACAAGAGAGTATAAAATAAATTTTATCCTAGCTCTTTCTTCATTTGACTAGATTTGTACATAAGATTAGATAAATTACTTGTTATAAAAACTAGAAAAAAATACACTAAGACTTTAATATGTATTTTTTTATATATCAAACCCCATTTATTTTAATTTATTTATATTTTATGAAAATACAACACTTTAATATGTTAATATTATATTCTAAATAGTGCGAAGAAAAAATAAAATAAAAATAATAAATGTAATGAAGATATGTTTATGATATCATTATCATGCAAATTTTAAACTAAATTTTATATTTCAACATAATAATGTACTGTATAAAAATAAATTAACATTTGGAAATTTATTTTTTGACGTTTATGTTCAAATTTACAAACAAAATATCTTATCAATATTATTACATTGGATAACAATTTTGTGATAACAATTAGTTGGGGAGTAGGGAAATAAAATTTATGAGAATTTGTGTAATTTTATGTTTTTGATAAGAATTTTGTTATAAAAGATTGTATGGCAATATTCTTGACATTTATATGTAGGACATAACAATTTTCATTTATTTTTACTTTTTGTTTTTATCATAATGCTCAAAATCACTTAATTACATTGTCAATCAATAATATTTAGATAAAGTACAGCATGAAAGTTTTATATCACCACATAATAACTTTTCCTCTCTTCTATAATAGTGACGAATTTTCTTATAATGGAATAATCGTTTTCTGAATTCAGATATTTATTGTTCATAAAATATTTTATTTTGAAACACCGCTTTATTATAATACATTCAATGCTATTAATTCCAACGCTATATAATACCGATACACAAATTTACAAGCTTTGAAATGACAAATTAGGCAATTTCCACTACATACAAACTCTCTTAAAAAAAAAAAAAAAAAAAAAAACTAAAATATATACAAGCTGCAAACTGAAGCTTAAAAACAAAAGAAAATAGCATTCCTTTATAATTTTTATACTTTTAAGAAAAATAAGAAGAAAAAAATTTCTCAAATCACTCTCACGTCATTTATATGTATATAAAGCCATAAAACAAAAAGCTAAATAAAGTCTCGTATTTTGTCAACATGATTGACATAAGTTGACTTTTTGAACAATATAAGAGTTGATATTGGAACAGGTGTAACATTAGTTACTTTTATATTAGAATTTTCTTTTCTCTCTCTCTTTCTCTCTCTCTTCTCTCTCTCTCTCTCTCTCTCTCTCTCTCTCTCTCTCTCTCTCTTGAGGTTACTCCAAACAAACAGATACATTAAGTTTTCAAGCGCTGCTGCTGTTATATACTGTATATATATATATATATATATATATATATATATATATATATATATATATATATATATATATATATATATATATATATATATATATATATATTTCTAGCAGCAATAGCAACAGCAGCAGTGAGGCATGTCCCATTTCTCTAAGCATCTCCTCTGTCACGAATGTCAGCGTGGTGAAAAATTTCTACTATATAAACTTGAGGCAAGCTCACTTTAACTCAATAATTTATAACTCAAACTATAAATTTGTTATGTTGTACCTTTTTTTTTTTTTTTTTTTTTTTTTTTTTTGCTGAAAAATGTCAATATAAATTATAGTATAAAAAAAATATTTTGACAAAGAAATATAATACAAATTTTTAAATTAAAATATTTATATATATGTATATATGAATAAATATATAAAAATCTTTAAGATTTATATTTTAAATGTTTATTTTTAAATTAAAATGTTGTAATGATGTATATTACAAATGTCTGGTGGTTTTAAAATTAGTGTCGTCTCGTTTCTATTTTAAATACAATTTTATAAAAATAAGGTTTTACGTTGATGGTGTAAATTTTAGAGGCCGAAGACGATGTTGTTTACGATACGTTTAATTATTGTCAAATTACTGCGAATATATTAAATGTAAAACTATTAGCTGATAATGAATAAGGTGTATGTGGAATAGAAATATTTTATATAAAAAAAATAGCCAACACGTCTTTAAAAAAAAAAAAAAAAAAAAAAAAAAAAAAAAAAAAAAAAAAAACGGAAAATAGAAGCATTTATGTAGAAATTTAGCGAAAAGAAAAAAAAAAGACAATCGCATAACTACATCATTTGTTTATAAATATAATGAAAATATTTCTAAAATTGACACGATTTTCCGATGATATTTTATGAAGGCTTGCATATTTCATACAACTTTAATTGACATTTTATACTTATTTTACTTCCTCTAAAAGCATGAAAGTAAAAAATTATGACATAAAATTACATACAACACAAAAGATTGAGATAATGTCGTACTATATATTGACATTGCTTTATAACTTTTGTTTTTCATAATGTCAAAAATAAATATAAAAAATTGACCATATGCATCCCCTATACATGTTATCTTTCTTTATGGCAAATAGGTATCATATTAAATTATATATCTTTATTTTAAATCTTTCAAGCATGATGGCTATATAAACCCCCTGATATGTGAAATAAACCAGAGTCCTTTTCAAGTTTAAAAAACATAAAAATGAAAATAAATGTGACTGGGTCAAATTACGAAAGGTCAGGTTTACTTACAGATGTGTTGTCAAACATTTTTTAACTTTATTTGCAAGCAAGAGACAGAAAACGAAAGGAAGTTAAAGTGCTAAAAACACATTGGAGAAATAAATCACATTTTTCAAACCAGCCTGATGCACGGTAAAAACTAATTGGGCAAGGCGCCTTATGGTCGTGGCGCCATAGAATTTTTTTTCTACCCTCCATCTAGTTAAGGGTATAAGGGGGTGGAGGGAGAGAGGGTGAGTGACATAACACGTCATGTCACATCTTGAGACTATTTAACAAGCTACTCTTACACGTGTCATAATAAACTCACGCGTAATTGGACTTCTATATATTTTTCTTTTGCACTTTTATTATACATACCATGTTATATGTTTGTCATTTTTTTTTCTTTTCCATGAAGATAAAGATTTTGAAATATATGTGTTCTGTTTCGTTTTAAATTAAAGAAAGATATAAAAGTTATGTAGTTGGTTTTTAAAGCCAGCAAAATACTCATCAACTTTTACATGTGCATCAGATAAGCTGACTCTGTAAGAAATTTATTGCATACATATGAAAAATTATGAAGTTATTCTGATGAGGGAAAAAAAAAATGCAGATATATTGAAGTTTGTTAATTAGTTAACGAAGCAAAGAAATAAAGTATAGCAAGTTGAAAGAAGCAAAAAGTTAAAAAAAAAAAATATATATGATAATAATAAGCAAAGATTATAAATAACAAGGACTGCATCAACAACTTTGATAAAATAAATAGTTTTGGTTAATTGCTCTTTTGAAAACTATTTGATTTGCCATAATTAAGTTCCAGCTTTTCTTTTTACTATTATTTGCAATATATGTATATACTGGAGAAGTGTCATTTTATTATTTTTTTTTCAATTTTGGTCATATAATATAATTTTGAAAACATATGTTTTGCACTCTTTGATGCTGAATTATGCTTGGGCAATCGCTTGCAATAAGTATTGGCAAGCGACTTTTATTGCTGCTCAACGTAACTTTATACATTAATTAAAAATACTTTCAGTAAAAAAAAAAAAAAAAAAAAAAAAAAAAAAGACGGAGCAAGTAATGCAAAATTCGGCTCTTTCAGAAAAAGAACAAATTACCCGTGCTTTAGGACATTATGCAGGGCAATCCTGCTTGCAAAACATTTACAAGATATATATTGCTACAATTCTTAATTGTGTTGTTTTATAATGTTGGTTGGTTAAAGATATAATTTGTATTAAAAAAAAAATCGTAGGGGTAAATTTCTTGCTTTAAAAAACAAACACGTTATAATTTATATATAATGAATAGCAGAGATTTTTTTTTTTTTTTTTTTTTTTTGCCAGTTTAATTTTATGTTTCACAGATTTAGAATCGCATATTACACAAAACATGTTCTGTATTTATGCTGTATTAACCTCTTTGCAAACTCACATATATATATATATTTTCTCTTTTAATTAAAAAAATAAATAAAAGCATGTGAAAACATTAAAACTTATTTAATATGTTACGCAATTTTTCTACTTAAAAATATAATTAATAATGAAATATGTATAACAATATTTGACATTTATTGTTTACATCCCCAGGGTGTTATTTTTCTATAGTATATATACATACAAAGAACATGAGACGTGTTAAAAGTACGCTACATTAGTTAGTTCTTGCTGCAATTAATGCTTCATTTGCAGTGAAATAGCAGTTCTGAGAGCTATATAGAGAAAAAACAGGTATAAGTGTAGAGTGTGTGTGTGTGTGAGTGAGAGAGGCTGATTAGAGGACGGATGTACACCAAGATTGCTCCATATGTTTTGTCACATTTCACCCCCGCGCACCACCTTGGCAAATCACCAACTCACACATTGCACGCATTCTAACTCAAGAGACACACTAGGGATTTTATTTATTATAGCAAATACCAACAAGAAAAATAAGTAAATAAATGTTGTTTTTGTAAATAGTGATTTAAATTAACTTTTAAAATAAACATAGAAGATTACAAAATAGTTCAATCTTCATTAGTGTACTTTACGGTGATTAGAATTAATTGTAAGAACAAAAGAGTGATTATTGTGGAATCAATTGGAATAAAATCGTTACATCATCATATATATTTATACACACGTTTATCATGTCACGTCACAACAATTTGACTGTGAGAATAAAAAAATATACAAGAATATAAAATCTTCGTAATCATAGTTTTTTTTTTTTTTTTTTTTTTTTCTTACAAAGGCAGTTCATTTATGTATATTATCGTTTTTTATATTCAATAAATTTATAATATGAATATATATAAATATACCCATATAAAAAGCCAATTCTATAAATATTTACTTTCGTCTCATAATTATGCTGTATTGCGACTACACTGATAAAAAAAAGTACTCAAAACTCATATATTTGTGATTGCATGGTTTTTGATCAGAGAAAACCCCAATAAAACATACATGCATGGCATGTGCATGGATCACTGATCTATATAAGGCATGGATATATTGCGATTTATTGTACGTCAACACGACAGATTTAAATGCGTATGATAATTATGATATATGGTCCAATTTGAGCGACATTTGTTCCGTAACACCACAAATTAAGCTATAAATTTCTGCATTGTCTTTATAGTTGTTGAATAACATAGTTGTAAGCAGAATTATTAATTGTAAGTATGTTTATGCTTAAGTATGTATTAAATAATTATATTTATGCTATTCCAAAATAGTATAGCATATTATGCATGTAACAAAGAAATTATATAGATTATTATTAATAACGATATAATATAATAATTATTATAATAATTTATAATAATAACAGTTACTTATAATAACACGTGTAATTTTTACTTCCTGTATGCGCGCACTTTGTGTTTTTCTGTGTACTTAATCAAAGCATCAACTATAAGTACATCAGCAACTAAACAAACAAAGCAACAACTAACAACAAGAATAACAACTTCAAGTATACGCAAAAACAAAATGAAAAAGTTAATTAACTTATTTGAACAATCTATTGAACAAATGTATTTTCACAAGTATTGCTATTTTTGAATAACATAAACTATAAAGCCATGCGGAGCCGGGTCCGGGACCCGGCCTAATAATTGTCGGGTCCGCGGAGCCGGCTCCGGACCCTATAATTTTTTTTTCGGGTCCGCGGACCCGGGTCCGAAGGACCCGTTAACTAAGGAATTAACTGTAGTATAATTGCTATGAAATATGGTATATAAATTGTGCTGTATTACTGTATATGCATGCATATAAGCTTTGCTACATTGAGATATATTAATTACGTATTTAATTTTGTCCGTGCATCAGAAGTACGCTTGTTTTTTTTCAGTGTATAATATTGGCATTGTATTATAAAGTATACACATAACAACAAGAAAAATTTTAGTGTCACAAAATATTAAATTCATAACACAGACCATACGAATAACACGCTATATTCACACAAATTGTCCCCTCTGTTTGTTTTCCTGTAATTTTTTTTTCTATGTATGTATTTTTTTTTTGACCAAAAAAAAATTGAACAAAAAGGATTATAAAATGGAACATAATAAAAAAGGAAGCAATATAAAAATTATATAATTTTTTTTCTATGAAAGTAACACAGGCAAAAAAAAAAAAAAAAAAAAAAAAAAAGTATCATAGATATAATTAGCTCACTTTATTGTTTAGTTTTATAATTATAGTTAAAATTTAATATAATATACAATAGACATAATTTTTATCAATACGATTTATCTAACTAGTGTACCAAAACATTATATAATTTATTTTTTGTATCAATTTTTTTCTATTGTACAAATTTTATAAAAATGACGGTTTGCTTGTCATTTGGAAAACACGATGTATATATAGGTTGCTAAAAGCAGAAAAAAAAATGTAGCAAAGTTTTGAACATATGTTCGTTTCCTGTATGGCACTTCGAAGCAAAATTACATTGATCACTTATTGTTTTATTATTATTAGTATATATTATTATATATAGACATGAGAGATCATTATTGTAGGATTAAAGATAACAAAAGAGAAAATGTTAACAACATATATAACAGAGGATTTGTTTTCTTTTTTAATGAAGAACAATACGTTTTTGTTTAGCTATATAATACGTAGCTTGTAAATTTTAACCATAAAACAAAAGAGGAAAAGGCAAAAGTTAAAGATTTTTTTGCCTTCGTCTTGTATCCTAAAATATAGGCAACCTGGTTAACATTTTAGTGAAGAGTGTTGCATATATTTCAAGTTTGCAGGCGCAAACATGATGTATCGACATTTTGTTTATTATTATTTTACTTTTCTATTATAGAATCTAGAATGATAGCTTGTGCCTTGAAGTATTTGTCTCATTACCTGTTGCTAATTTCTTATTATTAATTAATTTTTTGTTTATGTTGAAGATTTTTAGCGTGATTTTTTTTTATATTTTTATCGTAAATATCTTCTTTTATTATTTTGATTTACTACACTTATATAAAAATGTTTATTTATTTAAGATTATTGTTATAGTTATTGCTGTGATACTAATTATTATTTTTTTATTGTCATTGCAATGAGCTTAAAAACAAAAACAATGCAGTGATTAGCAGTGAAATTGATGGAGGTGAAGTGCTAAGTGCAAAGCTTCAGTAATTAATCCCCCGAGGCGACGACGACGTTCTATAGTTTCTGGGTTTCAACTTACACCCCCATTCCCTACCCCCGCCTGGCTGACTGACTGACTGTGGATGGTGGAGACAAGGCGGAAACAAAAAAACCTAAGTCTCACACTGCCAACGTCTCGTCAAAGTCATCATGGGAGACGTGACAATTCGTACCCAATATCTGATTTCTACTCTGAAGTGTGCTTCACGCCTAGTTGATACACTTAAAAACTGAGGGAAAGACAGTTTTTTTCCCTCTTTGATTTGAACTAAAATGCTATATGGGAGAATATATAACACTGAAATCCCTGAGTACAATGGCATATATACAACAAATATATAGTTTGCTTTATTTTATTTTATATAATTTAAATTTTGTTGAACAATAAAGCAACAAAGTTGGTACTGGAGTATTCTCACCTTCACCCTGAATCAAGTAATAGGATTCTGGTGTGGTGTTACAAGAGAAAAAATAAAAGAACATAATAATAGTAATGATGAATTGATAGTGTATAGCTGCTAAGTTCTAAATTTTGCATTTTGGAATTCAAAATTAGTGTCAAGCGAGAAAGAGATACAGAGAGAGAGAGAGAGAGAGAGAGAGAGAGAGTTGACAGATTAATAAGCAAAAATATGACATACATTTTTTGAGCTCTAAATCAAACCACATCACATCACCCACCACAAATATAGATTTATGATAAAAAAAAATGACACAAATTTGTGTATTTAAATCAAATTGACAGCTGACATATTTTCAACGTTTAATTTGACATCGTTTTTTTTTCCCCTAGAATAATTAGTTCTGAAAGAATATGAAGAAAAAAATATGTAGAAATGTGAAGCAGAATTTTGTAATATATAAATTGGAGTTGGTTCCCAAAGTTTTCAATTTCCGGTATATGCACTCCAATTTAAAAATCATACTCGCATGCACTCTCACGCAAAGGAAAATAAGCATTATTTTTAATGTATACATAAAAGTTGTCTTATATATATATATAAGTTGGCGCCATCTCGAACGACATTTCTCTAAGCTGACACACTGCCGGATATTGTGATCTATGTTTCTCTAAGTATGTTAAAAACCAAGCTCTAATTAGTAGACATCGCGCTTCAAATATATAACACACAACCAGAGAGAGAGAGAGAGAGAGAGAGAGAGAGAGAGAGAGAGAAGTAAAAAAATATATATCATTTCATATTATATAATTAAACTAGTGAAACATTTAATCATCAAAACTGCGCACCATTAGCTATACATCGCACAAAAAACACTTGTATAATATATATATATTATGTATAAACAAAAAAATTAAAATAAATATTTTGTGTCATGTATATTATAGTATAAAATTATATGTAATTGGAAGTTTATACAAAAAAATGTATAACAGTTGTTTGACAATATAAACAATATTGCTTAGTTACCATCAAATCATGTTGTTGTGAAAAAAAACAGAACAAATAAAGCCCCCAAGCTATCTATTTTTTAATGACATTTGTTGCACGAGGCATTTTTTTTTTTTTTTTTTTTTTGTATAATATATTTGTGTTCACTAATATTATAACAATAAAAAAAATGCATTTAATACTGCGTGTTATTATGATATTATTATACGCAATTGGTTCGCTTGTCAATATTTGTATAAAAAATGAAATGTTATCTCCAATCATAACACAGGAAAGAGGATAAATATGTTTTGAAATACAAGCAAAAAATATAAAATATATAATTCACGTAATAAACAAAATGAACACATATATTTTTTGTTATGGTATAGATTTGTGATATTTTTTTCTATATAGTGTTCATGCGCTTATTTAGAGAGAGAGAGAGAGAGAGAGAGAGAGAGAGAGAGAGAGAGAGAGAGAGAGAGAGAGAGAGAGAGAGAGAGAGAGAGAGAGAGAGAGATCATTACAAAATTTTATTTCCTGGGAAAGTTTTTTTCCCCTTTGTAAAATGACAATGTAAAAAAAAACATATCACATTAATCGAGTCCTTAAAGTTCTTTAGGTTTATCTTTATATAGGTTTATATCACTTATATTATAATTATTATCCAATGCTCTTTCATAAATTAATAAAGATTAAAATAAGATCCGGTTCAAGGCAAGATTCTATATAGAACTATAACTCATTTTCACAAGTTCACATTATTATGCAGCTAATTAAAATGCAACATACTCAATGCTTATATAAATAATAATAATTAAAATTAAAATCTCGATCATGCTCGTCTTATACGTATATAGATTTATTATTTTATATTTTTTTATATAAAAATATAGAAAATTAACTATTTATTACATAAAAATATAATCGTGCTTAATTATAGGGAGTTTCAATATTATGGACACGAGTATATAGATAATTAATTAAAAGTGAGTCAGATTGTTTGTATGGTGAAGGTGTGAAAAGGTCATGGGTATATATATGGTGACTATATATATACATCATGCATGATGCACGCTTTGCCAGCACAAGACTTACATTGAGATCTCGGCTCAAAATAAACAGAAAGAGGGGCTTTTATTATGTCTTCAATGAAGACTTTTTCAGTATTTTTGTTGCTTTGCAAAAGAAAACTTGTTCAAGTGATTCAAATATTTTTATTTAAAAAGCTTTCAATATTCCTGTAGAAAAATTATTTTCATTTCTTTGTAATTTGCTTTACAAATCTTCCTAAGTTACAGATTCAGGGAAAGGCTTGGGGGGTCTGAAGCAGGACCTTTTTCATGTCTATAGGCTGAAGCCATCTTCAAAACTGGTAAAAATACATTGCAGGCATTAGCAATCCCATGTTCCACATTCCCATACTTAATATTGTAAGAAATAGGGTCTGTAATAGACTCAAATTATATAATAATATTTAATTATCAATATTTCTCATTAAAAAAAAACATGAAAAAAACGTATTGGGCTTTAAATATTCGATGCTCATAATAATTTTATATGGTATCATTTTAATTTTTTGTTTGTTTGCTGTTTAAAACAATATACGGAATATTTGTTAAACAATACCCTCAATACTGATTTTATTAGCGGCGTGTACTTTTTATTTCAAACATGCGGTTAATTAGTATTTGATTATTACATTTACACATTTTATTTATAGGTTTTAATTCCTTTTCCAGCATGACTTTCAATATATTTCCGGAATTAAAAAAATAAAATAAAAAATTACAAAAATTGTGTACGTATAATCAATAACTCTTCTAATAATTTAACCTTCACGGTATTTTACAACTTATTTCTATCGCACGTTAAATTATACTTAGAAAACATTTATAAAATATAGAAAGAAAAAAAAAAGTTTAACATACTTTTTTTTTTTTTTTTACAGTTGAATGTTATTTCAGTGTTTATTAGCAACTATCTATGTTTACTTGTGATTCCAAATAACAAAACAAAAAATTTATTACTCGTGTAATAATATTTTGTATCATTAGCTAGTCTATTTGTAAATTTTCGACATACTACAAATTACTCTGTATGTGTTCATACAACAAATTTGCGTGTTAACAAACATCATCCTGTTGCAACATTTTCATTAAGTTTGTTTACCATAGTTTTTTTTTTTTTTTTTTTTTTTTTTTTTTTTTTTTTTAACATCGAAACATTGAACTATTCTTTTGCATGAATCATTCATACGTATATAGCACTGAAATAAATAAATAGATAAATAAATAAATAAAAGGTATTTCTTGAGAAAAAAAAAATTAACATCAATTTAAACTTCGTGTTAAAGAAAAAAAAAAGTAACAGTCTAATTTTATGTTTGAGCAATTAAAAAGAAAGAGAAAAAAAAATCACGCATGTATGCTGCAGTTACAAAACTGAAAATGTCAAACACATGAAAAACACAAGTGTACATAAGTCACTTACGTTTTAAATTAACATGAATTTTTCATATACTTGAACATTTTTACATTACTTTTTAATGATAATAATAAAAAATAAGTATATAACCACATGAGTATATTATTTTAAGTCACCCCCATATTTTTTTTTTATAAAAATATTTATAAACATGACAACTTTAACGTCATTTAAATTTTTTGATATACGATTTTATTCTTAGGCTGAGTTTAAAAATATATCATATATGTTTTGAGGTTTGTATGTAGTAAAAAAAAAAAAAAAAAAAAAAAAAAAATCAAGAGAGCGAGTAAAAAAAAAAATATGAGAGAAGTGTGAATGAACGTTGAGGCAGATGGAGAAAATTAGTGGAGAAGTCGAAACAAACAAGATGTAGGGCTGCGAGGTTAGAGCAACACTACGACATGTTTTCTAGTTTCAAAGACAAATTAGGTACCTTTCTCTCTATATTTCTCATTACAAAAAAAAATTATGTTGAATGATTTTTCCGTGTTATGTTATCTACCTAATAACAGAGAAAGATAGATCAAAATAGAAAATCTCAATATTATTTAGTACAGTTTATATTTCTCTCGGAAAGAAAAAAAAAAGAAGTTTTTTTAGAACATGTAAATAATAAATTATATATATACATAAAAAAAAATAATTTTAGAGAAAATCAATTTAGAAAATTGATTGTTTTTAATCAATTATTTTTTATGTATGTTGTTATGTTTAACTTAAATATTTTACATCATGTTTTCTTGTATATTTGTTTTATATAATATATATTTTTAAGGTTAATTTATATCAACTATTTTTATCCTATACAAATATACAGATTTATTTTCTAGAAATAGCAATTATGTATATTTTGCTTTAAGGCTCATGAACAGGCAATTAAATAAAAATCAGCTATATATAACATGGCATTTATGATACACTTTTAATAAATTATTTGCTATAATAATTAATTCAAATAATTTAATAAGGTCATAGAATGTTAAATATTGAACTTAAATATATTTAATTTGATAAATTACTATCGACTTTATAGAGCATAGTAAGGAAAATCTTCATATTATTTTCACATGAGCCAATTTCTTTCTAATTTACTCTATAATAATATAATAGTTTATAATTATAATAACAAAAAATGATATGATTATGGGAATATATTACATAATTTATATTTTGTTTTGGCTATTTTGTTATGATATGTAATACGAAAAGTAAACACACCTGAAATCAATATTAATATGTCGTCATTGATTTCAAATGTGTTTAATTTTCAAATATAGCAACGAGGAAGGTGAATTGAAATATTTTTGTTGAGTTTATGATATTTTTGGAAAGAGCTTTAAAAAATTTTGAGGTGCTATTATTTCTTAAGACGATTGGAGCATGCGAAGTATTTTTAAATAATTTTTGAAAATCGGCCTACAAAGCCTGTGACGTCATCAGTTCAATTTTTTCTCGGCAATACCTCGGTTCGAGGTTCAGTAACCAGTTTAATCAAATCAGCTCATCCTCAGGATTTCAAACAACTGGCTACTGAACCTTCTACGGTCAATACTTTCAGAAATAAATGCCCGATTGATGACGTCACAGGCTTTTTAGGTCGATTTTCAAAAATTAATTAAAAATACTTTCCATGCTCCAATCGTTTTAAGAATTTTTTTAACGCTCTTTTCAAAAATGTCATAAAAAGTGGGGGTTAAAAAAATTCACCTTTTTCATTGTAATAGCATTATGTTTAATTTCTTTTTTGTAAAAAAAACAAAAAAAAACGTAGATATTAGATAATGATCATAGAATAACCATTGAATTTAAAGTATAGTACTCTAAATTCAATGGAATAACTCTGAATAAATTTGGAACTCAAATAATATTGTTGGAACGTATGGAATTATATTTATTATTATTTTTATATATAAATTTGTGTCTCAAATTGAAAAATGTCAAAATATTTTCTTCCACGCGTCTATTTATTAATTTAGCAGATAAAGTCTGTCATTAATTAATTAGTGATTACAAATTAAAGTGTATACATTTAGCATTGAATATAAAGTACTAGAATAACTTTTAGTAATTAGGCATGTCATAAATTACTTTTATTGCGTCCTTCAAATCAAATAAAGTCAACAAACATCAAAGTGTACTAATTATTATTATTATTGGCTTCTAATTTTCATTTTCATTTCCAAGTAGCATTGCAAAATGTGACAATTACATTTTACCTTTGCCATCAATTCAGATGCAACAAATTTTGGTGCAACATTTTTTGGCTCGTATAAACAGTTTGAGATGCATGTTTGCAATTCCAAAACATATAAAAATACAACTGCATATTATACATATTCAAACTCTATTGTTCTAATTCATGTCAAATGTTATAGGAACAAATTAACTAAATTTCAATGGCAACATTTTAGTATTTTAATCCTGCAAAAAAAAAGAACTCTATGTTTTACTTTATTTTTAAAATTTTTATATTTAGTTTGCCAAAAAGTTTATTTAAAAATAACTTTTTGCTTCGTTAATTGTGCTTGTATTTTTTTTTTTTTTTGCGAGATTTGAAAATTTTACATGAATGTGGACTGTATAAGAATTATTTTACTGCGGTTAACTAATTTCTTTGTTTATTTGAAGCAAAAGAATATATCTTGCCTTTTTTTCTTCTCTAATTAAATTAGGTTTTGCAATTAAAATTATTGTTATTTTTACGTGAAAATTGCGAAAACAAACATATAATAAAAATTCCTAACTGCATTTTTCAATCTTTTTTGTATTATACTTTTTTTTTTAGAAAATGTCTTTTAAAATACATCATAGAAAAACGGTCAAATGTTAAAGCTTATATTGATGAATCACCTGATACTTTTGGCAATCATAACTGTAACGTAATTTCTTTTTCTATTATTGACTCAAACCATAGTATAAGTATACTATGCTCAAACTGAAAGTGAATTTTAGCACACACGGAACAGTTATAGTTTTTTCCCTTTTTAAATGTTACAATGCCACGATTTACGTTATTTTGATGATTCACCTTATCATGAGAAATTGCAAAGAAATTTGAGATAAAAACTTAATAAATGTGTGAAAAACTACTATTTTGGCATGTATAAGTTATAAGAAGTGTGCGACCTACATGCATCACAATGTATGTGCAATTACACGCGTGCATTTTGTCCTAAACAACATGGCATATACGAAGGGGATAAATGTAAGTGACGAATTCCTGAATGTCTACGCTTTAGAGAGGAATGTTTTGCATGAGTTGGCACGACTAGAAAATATTTCAGGTACGTCTAATTGCCCGGCTGAGCTGGCGCCACTCAATAGCCCTCAATATATGCAGTAACAGCGGCTTTTTTATACTGTAGAGTGTGTATCATACCACCATCCATATACATATACAACTTAGCAGGTATAGAACAGTTTAGATCAGAACTGAATTCCTTAAGTGTTTGGCACTTGACCCACACCATGACCATGTCAAAAACTTCCAACCCTTTGCCTTTTATACATCCTTTTGCATCTAAAATCAAAGGAAAACTGTACCTTCAATAAAATTTTACGTAATTTTAGTTTCAAAACATCAAAAAAAGTCGTGGTTTAAAAGTAACAGCATATATAGTACTTCTACTATGGTTACAGTTACATGTCTATTTCTTGACAATTTGTGTGATTCATACACATTACTGTTAATAAGGATAAACATTTTACAAAACATTAGTGATTTCAGGAAAAAAAAAATTCTTTTGGTCCCCTTAATTCTAAAGCTGGGAATTTTTTTTTTTTTTTTTTTTCCACTTTATAATTTTCCATTAAATTT
This sequence comes from Ecdyonurus torrentis, assembly GCA_949318235.1. Taxonomy (NCBI): domain Eukaryota; kingdom Metazoa; phylum Arthropoda; class Insecta; order Ephemeroptera; family Heptageniidae; genus Ecdyonurus; species Ecdyonurus torrentis. The sequence goes on along the minus strand of OX439132.1, from coordinate 40,033,023 downwards.
CACGATTTTTTTATTTTAACAAAACCACTTTTTTTTTTCAATTTCTGTCAATATATATATATATATATATATATATATATATATATATGACAAAATTATATAAACAATGATTTGTATAAATATAAAATATTATAATTTTATTTGTAACTTATGGTCTGAAAAAATCAATCATTCATTTCATTACATACATCACGACAGCATTTTCTCTATATTATTATATATATAATACAATCATGTATCATCCCACGAACTCTTTCTATTGTTTTATGATGAACTGTTATTGCAGTTTATTAAACTTGTTATACGTAATAATAAAACTTAAAAACTTTTTCAATGAGATGAAAATTTTACGTACATTAAAATAAATCAAAAAAATCTGTATTATAATATATACCCTGAGGAAATTATAATAATAAAAATCAAAATCACCAAGAAAATCTTTGACATGAAAAATTATTATGACGTCACATATTTATTTATATATATAACAAAAACAAATATTTCTTATGCATTCAAATGTCTATTAAAAGCAATATTATTATTATTATTTAAAGATGATACATATTTTAATATAATATGTTATTTATTGTTTTCTTGTCTAAATAAATTTTATATCAATGAATTATTATATGCTTTACTTTATTTTAGTTTATACCTTCTTATAGTTTATTTTTTCTTCTTCTTCTTCTTTTTTTTTATGTCTTGAAAATATTGCATGATAAACAAGAAGCTATAATATAAGACTTCGATGAAATACGATACTAAGTTTCATAATAAGCTAATAAATCGTGAAAACTTTTAGCTCCTGGGTGGCTGCTGGGGATATGAAACAAGAAATCAGTCGTTTCTCTCTCTCTCTCTCTCTCTCTCTCTCTCTCTCTCTCTCTCTCTCTCTCTCTCTCTCTCTCTCTCTCTCTCTCTCTCTTAACATGCACTAAAGTACCGTCATTTATAAAACACAGCCAATACTCTTGATTGAATTTTTACCTATATAGTAAACACATCATTGAATCTAGGTATAAATAAAAAAAAATTAAAAAGAAAAAAATTAAAAAGAAAATAATTAAAAAATAATAATATAATAATGATTTACGTGAGTATTTTAAAAATAATGTATAATTCTATAATTAATTCTCCAAAAATTATATATATTTTTAATGTTTAATTTAAATTATTATCAAGTAATGAACAATTAATATTTTGTTATTTTAAGTAATAATTCATTAGAAAAGAAATTTAAATTAATTCAGTATGTAAAATTTATTATTGTTATTATTATTTCTACGGTTAAAAGTATATATAAGTTCTATAATATATTTAAAAAAAAAAATAAAAAATAATTTTGGATAATTTATTACCCCCATGATACATGAAATAGATTAATTTGGACATGTACAGTGTACACGTAACAATTTGAATTCTCTCTTGCTACATAAGTGCTAGGGAAATTTGGAGTATATATATAATATATATAATATATATATATTATGAGGACCACCCCCGGTGACATGAGAAGTGATGAAACAAGAGGGGGTGGGTGGGTAGGTTGATGCAACCAGAAATGAGCACCACAAAAATTGTCCTGCTCAAGTATCATCAACGTGTCACACAAATATAGAGAACTGCAAGGAATAATATCATTCAGTACATTTTTAAGCTATATATTTTTAAATATTACATAAAATAAAATAATAATAAAATAAAGTTTATAATTTAAGTTACTATTACACCGTGATAAGCGTATTTTCTTTTTTTTTTTTCTTTCTAACTATAGTCAAACAATGAAAAGTTACACAAAATGAATTAAAGAATAATACAAAAGAAAGGGTTTAAATATGATTTCATGCAAATAATTCAGTAATTACAAAAGAGGGAACAACAAAAACGGTGCAATATTTGTTTCGCGAATTCTGATTTTTTTTTTTTTTTTTTTTTTTTTTTTAATTTATTGATAACATTTTTTAAAATGTTCGAAAGTTATAAACAGCCCTTGCAGGGATCTACCAGTACAAATTCCCAGCAAAACAACACACATTTCATGGACATCTATCATCGCAAGCTATGTAACTCTTTTTTTCTGGAGCACGCAGCAACAACAGCACTCCAACTTCCTGTTGTCTCTCACGCCTTCTGACATCAACATTGACACTTGCCTCGTTCCGGCTCTAGCTTGTTGCCTTTACGATTAATTACCTACCACAAAAATATTTACTAACTAATTATGCTAATTGAAATTACAACTAACATCTTCTCTATTTTTAGTTATATATAATACGTCCCGTATATATTTTATAAACAATGTCAGAAGCAATATTTGGGTCGTAACTATATTTATACCTATATTATATTACCAAATTAACCATAAATAATAATATCATTGGATTTATTAAAATATACATTGCATAAAGAAACTAAATATTAAACAATTATTAAGCATAGTGGGAGAAGGAAAAAAAATGCAGAAACTTCATTCACTGCTAGCAAAATATTAATTTGTGTAACTGCTATAAAATAATTCATGCTTGTATATGACTGCATATTTTGTGAAGTTGACTAAATAAGAAACTAACGGTGGCACCAAATTGTCGCAATTTCATTTTGACAAAGTGTTTACTTATACTTCACCGAGCTGTTGAAACTAATACTTTTATGACTCAAACTACATGTTCTGCAATCAATTCTGCAAAAACCTCTCACATTTTCAATGAAATCCGCCCCTAACCGGAAATATTCATTAAAAAAAAAAGCTAACAGTTAAAAAAAAAAAAGGGACAAAAAGATTTTTGAGACACATAAAACAGTAAAAGTGGCGCCGAGAGAGTGTATGGGGAGAATTTGACATTTTTACACCATGTTGGGCTTTCAAAAACATAAACTTTCCTTAGATTCATTGATACCAAAATATAGTGCAAGTCAAGTGGTAAAAGAACATTTTTTTTTTATTTTTTTTTTTTAATATTGCAATTTTGTAATAGAGAAACATATGGATGCAAAAAAGTTTCGAATTTCTAGACGTTTTAAAACTTAAAATTTGATGATTCCAAACTATTCTTATGCGTTTTACCATGTTTTTACAAACCAGTACATTAATGCAATAATTATAAATAATATAAAAAGTACCACCTTACTTTTTAAGCACAGTATTGAAATAGCTACATAGAATTCCACCGAGACAGTCACGAATAAAGTACTTCGTTTATTCTGATTTTTTCTGCTTGTATTTTAACTTAGCGCTTTACTTTTCTCGTCTCAAATAAAATAATACGTCACTATTTTTCTTCGATGAAATTTTCTATAAGATTTTTGATAATATTTCTTTAAAAAAGAATGGTTGACATTCATTGATACTTTAAGAAACAAAAAGGGCACAGGTAAAGACAAAAAAAAATATATTAGAGGGCGATAGGATGGTAGAGGAAATGGTCATTCATTGTGGGCACGTCAAGAGAGAGAGAGAGAGAGAGAGAGAGAGAGAGAGAGAGAGAGAGAGAGAGAGAGAGAGAGGTGAGTGGGTGAGATATAAGATGGGCAGTTTAGATATCACGAAACTTCTTGAATGAGACTCCATAGCCCAGCTGTATATGTATCACTGTTAGCTCGTTTATTTATTTATTTATATAAAAACATAGTCAGTCAGGTAGGATTGAAAAAGTATAAAAACAAACAGATATAAGGCGGTAAAGGTGTGAGAATAAGAACTAGGCGTGAGTTAGCTAGACACACATCTTATATACCAAAAAAATAAATATTAAAAACAATGTTTCTTAATGACATATGTAATTTATATTAAATACTAATATTAATTATATCTATGTATTTATAAATAGCTGTTTTCTGTGTATTTTATAGGCAGTAATTAATTATTACTATTCCAACATTAATTTTATTTACTTATGCTACATATTTATAACACCTATTTTATTTATTTAAAAAGACGCATTAACAAAAAATATGATGCCTTTTTTTTTCTTTTTTTTTTTTTCTGCGGCTGCATCAAAGTTTTACAATTCATTTACATTTGTTTCTACAATAAATCTTGTAATATCACAAAATACTTTTCTCCTATAATATTATATTGCGTAGGCTTGATTTTTGGGAAAGCGTTAAAAATTGCAGAAATCATAAATAAACAAACACATAAAAAACATTCTTTTGTTTTTATTTTTTTTGTTGGGAATATATTTTTAATTATTGGATTTGACTGGGTCGTACAAGGAAAGAAAACATCATAAAGAAACTTTCCCATAATATATATATCCCAACATAAAGTCTTTTCTTTGAATATTTTATATTGATTTTTTTTTTCTTTTGTCTTTTTTTTTTATGATTGGCGCCTGTTGTTATATCATATAAGTTCATCTGCAGTTAAAAGTTTCTATAAGGTAGACTGTCTCCAAGACTGATGTTTATCTATTTACCCTTGTTAAGCGGATCTCCCATGCCTATGTGGTGTCCCCAGGAGAGCGATGCACCTCGCAAACCTAGCTAGGTGGCATCATTAAATATCAACCATGACAGTGAAAGATTATACGTTCTCGTTAACAATATTGATGACTTATATAACTTTTGAATAAAATAATATTTTGGTTTATTGTTATGTCAGAATTATTTAATTGATTTGTTTGGTCAAACAATGAGACTTGTATTTTTATTATTTTTTTTTTTTTCGCTTTCATTTTTCATTGCCCTTTTTAATGCAGTTTTCAATTGTTATGCAGCCCGCGCTGCATATATGCACAAAAAATTGCCTATAGAACATTCAACATATTGAAATGTTCACTCTCGCACGAATATTGCTTTGGAAAATATATAAAATCAATCATTACAACTGAAATTTGTAAAATTAATGATAAAACAACAACTAGGAATATTTTTGTCTATTTCTTGGAGCACCTAACTTTGCATAAGTTATCGCCCTGCATTTAATAAATGTCACAAAGGTTTGAAATTTTGCAATGAAGTTTGTCTATTGCTAATACACGGATAGTTTTTTATTTTGTCCTAATATAAATATTTTTATGTGACTGACCAAACTTACCATCCCAGCCTCGTAATCGAAAGAAAAATGTACATCTAATCATTTTACCACCAATTCTGCTCACAATTGTCAGTTTAGCAATATTTTCAAGCTAAAAAATAATAATATTAATAAATTGTGAATATTTCCAGGAAATTTAGGCATGTATTGATGAAGAAAAATTACATTGCAAAAGTGCAAGTGTGGTAATTCCGGGAAAGCAAAGATGTCGAACATAAATTGATCAGGTAAATTGTTGAGTTCGGGCTACAGGTATAGTGTCTCCGCGTGAGATCAGATGCAAGGTGCGAGCAAGGCGCCAAGCAGACGTTATATTATACGAGGGAAGCAAATTACAAAAGCTGAAGCCTTGTTTGTTGACATGTCACAAGATATGTTCTCTACCCCCTGGGAACTCAGGGAGGGAGGAAGTTATATTTCATATCGCTAAATCAGGGTGGTCAAATCTATATTTTGACCTCACAAAGTTAAAATTTTGCAATCTTGAATTGACAAAAACGTACGATTTTAATTTCACCGTATTTCGTATAAGCCAGACAAGAATCTTATATTCTTTCATATTAAATCATTTTAGATATACATCTTACTCCATAACTTTCCATATAGTATTTGTCAAGTAAATGCAAAAACATGGGTCCATTCTTTATTGTAATCGTATAGGGTGGTTTCATTCATGTTTAAGTCGACGCCATAAGTGAGCGCTAAATAACATGGGCCAGTATAGGAAAATGGCTGGCTCATTTTGCCAGTTTAAAAATACTTCGCAATATTTTTGAGAGCGTTGATGCTGTTAACAGGTTGAATTAGTATCTCAAGTATGCAAGAAAAATAATAATAACAAAAAAGTAGCTAATTTTTAAAAGGAAATAGCCAAAAACTACGTTTGTCCTATGCTGATCAATGTTATTCCTTGCTCAAGAAGAGCATCGGAAAGCATTCAGAATGACGTCATTCGCACACACCCTATATACGACAAATTTTAAGAATGCAGACGTCGGGATTTAATCTCTTTGCTACAGTATTAAGTTAATTAAAGTAGATTTTTATTTTATTCTAAGGGTATTTTTATATTTTGAGATAAAAAAAAAGAGGGATGCACTTTCTATAAAAAAATACACTAAAATTTTTATTTTATTTTTGTAAAATCCTCTTTATAGAACAACACATAAAAATAAGATTTATTGTCAAAGTATGAAAAGAGTTTAAAATTTATATTTAGTATAATATAAAAACGACGAGGTAAAACTTTCAAGTCAAGTAATTAATTTTGTCAAACGATGCATATACAAAAGGTATAAAAATATAACATGTTTGTTTACGTTTTTGATTTATTAAAAATAATCTTATATGAGTTTCTTTATAATACTATTAAATGAGTTTGCAATATATATATATAAAAAATGAATGAAGAGAAAATGTTTTTAATTATAATTGGCTAATATCTTATATCAACAAAAGTAAGGCGTAAATATTTCATTAATAATATAATATTAAAAAAGAAGAAGAAAAAAGTTGATTAGAAATTTTGTAATTTATATATGTAGCTCCTCCCACAACAAGAAATAAATATTAAAATAAATTATGTTGCACACAGTAGCCAAAACAAACCTCCTCCTCATTAAAAAAAAAAAAAAAAAAAAAATCTTAGACCCTTGTCATAATATTATGTTTTATCTATAATGGAAGCTAGGTGGTGATGATAAACTACTTGAGGAACGTTCCCAATATTTCTCTCCGGGCCACTCATTACATGCAGACAAGTGCTACTATATTGCCAGACACTCATATATACTTTTTAATATTTTTTTTTCTTATTCTTCCAACTGAGATTCGTTTCGTGATAATTGTGAGTTTAAAGATTTTTTTTTTGTATAGACGTCATAAATTTTAAATTTCTTCTTCTTGTATATGAAAATAAAATATATAGGTTATAATTCTCGTATATGATTAAATATTATTTTATTTTTGAAAACACAATTCAAAGGTAAAAACAAAAGTTTTTCTTCATCTGATATTATTATTATTTATTATGGATTTGGAAATTACCTTTCAAGAAGAAATAAGGTTTATGATTTTCAGAACTCAAATCCAAGGAAATTTAATTTATAATATTTGTTATTTTCGATTCAATTTTTGCAAAACCTTTTTTTTTTTTTTTTTTTTTTTTTTTTTTCTCACTCTCTTTATACATGTACGTATACGTAAATCATAAAATAAACAGATAATTAAACTTTGAAATCTCCACCAAAGATGAAGATAAAATTATAATAAATAAGTAAAAAAGGGTTAGTATATGTTTTAAAGCTAATTTTTAAAACTTAAAATTCATAATCATTATCATAACATTAACTTAACCTTCCCCAACGTATACGCTTTTATTTATTTTTCTCTGATTTTGGAAACAAACGAAGAAAATTTAAATCATGGACCTTATACTTACAGATCGCATCAGAAAGGGCTATACATAAAATTTGAGATGTCTGATAAAATATATGCATATATATATATATATATATATATATATATATATATATATATATATATATATATATATATATATATATATATATATATATATATATATATATATATATATATATATATATATATATATATATATATATATATATACTGTGCAGCCAAGCCCTTTCTATCTTCCACCTTGTCACGATTATAACTCACGTTATTTAGTAAACAAACTATAAAACTGTCAATAAGATTAGAACTTTTATAATTAAAAACAAAATAATAATATATTAATAGTAATTCTTTTGTTTTTTAAAATATATTTAATTAAAAAAAAACGCTACTTCAAGATTTATTTATATTTTCTTTTCATATTTAGATTGGTATACAAGGAGGTATATATTTTTTTAATCAATATAAATTATTTTATAATTACTGATTAAAGTAAACAGAAGACACAAAATGTTAATTACAACCAGATTTCTCCTCTCTGTTAAAATTATATTTTTTGATAAATTGACAATTAAATCCATGTCAATAAATTATCTCTAACTTTTATCTTATTTGCTAATCTGTAAATTTATGATCTCAAAATTGGTAGTTGGAACATGACAGCTCTAACAGCAAAAACAAATATTGCTTTACATACATTTAAATAACCTAATTGACTAAATTTCATTTATATATATATACATACACACACATTGATTTTGAAATATTATATTATATTTACATATCTTTTAAATTGTTTATTTATAATATTTTTATATGCTTGGAGTTAAAAAGCTTTTTCTCTCTCTTTCTCTGTGTAAGCTTTAGTTTAAAGTTTCATACAAAAGATTATTCATATATAGTATCTATTACCAATAAAAAATCAATTACTTTATTACTATGTATCGATGCAGTACTTACTATATTGCAAGGTGAAGGGGTCATTGCCAGCACTACTCATTATCAAATCACAAAAGGTTAATTGATTAAAAACATTGTTTACATTTTTTTTTTACGTAAAATAATATTAATAAGTTATTGTAATGTTTTATAATATAGAAAGAATAACTTATAAATATTATAAAAACTTATAAAGAAGCAACGATTCGGCATAAGTATAAAGATAAAAATTAATTAATTTTTTTTAATTGACTTCGAGTCTATACATAAAAAAAATGTTTTCAATATACAAGGGTTTCTTATATGCGTGTGTAAAACACTGTATATATGTAATATTTATTATAAACAAATAGAATGTTCAAGCTACTGTTACCTTGTTAAAATACATTTCAACTTCTTTTTTTAACTTATTAATTTAGTATTATGTATAGGCAAACGTTTGGTGAATGGAAAAAAAAAATACGAGTTTGTTATAATGAGGTTCACGTCGAGTGATGATCAGCTTCTTCGTCAGCAAATGTATTTAATAATTTCTTTTAATTTTTTTCTTTCTCTTAACGTGCTGCTGCTTCATTTACGAGATAAAAATCTAAACTCAACGCTACTGAAAGTATTTTTATAATATAGTTTACAGCGAGAGAACTTTTTTTTTTTTTTAAATTTTGATTTGTATATATAGTGGGTGCTCCTGGTGTGTGTAAGAGAGAGAGAGAGAGAGATTGGTACGTGCTACTATAGACACGCAATATAACCATTTCTCAAACGAAACCATTCAAAAAAATAAAATAAAATTATAAATCCAATATTATTTATTAACTTAAAATTATATTATATATATATAAAAAGTGTTGTATGTTTATATATAAAAGACAATGATATATTTTTTTGTTAGCTATTTTTGTTGTATTTTTATACCGGTACTCAATATTATTTCAATAAAATATATCACTTAAAGTCTGCTTGAGATCAGATTTAGACCAATTTTTTTATGTATTTATCATATAACAACAAATAAATGTATTATTATACAGCATCAATCTCAAAGATCAAGAAAAAGGAGAGATGATCAATATAACAAAGATATATACACAAATATTTTTCTTTTATAAGTGCTTACTATTATTTTTAATTAAAGATTCTCATTTCACGAAATGGTCCAAATTAAATATGGTTTAATACATGTAATGTTGATATTTACGAATTAAATGTGTTTTTTTTTCTTTTTCTTTTTCCAGTCAAATTTTGATGTGTATTCCAAAAATGTAACACAAAAGCCCTCCAACAGACAAAATTAATAAAAAATATACACAAAGGTTAAAAAAATTAATTCACTCTTTAGTCAAAAGTTTTAAATATAACATATCATTAAAACTCTTTATCAAGACTATTTAAATATATTTTATTTTTGCTATATAATGAACAAAACATACATAATACAACACGTGCCTTACTTCATGTGGTTTCAAATATATTTAACTGTAAAGTGCACGCATAACATTATAATATACACTTTCGCTAATATATTATACGCCTATGGGGATTTATATTATATATTATATGTTTTAGACCTGCCTACTTTATACTTTGGGTGCAATTGGTACTTTAATCTAAACCCTCGTCGTTTCTATAATATGTAGATATAGTTGGGTGTCATCATCCCCTATATATATATATATATATATATATATATATATACACACACACACACACAGCATGGGGGTTAACTCCACCCCCTTCCTATATATGTACTACGTGGTGTATTATATACCCAGGCACAGGATTAATTAAACCCTTGGTTTCCCTATATATATATATATATATATATATATATATATACACTAACAATCAACATTAAAACCTATGACGTCATTATCACAAAAGTTTATTGTTGTCCTCACAACAAATGATATTAAAATCTACACAAGTGCATGCACTCTTAACGTTTTTAATGCATGCAGTCAAGATTTAATTAAATTAACAAATACACCGGTTTGCTCAAGTTATACACAGCTATGAGTATGATTGAAATATTTTTCGTACTTTAAAATCATTGTTTTTTATGCATATACTTTTTACACTGAACAAACTACACAGAATAAAACTTTGAGTTTCAAAATTACGGAGATAACAAAATAAACAAACAGTGCCTCTTTGAAATGAAAGTTGGTTCCAAATGTTGAAAATATGAAAATCAAATGCAGTTTCTCTCTTTCTTCACAATGAAAATATAGGAGAAACTTTTTTTTTTTTTTTTTTTGCCGGCGTACATGCTTTATTCTTATTCCAAATGAAATCAATCTATAATAATAAATTACCATATAACTAATGATATTCTCATCTCTTCATGTATATTATAAGTTCACCTTGGAATTGAATTGGTGCGGTTATATAATGTAAGCAGGAGAATATACGTGAGTGAATGAGAGAGAGAGAGCAAGGCAGGCTGATTAACCCTGCAGTGTTGATTTAATTACCGACTCCGTAATTGGTGTCATCTCTCTCTCTCTCTCTCTCTCTCTCTCTCTCTCTCTCTCTCTCTCTCTTGCTATAAATGTGACCCCACCCTATCTATCTCTCCTCAGTTGCATAATCAATGAAGTTGATAATGTGAAGAGGAGAGAAGAGGGGGAGTCAAATTGAAACACCACACACGATCTCTCCCCCACCCCTCCCCCTCTCTCTATATTAAGCACTCACTTCCCTCATTTTTAACCACATTCTATATATAGTATACATTATAATGATAACCTTTGATATTAGGTAATCACGAGAGCCTAGAGCTATTGTCGTTATAATAAATTTCATTATCAAAATAATAACAATACGTACTCAACTTTGATATATCATCATATGCACTATATATAGGGAGAAATTTTGCTACTTTTTAGCTTTTCCCCTCTGGTTAAAATTATCGGAGTAATATCAGTTTGCGAGTTTTTGTGTATATATGAATACGGGGCAAAAAGAAGAATTTTTTTTTTTAACATTTACGTCAACATTATAACATTAAGATATACCATATACGTCAACATGAGGAGTTTTTCTGATATTATAACGAAATAATCATAATAAAAAAAAGCATTAAGACTTAAATATAACCATATTTTACTTTAATATACGTATATTGTTATAATTTGCGAATAATCCGTAACAAAATTAGTTTGTTTCGACAAATGGCATTACTATATTATTCATTACAGTATTATATGTTTGGCTGGAAAAGTATAAGGTGTCTGGACTTACCTTTGCTCCCGCCAGTTTAGGTCTCTCCGCAGCCAGTTTCGCGAGAGAATGATAATCTGCCTGTGCGACACGGACGAACCACTCGCGGGACTTAGCGTCCATCTATATACATAAACATATCAAAAATACACATTAGCATTCACAAACTTACATTTTGTATTGCTTAAATTTTGTGTTATGTAAAATAGAAACTCCTTTTTACGATCTCAATAATGAGAAAGACTATATATTATACAATTGGGGGGAGGGGTAATTTTATTTCATATTCCAAAAGTGGACATCGTCCTGAATCGATTGATATGCAGGTTTTTTATTTTAGGGTTCATTAAAAAATTTTAATTAATTTTTGAAAATCCAAAAATGACGTCACGGGAGGTAACTTACGTATGTGGGCTTAGGAAAAGTTGCCGACCATGACGTCATTTCGCGAATTTCAAAAACTAATTAAAAAAACTCAAAATGAATAAAAATTAGAAATGAGGGAGACTAATAATTTTTAGGGGTTAATTTTATTTCATATTTTTAAAGAGGACATTGTACTAAACCGATACATGTGTGAATTTCGTATTTTTGAGTTCATTAACGGCCGTAAGTATTTTAAATAAGTTTTGAAAGTCGCGAAATGACATCACAGGCTGAAACTATTTCCTATGCTCACATGCATAAGTTGCAGCCTGTGACGTCATTTCGCGACTTTAAAAAAATTATTAAAAATACTTAATGAATTAAAAAACGAGAAATTCAATTATATATCGGGTTCAGGACAATATCCTCTTATAATATATGATATAAAATTATCCTCTAAATTTTTTTGTATAGTCTTCCTCATTCGTATATCTATCAATTCAAGACATGGATAGCAATAAAATTGCCCGTTTATCATTATTTTTAGTCTTTCTCATTACAAACGAAGTTTTTACATGAATTATTCGAATAACAAAAACATTTTAAAATTTTGCGCGCGAGTTTCTATATTATTACATTACTTTATTTATTTTTAATTTGTAAAAACGTTAAATTTTATTACTTTTAATTAAAAAAACAATCTAAAATGTAACTTACCGGTTCTGTATCTTCCACATCAGCTCCCTGAAACAGAAAAAATAACAAAAATGAAATAAATATTTTTTTTTCTTCCACAAACTTTTACCAAAACGACACATATAAAAAACCATAATATAAATTCAATAAAATTACAAATCATATTACTTGAATTTAGTAATGAAATAATTAAAAAATAATAATTAAAACTTATCTTTCATCGTAAAATAAAACAATATAATATAAATTCTTTAGTCTCACATATTATGATCTATATGATAACAATATAGAGCGAGAATATTATATACGTTCGAGATAATGAAGACACCCTGCGGTGATGAGATATAGATTGATTGGACTTGTAATCAACAATCAATACAATATGCACATAATGTCAGTCTCAACATAAAATATACTCGGCGTTAGATTGACACACGGATAACATATATTTCTTACACTGAAATAAAAGTAATTAATTGGTTCATCATTTTCATACAAATTGATTTTCTTAAATAATTGAAGTCAGTGATCAGTTCATTAAATATCAATTGTTAAGAGGACCTGATTTTTTTTTTATGCAAAGTAGGGTGAAACCCTTATGAAAACCAGATTGTTTCAGAGATCACTGAAATTGTGTCACTAAATTCAAAATCTTGATTTACGTTATAGTAACGAGAGGGTTAAAATTTTGTATATGTAGGGTTGTGATTAATTTCGAAAGTTTTTTTTTTTTTTTTTTTTTTTTTTTTTTGTTCTTATTTTAATGCAATGGTTAACTACCCTGAAATTTTTTGAAAAACATATAAAAAACAGTCAAAATCTTTATTTACTGGACATTCAACCCCTTTTCCTTTACAAGCTCCTACTTTTTTTCTTTTTTTTTTTTTTTATAATACGTGAACTTTGAGATATTAGAATACACATAATTCTTACTTTCTTAAAACTGTTTCTCAAACTCTGTATAAGGAAAAGGAAAACTGTGTGTATGAGAACCAAAATAAATTTCTCATGTTAAAATAGATAAAAAAAATAATAAAAATAAATGTTCATAAAAAAGGAAATATAAATAAAAACGCAAAGAATTGAAATAAACATTAACGCCCAAACTTTTTTTTATATAGAATCGAATAAAAAGAAATAATTTTAATCTTATATATTAAAAATATTTTAATATTTCCAGTAACCATAGGAACTATGTCTCAAAATCTCTCCCTCAAACACACATCCTGTTGACCATATAAGACATACAGACTTCAAAAATGCAAAACTCATGAGCAAAATAAATTATATAATTTTTTGCCGTGTTAAACTTGAGTTAGATCTCAAACCTAAACTTGCAATTAATTAAATTTCCTATATCAAAATACTTTTTCTATTAAATTAATGCCAATTCATCACGACGTAATTTTAATTTTTAATTAGTTTTTTTTTTATCATTTGTAATTATTATTATTATTATTTATCTCTTCTCATTATAAAACATAGATAATAGATATTAATTTCCATTTTGATATTTGTAATTAATTGTTTTGTTTTGTTATTACAATTTTGCACGAATTCTGTCGGAGTTGTTTACCGTTCAAGCTATCTGGAGAAAAAAAAAAATAAAAAAAAAATAAAAAAAAGTGAATAATTTTAATAACAGCCAAATGAGATATTTTGCTTCTTGGCTAAAGAAGTTTACATTACATTTTTACATAAGGCTTTTAAAAGAATAAATTCAGATCTTCGGTGAACATTGTAAAAACAATGTCTTATTCTGATTCTCTCTCTCTCTCTCTTCTCTCACTGCACTTTCATTTATAATTCTTATTTTTATACGGTTACTGAACATCACTTTTTGGTACAACTTATACATAAAATCAAAATACCCTGACAAAATAATGAAAATAATCTTCCATCATAAATTTTCTTAACGTTTTGTATTTTAGTTATCCGAATTAATATTGTTAAGATTTTATAGTATTAACTTAAGTGTACCAGTATAAGTTATAAGTTTAATGCCTAATTTGAAATTTAGTTATTTTATACGGTAACATCTGCTTAGAGGAGAGAGAGAGAGAGAGAGAGAGAGAGAGAGAGATTATACTTTGCGGTTGACTAAAAGTTTTAATCGTGCGCAGCGTATACGCAATTGCGTGGATTTACTTTCCTAAGGGTGACTAACTAACTAACTATAAGAAAGTTTATGTATATGAGGGAAGGAAAGTCTAAGGCAGTGCAAGTTTTGTGTCGCAAAGTCTGACATGCCAACCTGTGCGGTTCAAACTTTATACTTGGCTTTATGAGAGAGCGAGACGCCAAAATGACAAGTACTATAGTTATATATAAAACAAAAATATATATTTTATTTTCAATTATTCCGTTTCCAATGAGGGCCTAACGTCCCTACTCCACAACATGCCTGATTTAATCTGATTCTATAAAGTTTATAGGGTGCAAGTATCCGCATGTCATATTTAATGCGCTTGGACGCCATACTGGAGTAATGAATAAAATAACATTGCTCAGCATAGGACAAACTTTGTTGTTGGCTATTTTCTTTGAGAAATTGGTTAATTTTTAGTTATTATTTTTTCCTCGCATACATACATACAAAATATTGCTTGGTGTTTTTAAATGCCCAAAATGAGTAATTTTCCTATGCTGCCCATATATGTTATTGAGTGATCCAATAACATGACTTTAACATGAATGCATAGACCCTGAAATAATTTTTTGTTAACACTATTGTAAATCAAAGTTTTAATGATGCACAATATGCACATGCATCAGTTGAAGCCCACAATGCTTTTATATGACATAAAATGTATCGATATAAAAATATTTCATAATAATATATTATGTGAATTAATCGAAAGAGTAGAAATCATCTGCAAAGTGAAAGTTTTTGCAATATAACTGACAAATTAATTACTTTTGTTAACTATATTGAATAATAAAGGAACAACTGTTTTGAGGTTGACTTTAAGCTATTTAGGTCACATCCGCTTCCGTTTCTACTTACTACGCATGCGCAGTACGTCGAAACGGAAGTAGATGTGAGCGAAATCACTTTTATAATCGGCTTCAAATCGGTTCTATATATAATATAACTTTTTGTTATGCTCATAATGAAGAATATTTTTATCTCCTTCCCTTTGATGATTATCAAAATATGTCTTTGAGTGATACAGTTTATATTTCATTTTTCTGATCAATTTTTACCTACAGTTCCGGATTAATCTTCATTCTCTCATAGGTACAACTGTATATATCAAGTTTAAATGAAGATAACGTGTAACATCTGCCATATATTTTGCTATATATACGCGCTGCAAGCGATTGCAAACTTATAGAAACTTTGGTCTTGAGGCAATAATTTGGATCATACATTAAGTTACATAACCGGTTCATCTTATATATAACGTGTGAGAATCTAATTGCATGTGATATTTTATTACATTTATATTATATACGTATACTTCCCATTGATGTAACTGAATATGCCTGACGGCGGAGCATTTATACTCAATTATGTCAGCAATAAACTAATAAGCAAGTGATTTTTCAGTGTGGCATCAAATTGCTCCGATTATTACTTTTTTGAAATACGAATTATAACCATTGAAAAAGCCAAGGAACTGTATTTCATATTTTAATAAAATTGAGTGTTTTTATTTAAAATAATAATAACAAAATAAATTATAATGTAGCGGACCAGTATAACAATAAAATTTACTGTATATTAGGAATATTAAAATATGTTATTTTTTAACGTTTATATTTTAATTTTAAACTATTTTATACAAGTATTTTAAGTTTCTTCTTTTTCTTTTTAATTGAGTCTATATATGTGTGCGCATGACGTCATTCTAAATGCTTTTCAATGCTCTTTTTGAGCAATGAATAACATTGCTTATAGCATATAGAACAAACGTATAGTTTTTGGCTATTTTCTCTAAAAATTATATATTTTTTTGTTATTATTATTTTTCTTGCATATACTTGAAAAACTAATTCAACTAGTGAACACCATCAATGCTCTCAAAAATATTGCGAAGTATTTTTAAACTAGCAAAATGAGTCATTTCCCTATATACTGGCCCATATTATTTAGCACTCACGTATGGCGTCGACTTTATAACAGGAATGAAACCACCCTATATACCAAAATATAGAGATCAAAATTAAAATTCAAAACGTATGAGACTATACAAAATTTAGACACTATATTTTTCCACCCTCGCCATCAAAACACACGCCCATAATGTTATATTAAAATAATTTATTGCACATCAATAAATAATACATATATAATAACATAAAATAATAAATATAAAAGTGCAAATAAATACACTAATATAAAAAAATAAATACTAAAAAAATAAAAAATAAAATAAAAAATGTTGTTTTTATCATAAAACATAAAGATATCAAAAGTTAGTATTTAAAATGAGTTTTGTCAATACATCTCTGTGATTTAAAATTGTAGAATGAAGAAAACATATACATGAGTATATATATATATAAAAAAAACGTCGTGTAGCTTTCAAATATGATTGTATTTCCATTTAGTTGATACATAAACATAGTTTGGGTTGAAATCATGTAGGCGAGCGAACTCAAGCAATTGATATAAAATAAATAAAACATCAGCTGTATAGTGATTTGAATACTCGCAAGTGTGAACCAACCCTATATATAACTTCTTTTCTTTTTCTTTTATTATGCTGGGCAATCACCAGTTTTATCTCGCATTTTTTTATATAGCAATTGTTGTTGAAGACTTTAAAAATCACATAATAAAAAATAAAAATGATATACTATTATTATTATCATTTTATTGTATTAGAAAAAAATTGAAATATACAACATTTTTATATTTAACTTTAATCAATGAACTCTACGTTCATTTACTTTTGATAAGGAAAATGAGAACGACAATGCGATTTTTTTTTAGACGGGAGGAACCCCGATGATAACGTACAATATTTGAGAAAAGGAAAGAAGCAAAAAAAAAAAACAAAAAAAAAACGTAAAATTCGGCGACTCTGCCCAGCACTTATGTATTATTTTATCACTCACAATAAATTACAAAGACATCTGTATAATATAGAAGAAATTTTTAAGAGAAGTAGAAAATTCCTATATTAAATGAAAATATTCACGATCTTATAACAAATTTGGTATAGTAAAAAGTCTCCAAAAGTCTCGAATATTATAGTCTCTCTCATTGAAAATTATATGGTACATATTAAAAGTAAATCTTGTAACGCCGTAAGAAGAGATTTTAGCTCATTTCTTGAGTTCATTGTCTGTGTAATAATTTAGAATCAAAGATGCTCTTTATATCATTGAAGCATTATAAAAATTCATGCACAATAATTTTTTTATTGTTATTTATTTACAAATTCAGTCAAGCCAAATAAAGTTTACTTTATGATCGCTTTTATATAAATTGATGCCGCAACTTTGCCTGAAAAAAAAAAAAGACAACGATATGTATAACACCCCCTCCTCTAAATAAAAGTGAAATAAATGTGAATGTTTGTATTGAATAGTAATGAGGCTGCAGTAAAACAAAATAATTCTCAATAGAGTTGGTAAACACGAAACTAATTGTCACACATGTGTTAACATATACTCATATATAGCAATGAAAAATTGTAGCGATCAAAATTATACCGCAATGTGCATATATTTCATTATTTATTTCGAATTTTTTGATTAAAAAAACATATATTTTTGTATAGATTTATATTTTATGGATCTATTTTATGTTGTTTAATTCTCTTTTGTTACATTAAAAGTTATTGCTTTTGTTAAAAATATTATTGTTGAAATTTTTAAAGATTAATGTTTTTTTTTTTTTTTTTTTTTCTATGACACTTTTTCCAAAATTAGAAGAAAAAAAAATCAAATAATTAATTGCTTTTATTTATAGGTCCTAGATATCATAAATTTTGAAATGTGCCGTATAATGGATATAGAAAAACACGTTTAATACGAATATGATCATGAAAAGTGCAGTATTTTTGCTAATAAAACGATCATAAAAATTTTATATTTTCACTGGGGTGGCACTGAATTCATAACCGCAGTGATACCAGTAAAAAAAAAATAATGATAATGATAAAATTCATGGCCAAGTATTTTTTTTTTTCTTTTTCGAGACAAAAACCAATAAGTAATAATTATGCCAGCTCAATGCAGCAACATTTATGCACAACATAATAATTTGTACTATATTGTAAAGTGATTGTATTAATATGGCTATAAGATTTCAGTATACTTTAAATGTTATTCCAAAATAGAAACATTTTTGTAATATTGAAAGATTTGCAATTTTTGGCATTATTGTTATTGTTCAATACAGTATAAATTACGTAATTTAGATTTATTTATATTTTTATCGTGCTGCGGTTGAATATGTATTTTTTATACAATTATATATATCGTAAGACCAATTTATAAAAATTAATATAGTCTACTGAAATTATTTTTCATAACAATCGTTTATCAAAATTTCTTCAATAATTGCGACAGATGCAGTAGCTTCTTTCTAATAACTATCAGGCATGTACAATTATATAGCTTTCAAATTATTTTAATTTCAATTAACAATTAATTGTAACTTTCCCATGCACCCACATACATAAAAACCTATAAATAAACATGACTTTAGTTTATAATATTATTATAAACCTGTTAGTATGTATATATATATGTTTGTTATTCACCTACGTTTTGAATATTATTATAATACATCAAATTTATGTGAAATTATGCTAAGTCATGTTCATTGATTCTCACATATTAACTTGAGATATATAGAAAGAAAAAAAAAATCAACTATATCATCGAGTGTTTGTTTTCTCCCGCTGGGTCACAAATTACCTCCCAGTACAATCGTATTAATTTTTATTTCTATTCAGAGGGCTGCCTGGAGTTGAGTTGGCGCCTCAAAAAAACTCTCGCAGAGAAAAATGTTACTTCAGCATGAATAAGGTGTGTTAGAGAGAAAGGATGAGATATCATTCTTGAACCATTCATCACCTGCTCTGTTATAGTGACACGCCCCTGCGCCCTTGCACACTATATATACCACAATTTTGTATCTACTATTTTTTTTTATATCAATAATATGCAGATTGGTAAAATATTTTATCTCTTTATTTGACAATATACAACTTTAAAAATTATAAGAAAGTATGTAACGTTATATGAATAATAAATAAGTAAATGGATGAATGAATAAACAAAAATTAAATAAAAATTGACAGTATAAACACTAGACGAGTTTTTGTTTCATTTCTTATAACGTGTATAAATAAATAAAAAATACTTCTTTTTTCTTATAGATAATGACAATTACAATAAAATATGCCATCAATTTATATGAATATCAAAAGCAATTCATTAAACTTAAAAAAATAATAAAAAAATTTAAAAAATTGACTGATAATATTCAAATAATTCAAGTGTGGCAGGCCCAATTATAAATATATTTTTATTGATATACATTATAAATAAACATTAGTAAACATTATTTTTACTTATCAGACCTGTTTACAAAAATTATTAAAATAAATAATATAACAATGAAAAACAAACTGTCAATTACATACTATCAACATATTAATAACAATAATTAAGTCTTCAATTATTATACTTTTTATATATATTTATAAAAATATCTCAGAACCCATTGATAATTTGCACGTGCGCGCATACCTTATCAATGCTAATGAAATAAATGGAAAGAATTTTTTTTAATTAACAATTTTTTGTATATTAAAAAACTATAACAAACTTAAGACAAGTTTAAAAAAAATCTTATATATCGTTTCGGAGCGAAATCATGCAGTAGTATTGGGTATAAAAATATTATAGCGTATCGGCGTTACATTATAATAATATAAAGATTGGGATTTAACTTGTTAACCGAGGATTTATATCGGATATACGTACATAATATTATCGAAATTGGAATGAAAATTTTGAGACAAGCTAAAGCGATATCATAGTGCCAAAATAAAATTTGATCTTCCTAAAACACCATCATAGTAATGTAAACAAGATTTTATTGTTCGATAACGTACATTATTATGCAACAATTTGAAATATACATCAAGATAAGGAAAAGTAATTTGTTAGAGCCTGGGAAACGTAATGAGAATCTGTCTTGTCTATTGGTTTTTCTCCTCTCCTAATCAATGACGCAGCGATATTGGACGTCACGTCGATCATTCTTGGCTTAGAGAGAGAGAGAGAGAGGAGTTGAGTGACATAGAGCCGAGTCATGCCCAAACTGAGAAATTAGAAATAAACAAAGCTGATGGTGCTTGCACTAGATCCCTGCATGCTATAACGCACTTATGTTTGTATATTCACGCAATACAACGACGAAGAACTGAAAATTTTAGGGGATAATTTTATTGTATATTCTAAAAGGGGACATTGTCTTGAATCGATAGATTATATGATAATTTTTGAGTTGAATGAGTATATTTTTTATTAATCTTTGTAAGTCGCAAAATGACACAAGCGTCAACTTTTTCCTATATGCTTACCTGCATAAGTTGATGCCTTTGACATAATTTATCAATTTTTAAAAATTAATTAATTAAAAAAAAAAAAAAAAAAAAACTCATGAACTCAAAAATTAGAAATTCGCATATCAATCAATGTAGGATAATGTCCACTTTTAGAATATGAAATAAAATTAACCCCCCCTTTTTTTTCTTCCTCATATATACAGAAAGTAGAGGAGAAAATGCGCTAAAATTTGGTACATTTACCTAATTTTTAATGATGCTTCGTGTGCTAAAAATTAACAATTCATTATGCATTATGATACATAATTACTTACGTCGATTGATTACAAGATTTTAATACAGCTTATTCTCAATAAAATGGCTGGAACTACTGGAAGTGATCATAACTTTTGAGTACATAGTATTCGCCCAAGAAAATTACTAATAAAATGATATCACATCCGGCAGCTATATATAAGTATCGCAAAAGTATCATAGCTCCACCTATAAATCAATTTTGGAGATTAAAAAAAGTTTTAAAACATAAATTTTATTGAAAACCGTTATATATATATAAAGAATCAAAGTGCGAGGGTTTTGTTGTTTGTCTTATCGCTCAGGTAACATCAGTCGATGTGGCACCCTGGCGCGAACGTCACTGTTATTTCAAATCAAACATTGAATACATGCAAGCAAGCGTACAACATCGTGTTTTACATTCCAAAAAACACACATCAACACACACACAAAACTATAATAAAACAACTAGCAATACTGATTAGCTTTGCTTATAATTAGACAACTATAATCATAACAATAAAACATTTGTATTAGAAATTTTAACAACATTTTCACGAAAATATAAAAATATTTATCACGTAAAATATAATTTTACGTAATGATAATAGCCCTCATTGAACACAATTTCATCGTTTATTTCTATATTGTCGATGTATATACGCAACTTATGGTGAAGCCCTGTCGTTTTACCGATGTTTCAAGAGTATGTTAGAGTACTCTAATGTACTCTAGGGTATACCACGTCTATAGTAAATGTGCACCAGATATCCCATCACCAGATACTCAAGCGATTCCTCTTACCTTATCCACTTTACCCTTCTTGGTACTGGTCAATTGCTGAATATGAATTGGTTTCAAATCGCCCTCGGAAGCGAGTCGATTAAATTTCTGAGTTCTTTCTTTGACAGAAATTTTAGGCTCAGGAACCTCTTTTTCTGCAGATACTGGTCGATCCTAACGCACCAATAACACAAATAAAACAACAAAAATAATATAACAAAATCATAAAAATAATATATAAATAATAATAATAAAAGTAAAATAAAATAAATAAAAAATGTAAATAATGAAAATAAATAGTAGGTAATAAAATATAATTTTTCAACTACATTTTGCAGCATGTTAAAAAGCCACCCCTTTTTCCCTCCCTCTTTTTTTTGTTTAAAAAAAATATCATGTCACATTTATACGAGGGCTCCTATATAATAATAAAAAGTTATTCTCTACAAACGAATACATATGAAAAAAAAAAACTTGTTTCATATGATGAAGTACTAACTGAGCTGAAGAGTTAAAAAAAAATCTATGTTACAAAAAAAACAACTCATTATTGTATTTATTTAAATAGAAAAATAAACCTTATGTTATGTAATTTTTCAGTTTGTATATAGTGAAAAAAAAATGAGTGTTTTTGTTGGTTGCTGCTTAGGAGTGATACATGAGCTCGTCGCTAACATATGACAGCCAAATCCGCACTACTTTTAATGAGCCATGTTGAATAACTAGACCTCACACCAAGAATCACTCAGAAAGAGAGAGAGAGAGAGAGAGAGAGAGAGAGAGAGAGAGAGAGAGAGAGAGAGAGAGAGAAAACTAACAAGTCAAAATATTATTGCGCTTCCAATATACTCCCCTTTATATTTTTAAATAAATCAAAAAACAAATTAACAAGGTATGTTGATAATTACGATATATCGTTTCAAAGTATTTTTTTTTATCTATTTATTCATATAATGCAGTAGCAATATTTTACTAATATGTATTTTATTTTTTTTAAATCATATCATAAAGATGTATAATTTACGAACAGTAATCTGCGCTGTAAACCTTTTTTTTTATTTTTATTTTTTTTATGTAAGCGGAAAAAAATACTACAAATCTACTAGTTTGTTACAATATAACATAGATTTCAAATAACCATGAGAAAAAATTGCAAGGAAAAAAATAAATAAAAAAAAAGGCTACCAAAGTTATATTTTAAGTTTATACTAATGACCGAATAGTTAATAAGTTAAATTTGTTTTAAAAACATTACACTACTACAGCTAATTCAAACAAATATATTATCAATCAGCATACAATACAAGCAACCCAAATTTATGTGGTATTTGATGATACACATTGTAAATTGTTTGTGATATTAAGTTAAGCTATTAAATAGTCATGCAATTATTTATCATAATAGAGTATTATCATCTACTGTATTAATACAATTAACAAGATTTAGAGCCTTAAACCTACCTTTAAAATTCATATTAAAAAAAAAAAAAAAAAAAAAAAACTGCAATACTACCCAATATTACAAAATTACCTTAACACCTTTCTTTGACCACTAAAAAAACAAATAGTGTAGTAAAAAATTCATTAATGAAATTTAATTTAAATTGAACCCAACTTTATGTGGTGATACAAATTGCAATGAGTTTGTGATATTTAATTTGGTTAATCCTACCTTGTTGTCAGGAGCTTCCTCTCCCTCAGTCTTGGGTCTCTTATGGAGCTCCAGTAAGTTCTCTTTGTTTCCTTTATCACTGCTCCTACGACGTGGTGGTACAGGAGGTGGAGGCAATTCAGGGTCACACTCTTGACCTTCCACATGACGTATCATCTGTACTGGGGGTGAATATACAGGGGGAGGTTGCACATAAGCAGGAGGCGGGGGTGCTGCTTGGGGACTGTACCTGGGAGAGGATACGGGTGGAGGAGGGGGCCTGTAAGGAGGAGGCACCCGCGAGGGTGAGTCTAACAGACTCTCTTGAGATATAGACAACATAGAGCCACTTATGGAGGGTGAGGGAGACTCAGGGCCTGGTGACATAGACCCACAATAGAAGCCCATGTCTGGCTGAGGTGTGGACATGGGGCTACCATAGTAAGCCACATCCTGCATGGGGAAGTAACGTTTCTTCAACATCAACACTTTTTCTCCCTGAAATCACAAACACACCAAGGGCAAATAAGCACCTTGCTCAGAGCCTGCTGTATTTAACACTGATACTAAGTAATCAAGTTGCTATTTTAAATAATGCTTATTTATTCTTTGGTAATTTTAAACAATATAACACGCATGAAAATTTAAAGATTAATGACTCTACAATTAACTAGTACAAAGTTTAAATCCATAAAGTTAGAAGTCAAAAATATCTCAGTCTACTACTAATTAGAGTAGACTAATTAAAAACAGAGGAAATTATGTACGATATATATTGATACACATTATTATCAATGTATGTTAAAATGACATTAATAAAGGGCAAGAATTACATACATAATTACCAGGTACTGGTTTACAATATTTTGTTTAATAATTTATTTTTTATTCATTTACAAAAATAAGTTCCTGATGAAAACTTAAACAATGATATGAAAGAGATACAAAAATATTAAAGGAATACCAGTACATTATATTACTTTAACATTGAGGACCAGAGTGTAACATACGTAAATATTATGGTATGTATATTTATGTATGTACATACATACATACATACAGGCAGTTAATTACATTACCGGTATTATTATTATTATTAACTATGGGCTTACTTACTGGGTTTTATTTGCAAATACAGAATTATAATAACTATGCATGTATAGTAATCCTTAAATAATTAAATTCATTAAGTATGCAAAGAATATATAAATACATATACCGTACCGGTAAATATATCATACATAAAGTATGTATATGTGTATGAATGCATAGGGGAAAAAAACATCGATTAGCTTTGCGCTTTGCTTTAACTTATTCAATATGTATAACTTTACATTCTTCGGTAATGATTGTAACAAACTTCAATATACTAATATTACTCCTCTTTCAATACACACTAACTTATTACTATATCATATCAAAATAACAAAGAAAAAAAGGTTTGCTAGTATGGATATCATGCAATAATCATAAGCATATTTCAAAACAAAATTATATAATGCATGTTTACTTACATCATCTGTAGAGTTGATATTTGCAAGAGTATTCACATATTCCTTAAACTGTTGTCTAGCAAGCACTGTAATAAATCGTAAGGAAAAACACTAATTAATTACTGATTTTTCAGGTAAAAACTGTTTACACTCGATGGACAAGTAGGCCGGTACGCCCATACAACTTTAAAACTTAAAATAACTAATAAATCTCTTATTATATCTATGAAACTAACTTTGCATATTGATAATAACTACTTAAATTATGTTTACAATCAATATTTACAGTAAATAGCAACATTATCTGATAGTAAATACAAAAATCAACAAACTAAGAAGGGCGGAAGGAAATGTAAACACAGATTTTAAACACAAATATAATTTGATATGGCACACAAATCTTAGATATTTTATTACCTTTAGTATCTTCACGTGTTAGAAATTCCCTAAAATATTTAACTAAGTCATGATTAGTCACTTTTCCACCTCTATCAAGCATAAATTGACGAACTGATTGCATAGAAAGTTCACTCGGGGCTGCCATGTTGGCGTGAATCACCTGCTGCGCTTCTCGCTCGACCATACAAACACAAACCCAACTAAATACGTGCTTTTGACACAATTAAATAAAAATAAGACGCAAAAATAAAATAACTAATAAAGAAGTTTACAAATTAGATTTTTGTACATTTAAAATTAAAAATTAAAGTAATTTTTTATAATTAACTTAATTTTGACTTTTAAGCGCGAAAGATTTGAATGCCTGAAACCTTCGCCGATAGATATTATCTATTTGCTCTTGCGCTGCTATGACGCCTTATGTGAGCAAAAATATGATAGGAATTTTATGCTAAAATTATGGGAAATTAAATAGGATTTTTTTTGTTCGTTGACAATTGATGATTTTTATTTAATATGTTAAACTGAGTTGTTAAACCAGAGAGAAAAATGACATAAATATTTATCTTATATTCTGACGTGAGTATTGTACTATTATACGAACATAATATTAAATTAAAGCATGGCCCTATACATTAATATATCATGCAACCACTCTATCTATACCGACGAATCTTACAATCACACCGGAAGCACCCTCATTTTTACAACTTCTAAAATAATTTAAATATATTTTAACTTCAATACTAAAAAATTATACTAATGAGCTAGAAAATTCTTCAGTTTATCCAAAAATTATATATATGAACTTAAAAAAAAAAAAAAAAAAAAAAAAGGATTGCATTATGTTTAAAGTGATCAGACAAAAAGAACTGTCAGTTAGAGTATACATTGAAACATTCAACTGATTCATCATATTATATATAAAGCATAATAATAATTAATAAATAAAAGGTATGAGAGGCACAGCCAGCATAAAATATATTAATTATATAATAATGTTATCTTGTTAACAAACTTTTTGTAATGTTATTAAATATTATTAATTAGTGTGAGTATTAAATAAAAATATTTATTCAATATTATGTGAGCTGTGTCATTAAGTCCCAAGTGCCCTTGATGCTTTTTAATAATTAAAAAAAAAATTTAAAAAAAAAAAAAAAAAAAAAAAAAACGTGATGAGGTGTAAAATAAAATAAGTTTTTTATTTGTTGATAATTTAGAATTATTAACAAAAGATTCAAAATACTGAAAATTTATTATTATAGGATATCTGCCTCAGAAGGCAGGTGTATTAACAATGAAGATAATACAGTATACTAATAATAATAAATATAATCCAATTGTGCACTTTTTTTACCATTACAAAAAATAATCAATTTTGCACTTTTTAACATAAATTTTCAAAGTAAAATTTAGTTAAATATATTATAAAAAAATAACAATTTTGTTCTTCAAAATGAATTAATTATTATCAGTACCACGCAGGTACCAGCATTTGCAAATGAATGCACAAAATTTGCGCCCGTGTCTAGACTAGCTGCTATACTATATGAGCGAGAGTTTTCTGAAAAGAAGAAAAAAAAAATGAATAAAATTCAATGAAGTTGATACTTTCTAGGTAGAAAATGCAATCATATTTTGATAATTTAATATCAATTTAACAATACCAGCATTATTGAATTTGCTAACAGTAAATTATCGTTTTTGAAATCCACACTAAATTTTTCATTGAGACTAATATACATGATGACTGATATTAACATACAGGTCAAAAAAATAAAAAAAATTAATGAAAATTAGAAATCGCTAATTTTTTATTGCAGTCATAAAATATTAATAATAAAACTGAAAAATAAAAACAAAAAATAAATACATGTAAAAATTGTTTTATTGCTCGTTGATAAATATTTTGGAAAGAATTTTAACAAATAATTATTTGTAAAACAATAAACAGATAAATATTGAGATATATAATATTAAAATACAAATAAATTTGAAATGGCTGATGACATACCTTTATAACATATAATGAAATGTCTGGATACCTTTAAAGGAATAGACCAGAGGAAAACATAAGCACTTATATCACAAAACACTTGATTGGACTTACTTTAATTTGATACTTTTGATTTGGATAACTTTAGTTTGTCTCAAAACCCAACTGAAGCTCCGTAGCAGTGATCATAAAATTCGATTTATGCAGCCCGCAAAACATTTCATACTAATTTTTGCATGTTTCTGACGTCATAAACATATGAATAGTCACTTAAATTGCATACTTTACCGTATTTTTAAGCTCTCTCGTGGGGCTACATTAATATTCTGCTAAAAATTGAAAAATTGTCAACAGGTTTGAAGATCCCTTTTCGTGTTTAATCATTAAATAGCAAATGTTGTTTTATGTGGTCTATTATAAAGGAAATAAA
Organism: Ecdyonurus torrentis; assembly: GCA_949318235.1. Classification (NCBI taxonomy): domain Eukaryota; kingdom Metazoa; phylum Arthropoda; class Insecta; order Ephemeroptera; family Heptageniidae; genus Ecdyonurus; species Ecdyonurus torrentis. The sequence goes on along the minus strand of OX439132.1, from coordinate 40,004,773 downwards.
CCGCAATAACTATCACTCTAATGGACCACTTGCAATGAACGAACTTTTCAAAATAATTTGAAATATTTTTTCTTAATGCATTTTTTATATTAAAATATATCGTTTTCACTTACTTATTGCAAGTGGTATACATTATTTTTAGTATAGCATATTTGTTGCTAAAAATTTAATAAAGAAACGAATAAATATATTTAATCAAATATATCACAGATCACCATATATGATTGAATTTGTCTTTTATTTGCAAAATTTGGTATATAATAGCGTATAATTATGGTTTTTAGTAAAAAATAGTAAGAAATAAAATGATTTATTATAAGAAAATATTATATAATAAGTTTAAAAAAATATATAATATATACACGTATAGAAAGGATAATAAGATATCTTATTCAAAAATACGATTAAAATGTTAAAGTGTGAAGTGTTTTCTGCAGACCATTTTCCCATAATCATTTAATGATTGAAACAATTTGAGATCTATACCAGCAATAGTAAAAAGAAAAAAAATATATATTGACCTATAATTTAAACGATATGGTGACCTTGAAAACGTAGATATATATAATTGTAAGTGTTTTATTACGGCGCTATTTGATATGAATACCTCAAAACAATTGAATTTTTTTTTCTCAGCTGATCATTTTACGGCGGTGACTGATTGCTGGTTCTATACTGTATCAGCAAAAAACATTGACTTCGCAAGAACAAACTATATTGTGTTTACCTTTTTTTATAATTTGAATTGCCATTTTTAATAAATATAAAACATCATAATAATATTTTATTCACTAAAACAAAAACCATCTATCCATCCAAACTCTCCCTTACTGCCAATCTCCCCCCCCCCCCCCCCCACACACACACATGAGCTCACTCAGCATAAATTTATTATGCAGCATAATTTTCGCTGTAAAGTAAATTAAAAGGGTGTTATCAATCATGTTGATCAGTTGAATGATAATATTCGCGTGTATTTCTCTTAGAAAATTAAGTTGCACCTGCAAGGTTGATCAAGCATGCAGTATAGAGTGTGTGGCATGGTCACCTCGCCCGTCGCTCCTGCACTTCCTCTTACTTCAAATACCTCAACAGCGAGGTAAGGCCGTGAGTATATTATATAGCTCCGCGAGGTCCCGGATCCGCCGCTGAGTGAATGCATGAGAACGTGAACAACGTGCATAATAACCAAACTATACCACAAAAACACCTGTGCACTGTCTTTTGTGTTGTCATTTATATATCTTTGTCAGTTAGGTGAATTATAGATAATTATATAGAGTTAAAGTTTTCTTATTTAATTAAAAATATATATATAAATGTTACATGTTCCAAATAAATGGTTTTAAAAATGGAATAATGTCTATAATGTATATTTTTTTATCATAACATAACGCACTATACAGTATATACATCGCACTATATATATAATTATAAAAACCTTTATGAAGGAAAATATATCAATTTTTAACCACAAGTTTTCTGTATTTTTTTTTTTCTTTTCTTCTTCCTTTTAATTATAAACGTAGCCATTGACATTTTTTGATAATTTAGTGGGGAATTTTGAAACAGATCCCTTATCATCTATATTCTATAATATCTTTTTGTGTATATTATATACATATGCATGCATGTCATGTCATGCTGACAAAATATTATGTGTATATGTTTGCAGTTAAATGAGTAAAAACAAGAAGCTGGCAAATTTCAGGTAAAAACGTGTAATAAGCCAGTGACTATGAGCTCTCAGCCAAGATTTGTAAATAAACATCACTCATACTCACTCGCACTTCACATCAAATATTTTGGACCTCACAAGTGCAGAGAGAGAGAGAGAGAGAGAGAGAGAGAGAGAGAGAGAGAGAGAGAGAGAGAGAGAGAGAGAGAGAGAGAGAGAGAGAGAGAGAGAGAGAGAGAGAGAGAGAGAGAGAGAGAGAGAGAGAAAGAGAGAGAGAGAGAGAGAGAGAGAGCAGTTTAACGATCTCCGTTGTAAAAATTTACATGTCAACATCAAAGAAACTCTTTTCATCAAATGTTTATCATAAAAACACACTTTATTATCAAACATTATACCTTGTTATAAAGAGCTCTTTAATTTGAGTACTTTAAACTGTTATAAAGTATGTTTATAATTAAATAAATAAGGTGTGTAATTTTGAAATATTAATCTTGTAAACGAAAAGCATCAGACAGATAATAAAAAATTTTGGGTTTAAAAAAAATTGCAATGTTTATGTGTATACGTATATTTTTATTATATACACATTTTTTTATACAGTAAATGTAATTATTATTTTTTTTATGTTATATAAAAAATATAATAAATATATAAAACAATCACGATTGTAGATAAAAAAAAAACTTGGCTTTTTATACTAAATAAAATACATACCATAAAAAGAAAGCTTCTATAAACAAAATTGCAGTGTTATACTAACAAAAAAATATAAGTGTATATTTACACCATTATATTTATATATATATATATATATATATATATATATATATATATATATATATATATATATATATATATATATATATATATAAAATTATTTTATATGTACCACAAAAAAATACAGTTTAATTCAAATAATAGTACATAAGTATTATCTAGTATTAAGTTTAAAAGGGATTATTGTAAAGTGGATATAATAAGAACAAATTGGTATGGTGCTAACATGGTTTGCTTCTGCTTGATACGTACTTTGCGCTTTGTGTTACTGCTTTTGCCAATATCAGTGCGCTAGCTCCGTATATAGTTGTACTACTATGAGAATGTTACATAGTCTAACACAATTATACCGGATAATATAAAGTTTATTTATAAAAGTGGAGGGTTTTATATATTTTAGAGTATAGAGAAAATTATGACACATAAATTCTTTTGACCGTAATTTGTATTGTTTTGGAAATGAAAATTTTTATAACACGTACATTCTAAGACTATTTTGGCTTTATAAGTACGTGTATATTTATATATAGTGATGCTTTTTGCTCCTGGTGCTGCAGGGATGCTGTGGTTATCGTCTCTCTCTCTCTCTCTCTCTCTGAGTGAGTAGTGTTGTATTATACGCCCAAGTGGCTCTCTCTAAATAACAATGCTTTGGAGATGCTCCGATCAGAATTAAGTCTTTGATTACACGCCTCTACACTTAACTGCCACCACAATCTAACCACCGATTATCGTTTTATTAAAACCTATCATCAAACTCAAAATCTTTTCAAAATATTTTTATATATTATATAAAAAATATAATATATACCTTGTTAAAAAAATATTTTTCTTCTTTGTTTATTTTATATTTATATAAAAATTAATGCAATTATAGGTCAAGTATAATAAAAAAAAAATGAACTAGATTTTTATTATTATATAAAAAAAATTATTATGTGCGTAATTTGCTATGAAATAAACTGTTTAATTTGGTGTAAAATAAAGAAAAAGATTCAGTTATTTTAAAATTTAATGAAATTACTTTTAAATTTTATATTAAGTTATAAGAAGTCAATGACCTTTTATGTTTTTGTTAAATCTTAAAATTTTAATGAATTTGGTGATTATTTAATCATTATCGCTATAACATTATATTGCAGTTAGATGTTAAAAAAAAATGTATGAATCCTAAATAGGCTGCAATTGTATTATACGTATATATAATATACTGTATATATAACGTAAATCGTGAAAAATAGTATTATATAAAAACAGTTTTAAGTGCATATAGGTTTACATGCATATATAAGATATATATACTGTATTTATTCAAAATGTTTAATGTAAATGTATAATTAGGAATAATACACAGTATCGTGTTATTAGACACATATTTTTTAAAAATTTATAAACTTTACGTAAAATATGAAAGTATTAATTCTTACACTTTTATAGGGACTGATATACAATTTTTTTTTCTTTATTTAGAATTCAGATACGAAACATATAATCTCCTCTCATTTTCATTTAGTTACAAATTACCTTTTTTTAACATATAATTCATATTATAATACAGAAATATATAAAGTATAATAACAGTTCCCATTGGTATACACAATTCACAATTAAACTACATGCAAATTTATATAAGCACACTCAAAATTCCATAAAATTCACATGATTCATTTATATATACTATATATATTATAATATATATAGAAATTTATATAATTGCATTTAAATTTGAGTAATAAAATAGTTCTAACGGATAGTCCAAAATAATTATACAATAAAATACGATGGGAATATTCTATTTTTTTTTAGTTTATTGAAATATAAATTGTTTTATTTTAATATATAGGATTGTCAATATGAAGCTGTATAGGTGCAATATTGTGGCAAAGGAAATCCATTGTTTTTAAAACAAGAAACTTTTGTTTTGTAAATTCTCATCAAAACCTATAATTATTTTATTTAAATGACAAGAAAACAGAAGAAGAAAAAAAATCTCACATAACAAACTAATTTTTATATCTTTAAGAAATACAATGTTTTTAACACTCATTTCAAGCAATTAAAATAATTTTTATGTGTATTTTTATACACTATGTGCTCAATGCACTATCCTATTTTGTTATTTTGTGTTTTTCTTATAGAATCAGGTAATCTTTATACAGCATTTGATATTTAATGTGCATGCCACAAAAAATACTATATAAAGCCTATAATGCATCACGCATATTCCCTGCGATATCAATTAATTTTTTTTATTTAATAATCATTCTCTATTTTTTTAAAACTGTCAATCAATCGTACCTCTGGTACACAAACTTATGTTTTATTACATTGCATTCTTGTATTTTTGTGTGTGAATATTTTATTTTTTTCTATAATAGATTGCAAATATTTTATTTTGACTTTTGTTCTCAATGTCAGTATGGAACATATCGCGTGATGTGCCTATATATGGAGTTCTATATATAATATAAATATATAATATAAATATATATAATATAAACATATAATATAAATATATGCAACAGAAATTTAAGTGACAAACATACTGCACTTTTTAGGTACAGAAAATGTGGCATAAAATTTTAATATATTTAATTATATCCTTTGTATTTATATGAGAGCATTTCATTAATTAAAGTCTCTGTATAAATGAATGCATTATTATATAAAAAACGATCAAGTAATTTTTTTATCAAAGTGTATGTACTGTAGCACACACACACACACACACACACACACAATATATATATATATATATATCATCGCACTTGCATATTTACACTGCTGCATAAGACAAAGTGCATTACTGCATGTACTTTTTATTTCAAAGAAATATATTTATTCCACAGAAATTCATTTGATGCTTTTAAAATTCCTGCTCTCATTCTCCACATTTGTATATTTTTATACAGACGACAATTGTTTTACATGAAAGTGGCACAAAAGCATCTTATACTGGTGTATATAATTGTTGCTTTATTGAAAAAAAAATAGTTCATTTAATAAAAATTATTACACGAGACATTAAAAGTATGTACATTTAAAATAAAGAAATTAAATATATTTTATATATAGATTGCTTATACAAAACCTCAATATTATTCTCTCTCTCTCTCTCTCTCTCTCTCTCTCTCTCTCTCTCTCTCTCTCTCTCTCTCTCTCTCTCTCTCTCTCTCTCTCTCTCTCATAAAATGCCTCATTATACATTATATTGTTATTTAAATATAGAAAAACCAAAAATATATATATTTTGCATTATTTTTTATAAAATTTAATCTTATGAATTTCATCCTATAGTTATTCCCCCAATCATAATTGAAACGACAATATATTAATTATTTTGTATAACAATCCCATATAATATTAATTTTGACATCAATTCTTTTTATTTGTACAAATTTATGTTAAATTAAAAATGCGTGCTTGGGAAACATTTTTATTTTTTTCTCTCTCTTCTTATCTTATGCAAATTGAAACATTTTTCAAAAAACGTTTATATATTTTTTCCTTTCCATTATACTTAAAAAATTCTCAGAAATTTCTTTTGACCGTGATACGACTTCTTATATATACCTATAGTCCTTAAACGTAAAAACAAATTTTTGTCGATTTTTGAAGTATAGAAATTACATGGTAAAAAAGTGATCTGATAAAGTGTTGAATATTTGGTAGAGTATAAAAAGAAAATCCACAATATTTTCTTTCTAAAATATTTGTTTGTGGGTTAAGATAAAAATACAATTATGGTATTTGTTTTTTTGAAGACGTGCATAGTATATTATTATTTTAATGTTTGAAATAACAGATTTTTACAAACGCTGATTTTATTTTTATATAATAGACCATTTTATTTTTCAATTTTATTATTATAATCATTACAGCAATTTAAAATTTTGATCTAATTAAGGGTTAACCATACGTTAAAAAATAATAATAATGGAAAAAAAAAGAAGCTTCAAAAATTTTGTATTTTTTTACACAAACATAACAGAGCCCGCAGCTTAACTTTCGTGATGCAAAAAAAAAAAAAAAAAAAAAAAAATGTTGCTGAAAAAACAGTTTTGAAAGCAATGGGTGAATAATAAAAAAAGAGAACATCAATTTCAAAGAGAAAGAGAGAAAAAACTGATAATCGGGCAATGAGCCTCAAAGGTCATGAACTTTTTATTATTATTATTTTAATCAAATATATAATAAAAAATTACACTTTTTTATTTGAAATTTATTTTAGTGGGCATCAGAACTGTCAATATTATTACATTTTCAATAACAATAATATCACTCGGGCATATGGAGAGGAAAAGTTTTTTTTTTTTTTTTTTTTTTTATGATGTGCGGAGTGAGTTGGATATAAAATTTAATTAGAACAAAGCAATTTCAATTTTTATTACATCATGTCTGTTATACCATCACACAAAAAATATAATAATATAATATATGTTTATATCATTCACAGTAAAATGTAATATTGCTTTCGGCAAATAATAATTAATTTTATTTTTTATAAAATAGAATGTATGTATTAAAAAAAACGCAAGTTTTTTATCAACCACAAAAGTTCAGGAAACATTATTCTCTCTCTCTCTCTCTCTCTCTCTCTCTCTCTCTCTCTCTCTCTCTCTCTCTCTCTCTCTCTCTCTCTCTCTCTCTCTCTCTCATAAAATGCATCATTAATACATTATATTGTTATTTAAATATAGAAAAACCAAATATATATATATTGCATTATTTTTTATTTAATTTAATCTTATGAATTTCATCCTATAGTTATTCCCCCAATTATAATTGAAACGACAATATATTAATTATTTTGCAATAACAATCCCAATATTAATTTTGACATCAATTCTTTTTATTTGTACAATTTTATGATGTGTTACTAAACATATGATTGATTAGGACGATAAGAATGTGGAAGTGATATATATAGAAAAACGTAAAAAAAAAAAAAAAAAAAAAAAAAAAAAAAAAAAGGAAGTCAAATTTGAAGTAATGATTTATATATTGTCTTTTTTATATATTTAAGCTGTAGAATATTTTATCTCTAACATTTTAATTTTAATTACACATGCAACGAAAAAAATAATAACAAAATAATAAAAAACAGCAATAAGGCATTGATATTTCATATCACCTTTTGGCAAATATTGTTATAAAAAAATTATGCATAAATATTGTAAAAGTTATATATATACCAAATTTTAAAATAAATTCTTAGGAAAAACTTTGCCCCTGAGTAAAATTATTACAGTCTATACAGATAAATATTGATAAATTGTACATACCTTTATCAAAAATGCGAATGTTTCTTCCGCTATAAATTTAAATAAATTTTTGCAAATGAAATAGCTATATAACATGAAATTTATTTTATCGCATTTTTTTTTTCGTTTTTTTTTTTTTTTTTTTTTCATTTTTTTTTTATTAAAAAACAAAATTATTTTATGTGTCTGTAAATGGAAAATTATTATTATTTGATAACAAAATATAAATGAAATAATATGTTATACAAGTTGTACATACATAAATACATAACATTTTATCAAAGACCATATTTATGGTCTTAGATTTTATATATTCATTCAAAAATGGTATACAGAAGGAAGGTCAGTGGAAAAAAAGGACCTCGGATAAAAGGTCCTATACCTGTGCGCAGCTCGCAGGCACGCTATACCTGTGCGCAAGTCCTTTTATCCGAGGACCTTTTTTTCCACGGACCTTCTTTTAGACATTCTATACAAAAATACCCTCAACCCGCAAACAGAAAAACAGAATGAAAAAAAAAATCAAAAAAGCTATGGGGTGCGATTCATATACTTATAATAATCTATGAAGACGTATAGAAGTCCTAAAACTCTATAGGGTTTCTTATTAATTAGGAATTTTATGGTCATAGATATGATCAAAGTGCTTTTATGAATCGCACCCGGCTCTGTTTCCTACATTGGATAGAATTTATAAATATTTTGCTATTTTATTATAATAATATTTTATACAAAATAAATCCAAAAGAAACGTTGAAAATAAATCTGTGAAAGAATTTTTTTTATTCAAATAATCGTTAATGAGTCTTATTTCTGTTATAGCAGCTTATTGTAAATATTTGAATTATATACACAAATTTTGAAAATATTTTTTATATATAAATTACTAATAAAAGTATAATATATTATACAAATATACAGATGTATATACAGATTTTTTTTCTTTCATATATAGTATGATTTACCATATACTCACTTGTCAGAGTGAATTTTGACATACTTTTTAGAGCACATTTCACAAATACGTGTCAAATTAAGTGATGTACCACCTATAAAATTTAAGTATACCACATATGTATTGAGGGTGCTCCACTATAATGTCTGAATCAGTCTGAAATACATTTTAACCCGAAGAAAAATTAGTCTGAGCAACGCCAAATTTTGTGTTTTTCCGTTTCAGGTCAAAAATTTGCAGTAAAAAAAATTATAATCAAGATCAAGAGGACTTTGAACATATAGTATAATGCACCCTCAATTATAATATCATATAGAGTAATATAATGGCAATGGAAATTGAAATCATATTCATGGGCAGTCAAATTTATCACCTATATAAATTTATAGCTAAAAATGATGATTTGTCAAAATCAACATGGTCTGTCCAGCTTATATAAACTCTCATTAGTAGTTTTTTCGTATATGTCTGATATGGTTCTGCTTCTATACCGTATATATTTATATACATATTATGTTTCTTGCTTCCTTTCAAGTTGTTTTTAAAAGTTTGCTCACATTTTTCTAAAAACTCTTTTTTTTTAGCAAATTGCAGGTTATGCCCCCCCCCCCCCCCCCCCCCTCCAAATATCAGGTCTACAAAGAAGCTGAAAGATTATAACATCAAAAATCAGTGTATTAATACAGTTTTATATACATGATTATTAGCGATTATTATTGCTTTTATAATACATCCTTTAAATAAAAATAGAAACAAACAAGTCAACATGTTAATTTTTATATAAATGATTTCCTTTCGCAAAGAGAAAAAGCAATGTCCTGTCCACTGTTTTTCTCAGGCTTTTCTTGATGCAAATCGTCGTTAAAATTGTATAAAAGTAAAGGAGAACACCAAGTGACCGGAGGAAGTGAGGAAAGATAATCACTGCAGAGCACATTATAGTGCATACTCTCTCTCTCTCTCTCTCTCTCTCTCTCTCTCTCTCTCTCTCTCTCTCTCTCTCTCTCTCTCTCTCTCTCTCTCTCTCTCTCTCTCTCTCTCTCTCTCTAATTGAAAAGAAATCGCCTCGCCTGCACACATATATACATACACATAGAGCACAAAAAGACAAAAAGGAAGTTCAACCCAGGGGGACATCGTATGGACACGGATTGCTGAACTTCAAAACGATTTTCCATGTTTTCTTTAAGTAATTTTAAATATATTTATAATGTGAAATCTGCAAAATAAACGTTACTTATAACCTTATTTACTTATATTATTATATATAAATTGTCTCACGATTGCATGCGAGGACATTTAAATATTTTATGGTACGTCACACGCACACTGAGTGGTCACCTGTTTTAATCAGATTGTCATTTTGTTTTTAATATAAGAATAATAACACACGTGGTGTAATTTGCTTTCAAAACATGATATTTCGATTAAAGAACTTTTTTTTTTATATTAAAGTATTAAAGTTTGGGAAATTAGTACACTTGTATATAAGGACATATATTTCAAGAAAGGAAGTTAAAATTTAAAAAAATATAAGATTAAATCGTCCAATTATATTTTATATTGTGGTGGTTCTGCTTCCGAAATACAATTAAAGATATTTCCATCTTTTCAATAAAATACTATCAATACTATAAAGGTAAATTTGTTAAACTTTTTTTTTTTTTTTTTTTTTTTGTATTTTTTGTAATTTCCAATCGTTGAGAACCCATTAAATATAGCGTGCTGCGTTTTTCCTTTTTTTATGCATAATATAAGATAAAAACAGTATCAAATAAATTTTTTTCTGGTATCACATTTATAACAAAAATGACAGCAATTTTCAATACACTTGTACGTTTGACGCACAAACTTTTATCATTAATTTTGTTAAATGTTTGGATTTTTATATACTATAACAATCTTTATGTTTTTAATTAAAATTATATCAATTTTGATTAAATTAACATTATACTTTAAATATATATACTGACCGAAAACTTAACATATATAAGATAATGCATATGACGTAAGAGTGCAAATTTTAGTAGATTCTTATTGTTTTATTTTCTTCCCCCCTCCCCCCTCTAACCCCCTTTTTTTTTGTTTCCTATTTACAATAATAATATAAATTTCGTTTTTATAGTGTTAATGTATAAATGTTAAAATGTGGTGGGGAGTTAATTTTGTTTTTTTGTTTTTTAGTCAGGCAAAAGAGGACAGTGCAGTGTTGGTCCCAGAACTAAATTGTCACAGCACTATCAGTTAACATATGCAGGTGAGAGAGAAAGAGCTGTTCTACTGTGTTTAGTGAGAAGTGTGTGTTTAGCATCAAATTAACTAAAGAGACGTTCTGAAATTGCATTTAAAAAAAAGGACTTCCAATTTTTAATATTTAAGTGAATTAACGTTTTTTTTTTCTCTCTTATTATATTTATATAGGCTCGAAAAAAACGAGCTCTCTCTCTCTCTTCCTCTCTCTCTCTCTCTCTCTTTTACTCGTCGTTCACCCAACCACTGGTTTCGGACTCGGACGTAGCGTATATTCACAGTGTGGTGTGCGCAAGTATAGAGAAGAGGGCGTGTTGTTATACGACGCGAGAGAAGCTTCAACCATAAGCACGACCCGAGTATAGCGGAGTCGTGTGTGTGTGTATATGTGTGCATGTGTGCTAGAGGCATATATAGCAGAGTGTCGGGTGCTACTGTTAAGCCTATAATATAATTAAATCTGGGTGCAGTGTTTTATTTAAAATTATTAATTAATTAATTCATAAAAAAAAAAATGATGATGGATAATGATATGGTAGATACAACAGGAACTTTAGTTGATTGTTGGGTACATGATACAACAGCATCATCCGATTCACAAATAAATAACAATAGTAATAATAACAATGATACTGATTTACAACAACAATGTAGTGTATCAAATACAACTACAAATTTAGATCATTTAGATTTATCATCACATCATCATGAATTAAATAGTTTAAATCAAGATTCAAGTCATCAACATGAATATTCTAACGTAACAGATCACAATAACACGCAGCATGATTTGAATATGCATCAACATTCGGAGCAAACTGATTTAAATTTACATCAAGAACAAAATGACTTAAGTCTCACATCAGTTGATACGGAGGAGGTAAGGATGTTTATTTATTTATTATTATTATTTTTTATATATATATAAATAAAAAAAAAGTTTGCGCAGTCTCAGTTTTTTTTTTTTTTTTATTTATAAATTTATGAACTTACATAAAGTTTTTATTTTTTATGTTGAACATGATATACACTTCATTCTTTTCTTTCTTTTTTATTATTATTTTATTTATTTAGTATTAACATTATTTTTTTAACGCAGATGACTATTAGTATTTTGTACTGCAATAAATTTTGATTTCTTTTCTTTTTTTATTGCCATTTAATATTAAAATAAATAAAGAGAGAGAGAGAGAGAGATAAAAGATGATAATTTAATTTAACGTTTGGTAAGACAGGCAATGTAATGCATTATTCATTTGCTATAATGCCATCAATTGTGGCTTCACAAGATGTGATTTTATTATCCCTCCTTCTCGTCCTCCTCCCCCCTCCCCTTTATCTTACATACTGAGGTGGGTGCTCATCTCTCTCTCTCTCTCTCTCTCTCTCTCTCTCTCTCTCTCTCTCTCTCTCATATACTATAAGAAGAACATTATTACTAGCGGCCACAGAGAATCATCAGGCTATATGGCATTTCGCCAGCGGACGATGTTCGTTTTCCTTGCAATCTACGCCCCCGCCCCCTCCTCCTCCTCCCCCGCCCTCAATGAGGGTCCAAACGTCGTCAGGGTAAAAGATAGAGGGTGCCGCTACTCCGCCTTAACCGCACGGTGTGGTCAGCTATTCAGCCCAAGATTTTATTTAGGGTGGGGCCGAATGTGATTGATATTCACTGCCTTTTGGTACGAGCGACTTATTCAAGTTACGTCATTATTGGCGATATACCTCTCTGCTAGTTTGTATAACACACTATAATATAGTTTGTGAGTTTTTAATCTTTGCACAATACAGGAATGTCAACTTGAAATTTCACCCATGTATACTTTCGCAGCAACAATATAAGTAAAGCAAGACCAAACAAAACCTGAACAATTTGATATATAGCATTTGTTTACTAAATGTCATATATAAAATTAGTGAATTCCACTTATACAATTGTATATATGGAAAATTCAATTAAAAGTGATAATTTTTAGACATTTATTTTTAATTCTGGATGCTTATATTTTTCTATTAGAAAAATAGTATAAAATAATTCGTTAGTATATAATAACGTCTCTGAATTAAAAAGCAATTTAAAATATATAAATGAAGTGAAATAAAAGAAAGGATGCAATATAATATACACCTGACACCTGAGCTAAAAATTAACGAATTAATTTACGTTCATCTCTCTAATGTTATATAAACCAGCACGATAACCAATAATTAGAGCACGTGGCTCATTCAAACATTATAGAGTTGGGGCCTTGGGGGGGAAAATTAGAGGAAGAGGGTATAGAAAAAATACGAGTATAATTTATGAGAGAAAAAAAAAAAAAAAAAAACGACAAGACAAGAGCAAGTAATCAGTCAAAAGAACACGCAGAAATAAACGCACATGCATACAAAATTTTAAGTCAAACTATTATTGATGTATATATAGTATAGTTATAAATTTTTAAACACCATAAGAATTTTTTTTTTTTTTTTTTTTTTTGAGATTGTTGCATTTATAATGATTAAATTATAAAAGAAAAAAGCAAAAAAAAAAAAAAAAAAAAAAAAAAAAAAAAAAAAAAAAAAAAAGACTTAAAAAAATTATATCTTATATTTAAAAAAATATTATATGCTTCCAAGAATGAAAATTTAGAGAAAAAAAACTTTTCATTTTTTGTCGTTTAAAAAAATGGACATGTCACATAAATTGACGAATGTAAAAAAAAAAAAAAAAAAAAAATGTACTCGCATGAACGTATACACTTATCGAAATGTCATTTTTCACCTTCAGAAAACGTCAAAACTTTTTAAAATCACTGTAAATTGTTTATATATTATTATATAAAGGTAAATTATATAATCAAAAAAATTTTGGAACAATTATATATTTTGAAATTTATCAAAATGCTAAAATATGACATTTTAATTGGAATGTAATTTATATACAAAGGAGACGGACTTTGATAAAAAAAAAGTATAGAAAAATAGTAACAGTCTATTGATAATAATTTACGTATATATTTATCATTTTTTTGTACCAGTATTTTAATAGTAATAAATTATATTTAATAATTATACATTTTATAAATATATATATTTTTAAAAAAAACTTGGGCCAATAGAAATTATTATATTTTTATCTCTCAATTTTATTTACATACCTATTTATATTTTGTAAATTTTTAAGTTCAACAAAAAATGAAATTACAGCACTTTTATTATTTAGCCCATAGTTACATTATATAAATTTTAGTTTAAAGGAATGGACCAGAGAAAAACATATAAGCATTTATATCACAAAACACTATAGATGGGATTTACATAAATAACTTCAGTTTGTCTCAAAATCCAACTGTAGCTCCGTAGCAGTGATCAGAAATTTCGATTTATGCAGCCCGCACAACATTTTCATACTAATTTTTACATGTTTCTAAAGTCATAAACATGAATAGTCACTTAAATTGCATACTTTACAGTATTTTCACGCTCTCTCGTGGGGCTTCATTAACATTCTGGTCAAAATTATCATCAGTTTTGAAGATCCCATTTCGTGTTTATTCATTAAAAAGCACATGTTGGTTTGTGTTCTATGGCTTTAAGGAAGTACATAGTTGACCAGGTTATATCTGACAAACTGAAAACGGTCTTGAAATATATATAAAATTGACCCATAGAAAGTATAAACAATGAAATGCTACTTAAAAATTTAGTAATGTCAAACATATGCCAACACTATCAAATATATAAGTTATTCCACTTCAAATTCCACTGAAAATTCAAATTTTATCGCCAACTTTAAGTCAAATTAGATTGTTTTTTAATTAGAAATATTACTAAAACTATTTTTGGAACGCAAAAAAACTTCTTCTTTTTTTATTATTATTATCATTATTATTTTTTTAATTCATGCAGTTTTAGTTGAAAATTGTATAATATTTATTTTGCTATAGATATAAATAAAAAACAAACAAAACAAATAAAATGAAAAATTATCGCATGATTATATTTTAAGTGGTAAAAATGTTCTAACCAATTATTGAAATGTGTTTTTAGCTATATACAATTTAGATTTTATTAAATATTTTAAGAATATATCCCTAATAATATTTATGATGACTGAAACTATTATGAAATATATTGTATTCCTGTATAAATATTTTTGTAATCAATGTGTATACCAATTAGAATCATGATCAATAAAGAAACTGAAAATAAAGTTCCTCTATTTCTGCACCAAGTCGGTATTAAAGTTTGAACTTTGTATAAAAATATGCCACAAAGAGGAACAATTTTAAGTTATAAATATTTATATATTTT
Organism: Ecdyonurus torrentis; assembly: GCA_949318235.1. Taxonomy (NCBI): domain Eukaryota; kingdom Metazoa; phylum Arthropoda; class Insecta; order Ephemeroptera; family Heptageniidae; genus Ecdyonurus; species Ecdyonurus torrentis. Next base: position 39,989,553 of record OX439132.1, on the reverse strand, counting down.
TATCAACAATCAGCTACTATCAAATAGTGCAAAATTAAAATTATACTCTTTCCCCTCATTTTTGTATATTGTTTTATCATATTATTTCTTTTGGATATGACGTCAAATGTTAAAAAGTTAAAAAAAAAAAAAAAAAAAAAAAAAAAAAACTGAAATGTCAAAAAAATATGTATACACTCACGGATTGTTGTCAGGTAATATATAGCATTTAATAGTATAAATTATTTTGGAGGTGATTTCATATATATGTGTAAGGCACGAGAAAAACTTTGACAATTATGAAAGGAGGATTGATAACAAGTTGACATAAGAATGGACGTGAATTCTAATTGATAATGAATACGTCAAATTTGTTCATGATTGTTTTTTTAAATATAAACACAATTATACATTTTTGTGCAAGTATACCCTGATTCACTTTTCATGCAATTTAAACCATAAGTATTTTTATTTCCATGATGCGGCGTGCGTCAAACTTTTAAGATATAACAAGATTTGCTTTTTTATTTTATTTTTTATCATAATGACGTATTATATAATATTATATATATATATATATATATATATATATATATATATATATATATATATATATATATATATATATATATATTATATAAATATCAACAAACTGATTGCAATTATAATACTATTTTAAAATGTTACATTTAAAGAAATGATATAACAGTAATTTATTTTAATCTTCATAATTGAATAGATAAGTTAATGTTATCATCTTTCTGCTGCTGGTCAAGACATATGCTATAAGAACTTATATACTTATATTGAACTTTTGTGTTGGTTTGAAGAATTGAAGTATATATATATTATCAATAAATGACGTTTCATTATGTGATTATATATTATGCATGCTTTTTTTTATTCAGATAAAAATTATATATACTTGAATGGATTTGATATACCCTACACGGAAAAAATATAATTACGTAGTTACTATGATAGCTCAATTTTTGCTCAAATTGTCCAATATTGCATAATAATTATGCAATATAGCATAATTATACGCTGTACAGTGCATAATTATAATAGTTATGTTGTTCTTCTTTATATAGCATATTTTATGCTATATAATGCCATTAATACATCATAAATTAACGTGTTTTTTTCTTTCTGTGGTCATATTTGCAATACTATATTATAAATAGCGATATTATATATAAATATATGAAAAAAAGAAAAACGTTCCAAAACACGAAATCAATTCAAATTCTCAAAATCAGTTTTACATATATAGCAACATTCAAATAGGAGTGGTCATTATAAATCAGACAATGACCGAAAAAGTCTGTGTACAGACACTGTGATATTAGATGTTACTTTTAGTGCCTCATTCTTGCATAAATGTAAAGCATTGCGTTAATTAAAGTCTCCATGCAATGCCCATGATAGTTTTACCATATAAGGAATTTACTCTAAACTCAATGCTTTTACTATAAATATGAAAAAAAATATATGAGAGTATATAAAATTTTATAAACATAAAAGTGTTTGTAAATTTTCTTTCGACTATTTATATGAAAAACAATACTTTTATTACATGACATGCACAATTAATGTATTTTAAGAATACCTTTAGTTTAGATATAAGTCTTCAAAGGGTATTTTAAATTATTTAAACAGCTATAGGGCAAAAAGTGCTGTACTTATTGGACAAAACTTTGAATGTCTTATTAAGTCAAATCTAAAAAAAAAAAAAAAAAAAAAAAAAAAAAAAAAAAAAAAAAAAAAAAAAACTATAGGGCAAATAGATGCTTGGAAAATCTGATGCAATTCTATATATAGGTAAAAGAGCACCAACAGCAAACTCTATTTTCTTGTTTATAAAAGTGCAGTTTTTTATGCAGCTCACACCCGCATAGCACACACACATGATACTCACACATAAACACTCACGCGATGCAATTTTCACACCTTGTCCAAAGTAACAAATTATGAAGCATGCCTGCGAGCAAGCTCGCTCAACAATCGAGCCAGAGCATGCAGTTGTTATCAGCTTGTAAACACCGGTGTTCCGCTAAATGACTTACTGTCAGCATTATCATAATTCAAATTAATTAATTTTTAATTTTTATGATAACTCAGTTTTCTGATTACACAAATTATGCAGGTATGTGTATATATTATACTTTTATATTTTAATAAAATGCTATATATATATATATATATATATATATATATATATATATATATATTATGTTGATTATACATCGTGTAATTTTTAAAAACATAAAAATAATTACTTTTTTATTTGCAAATTTTAATTTATTTATGTATCTTGTAATATCTAATAATAAAAAAATAGTTACAAAAAATATTAAAATTTACAAGAATTTAAACATAATATAGTTTCTATTTAGAAACTGTTAATATACTATATTCCTTATATAACAATTTTTATTTATTTATATTTAAAATTATAATATTATGGAACTCAATATAGTTATTTATTTATTAACATTAAACTTAATGTTAATTACCAAAACTAAAATTAAAAAATATCATGAATAATAAAGAATGCAAGGAGTTTGGGTTTTTAAAAGTTATTAAATTTAATGGCAGTATTATAAAATTCAAAGAACAAAATACAGCCGCGAAGTTTTCTTGATCTTTTACCGCACGTTATACCAAAAAGATATTTATTTTGATGATTCTCTATAAAAGTTTTAAGAAGGTGAAAACTAAAGGTTTGGGTGTTATATGGGACCACCAGGAAGAAAACGCGTTATTTTATTCTGGAGGTGGCGCCGAAGTGTTTGCGCTTGCGGGACGTAAATCTTATCTCACTATTATATATCCAGCGCGAGTGAACGAAAGGTGCCAAGATCTTATATACTGACAGTCAAATATGCATGAAATTATCCATCTCTATAAAGTTTATTTAATAACACCTTAAAATATTGAATAAGCCTACGTATACAACTACAGTTCTTTGAAGTTATTAGCAAATAAATATATAGATAATAAGTATACTAAATGATATACTTAATTATTGTGATATAAATCAAAAATAAATAAATACGTAATAATTATGCTTTTATAGCTAATTTTTAGAACTTTTTGTTCAATAATGTATAATTTATGCTATAAATACTGCATAATAACTATGTTATAGCATAACTATTATGTTGTACGCCATAAATATTTATGTTGTCTATTAGACAACTTCACATAATCAACACTTGTCACTGGCAAAGGTCATCAGGTTGATTACTGGCAAGGGTCATCATTATTTTTATGTTAATTTTGGCCTATAGTATAGGGCTTACCATGTTAAATTGAGGGTTTTGATTTTAGAAGTTCTCGCTTCAGAATTATTAAAACACGTTAAATCGCACATCATCTTAAAGTAAAAAGCACAACTCAAAAAGTATTTAGGACGTGAACGAGCCCCAATAAAAGGAACAAGGTGAAAAATGTGCTCAAAGTCGACTCCAAATGAGGGTCTGGGATCTACCAGAAATTTCAGTTTCTCAAATCTAAAATTTTAAAATATGGATCAAAATGACATTTTATTATTATATTTGAAATATAAACAATGAGAAACTGGAATTTCTAATAGAACCCAGACCCCCATATGGAGTCAACTTTGAGCATGACGTTTTTCACCTCGTTCATCCTCTTACTAAGGCTCGTTCACGTCTTAAATACTTTTTGAGTTGTGTTTTTTACTTTATGATGATGTGCGATTTACCGTGTTTGAATAATTCTGAAGCGAGAAATTCAAAAATCAAAACCATCAATTTAACATGGTAAGCCCTATACTAGGCCAAAATTAACATAAAACTATAATGATGACCCTTGCCAGTGATCAACCTGATGACCTTTGCTAGCGACAAGTGCTGATTATGTGAAGTTCTCTATTTAGCATCATTTATGCTATAATATTGAAATGCAGCATAAATTACTTATACTTTCCATATAGTTACAGTAGATTTTAAATGAGCACTTTATACTTTGATCGCACTCGTGTTTTTTTATTAATTAAAAAAGAAAAGAGGAACAAAAAAACGAACTTTTTATAAACGATATTTTTTAATATAAAATTGTGCAAGTATTTGAAATTGCAATAGTTTAGAATTGCAAATGAGACTTGCATTTTGCTCATAACAATATATTAAATGTTAAAATGTGCAAAGAACATTTTATATATATAAACACAAAGCAGGTAAAGAGTCATGTTTGCAATGGCTCGCATCAAAGCAAACAATGTGAAAATGAGCAAGGATTACTCTATGTGAGTACATGTCACGTAAATTAATTAAGAACAATGATAATTTAAAATACATTTACTTTAGATTAACTCTTTGTTTATACACATTTTTTTTTCTATACTAATGTACTTTTAACAAAAAAAAATTGTAATTAGTATATTTTTTTTAGATGAAGATTACTTTTTGAAAGTTTTATAAAAAAATCAGATTTTATATATATATACACATAGTGAACAAAGAGAACGAGTGAGTATGAGTGAGTGAGTGTGTGTGTGTGTGTGTGTGTGTGTGTGAGAGAGAGAGAGAGACAAAAAATACTCATTGGAGAAAAGTTTTTGCGCAAATCTACATGTAACGAAGATAACAAGCACCGAGGAGAATATTTTTGAGTATATGTTTTGGATTTTGAAACTATAAGGAAAAGCAAAAGGTTTGATATGTGCGGTAACAAGCAAGATTTGTAGCTTGAGGCGGGACATGGTCCCGGGTCATGTATCAAACTCTCTTTGTTCTCGTCATGAGAGAGAGAGAGAGAGAGAGAGAGAGAGAGAGAGAGAGAGAGAGAGAGAGAGAGAGAGAGAGAGAGAGAGAGAGAGAGAGAGAGAGAGAGAGAGAGAGGCTGTTTGCCCTTTTTGTCAAGCTTGCTCTAGAAGTATATACGTAAGAGAGCAAAGCATCACAGTAATGTATGTAGATGTTTCATTGCATGGAGTTGTAAGTCTAGGGGCCTCAGGGTACCCTTGTGTATGTTATATATACGTATATATATGCCTGTGCTTCCCTTTTCCAAATCAAAACCCCATCTCTCTCTCTCTCTCTCTCTCTCTCTCTCTCTCTCTCTCTCTCTCTCTCTCTCTCTGCCGCATATTCATGATAATCCTCTCTCTCTCTACTCGTATATAATCCTAACAAAAACAACAAATCTTTTAGTTCCTAAAAACAATAGAGAAAGAAAATGTATTACACATTTGTTTTGTTGAAAAACATAACAAATTTATTTTATATAATACATTATATTATAAATACGATATAATATACAAAATATTATTATTTTAATGTTATTATTTGTTACGAAAAAAAAGTGAACATAAAATATTTAGAAAATAAAATAACATCATTCTTCAATTAGAGATGGATATGTACGGTATATAATAAAAATGATATACACATTTTTATATCAAATATGTATAATATGACATATAAACTATATAAAATATATGATTTATTTATTTTTAATTTTGACTTCTCTATTATATTTCAGTACATTATACAAATCGTACATATATAGTATTTTTTTCTAGTTAAAAATAAAATAATAATAATAATAAAAAACTTTGATCGTATTTTTATTTTATATAAATGAAGTGGTTCTATGTAAAGGTATATATAGTCATGAGAAACATAATAGCCAATGTGCAAGTGCAAAGCAGAGAGAGAGAGAGAGAGAGAGAGAAGATGAAGGGAAAGTTGCATCTTAAATTTAAATTGCAAATTCGTCTTCCATTATAAGTTAATCTGAATTTCAATTAAGCCTTCAAAATAATTTAGTTGTAACAAATAGATGAGGAAATTTAAGTATATAATATTATTATAATCATGATTGCAGTATTTTTTATGAGATATTTTATAACAAGCGTGATGTATATTAACCATATTATATATATTATATGATAAATTCATGCGTCTATATAACAATTAATATTATTACTGTGCATATATGATACATCACAATGTTAAAGCCATAGACCACATAAAACAACATGTATATGCTTTTTAATGAATAAACATGAAATGGAATTTTCAAAACTGATGACAATTTTTACCTGAATGTTAATGTATATAGCACCGCGAGAGAGCATGAAAATACTGTAAAGTATGCAATTTGCGTGACTATTCATGTTTCTGACGTCAGAAACTTGTGCAATAATTAGTAAAAAAAAAAAAAAAAAAAATGTTGGTACGTGTTCCATAAATCGAAATTTTATGATCACTGCTACGGAGCTATATAGTTGGGTTTGAGACTATAACTAAATTTATTTATGTAAGTTCCATCAACTGTTTTGTGATATAAATGATTATATTGTTTTCTTCTGGTCTATTCCTTTAATGATTTTAGTAAAGATATTATCTCGTGATGCGCACATACGTTATTCCAGAATACAATTATTTTTCTTTAGAGTTATTAGGTGCAACCATTGTACATTTTGGAGATTTTATATTTATGTAATATAAATATAATATTTTTATTATGTACAATAATAAAATCTATCTCTAAAATGTAAAATCAACACGAGTAAAGTTTATAAAATTAATGTGGTTTTATGTTTGCTGTTATAGCGAATGTCTGAAGTATATATTAAAGTTGAATCTATCCTGGAGAATAGGCAACTGGTTGAACCTTATTAAGAAATAAACAACATGAAAATATATAATAGTATATAAAAAAACTTTTTTTGTTTTGCTTTATTATGAATCAAATGAAGAGGAATTTAAAAAAATGTTTTTCATAATAAACTCATATGTTGATTTAATATTATTATAAATAAATAATTGTTATAACAATATTTAATATTATAAGAAAAAGGTTAAATGTGCTTTATTTTCTATCTTTTTTTTTTTTTTTTTTTTTTTTTTTTTTTGCTTTTTTATTATTATATTATAATATCTTCATTTATTTCATTCTTGTATTTTCATTCATATGAAAAATCGTAAAACAATGTATAATAAAAAAACAGTTAAAATTTGACTGCACGTGTAAGAAAAAACTTATTGGGTAATCTCCTTTTTTTTTTTTTTTTTTTTTTTTTTTTTTGTGTGTGAAGGCAATGTTGATAAGTTTTATCATCATTTTTGCTCTTAATTTTTAAAATGAACTTAAAAATGCAAACGTGAAAAATGCAAACATGGCAAAATTCAAAAGATTTTAAGGCAAATTCGTTTATTTGCATAGTGGTTTTCATTGCACTTTGCACCGCATTTGAAGAAAAAACAAAGAGAGAGAAATAAAAGGCAACAATTATTTATTGTTTCTTTTTATATGTATTTAAAAATATATGACCATAAAATTTTTAAATACTGCATTATTTATATTTTTCTTTATTGCAATTTTTTTTATATCCTGCAGGTTAGGCAAATAGTCGGTCCTCAATGTGGTCCAGGTTGCATAAACAACAAATAATCAGGGGCACACTGAAATTAAAATAAGAATTTTAATTTATTGCCTATGGTTATTTTGCAAATAATATATGTAGTAATAATATCACTATAATAATATTGTCACTCGCCAATTAAGTGCAATTACAAATTTACGATACTGGAGAAATATAATGCAACAATTAATAAAGAACATTATTTATAATTATTTGAACATTTTTATGTTTTGTTTTGAGTAAAAATGTAATAATAATAATAAACAAAAGTTCACAACGATGTTATCACAACACATAAAAAAGTTGTTCCTTAACGTATAATTATAATAATTTTTAATTTTTCCGCGGGTGCTAGCCATGTTTTAAGAAATGTCAACTTAAACGATGAGATCTTGATTTGTGAAATAAAAATCTTGGGAGAGATTTTTATCAAAGAGATTTATTTTTCATAAAAAAAACTCTGACTTTTATGTTGCTATCTATTTACAAATATATAAAAAATAATATATAATATTAATTTTACTATTTCATACAATTATTTTCTTTTATTATATTATTTGTAAATTACAAGGTATACATATAATCCAACTAATGCATATAACCTTTTCAATCGGTTCCTTTTTTTTTTTTTTTTTTTTTTTTTTTTTTAATTTCATCAACATTATATTACTTCAAATATAATACATAAAAAAACGAAAATAAACTTTGGTAAATAAAAGTATTGAGATTTTTTCCATACACATAATAAAAAAAAAGTCAAAATGTCATTTCATAATTTTTATAATAATATACTTGCTCACAACAGCAGAGACATATTATACTACTTTTGGAATTATATTATATTATTTATTTTTTTTTTTTTTTTTTAACCTCTGAGTTTTTGAATTAAGGTTTTTAAAATTACTATTTAAGTATAATTTGATTCCATATATATATATATATATATATATATTGTTCTTTCTGTAAATCTATATTTAAGAAATTAGGGACAAACATAATATATAGGAGTTTCCGCAACCCTTACTTTGGTTCACCATTACTATATATGCGCATAATCAATGATTCACTTTTTAAATTTTAATTAATTTACGATCATTTTTAAATACAGTGCCCGATCAAAAGAAAATATGCTAAATAAAATTATCCACTATATAGGTTGAGCCCAAAATCAAGCAATTAAATCTTATTAATTGTAAAATTTATTTTATTTCTTAATCAAATATTTTATTTCAAATATAAAGGAAAAACGGAAAAAATAACGCATAAATAATTTTTATAAAGAAATTTCCATGCTGCCTCAAAATATTTATATAAATAAATTATTTCTATCACGCAGCAGCCATTTATTTGTCTTTTAATGAGGGTCAATGCATCAAAACATAAATCATGCTTGTTAGAACGGAAGTTCCATACATCACCATGGAATAAAAAACCACGCCCCCACCCCCTTCAAGTAAATAATAACACCTTACACGAAAGTAGTAAAATTATAACAAATTTGAATTGAAAATCAAGTATTAATATTTACAACTTTTTTCATATATTATCAGGTAATTTTTACATATTTATATATTTTTGATTACTGTTACATTTAAAATATATTTCAGTTTTTTTTTCATATATTATGTATATAAAAAGATAATTTATTATATTTTTTTATTATTAATGTTATTAGGATTTATTATTATTATATATATATATAGGAAGTTGTTCATATATTTTACAATAATAAAAACATGAATATATTTTGTTATCAAATGTTTTTTTGGTTTTGTATTATTCATGTGATTTATACTTTTTAAAAACATGTGTTAAACATCAATACATATAAAAAATATTATCGATTATTCATTGGACTTTTTGAATTATAAAGTATAAATATTATTTTGTGCTTATATATAAATTACTATATTTTTTATATACATATTTACATACATGAATGGCACAATGCATATTATTTATTTATAAATGAATCACATCAACAACATAATACTATGCTGATGTGAAAAGAAAAAAAAACTTGCGGTTATACGTAATTGTATAATTCATGACAATAATAAAAAGATATAAATATATATAATAATTATTTATTGTATAGTATATACATAATATAAAAACAAAACAAATATATTTTTAATATAAATATGTGAAAAAAGAAGCTGCAATTAAAGGAATAAATTTGATATACATTTTAACAAAATGCAATAACAGCACTATCAAAATCTCTCTATTATATAAAAAGTATATCGCATGCTGCGAAGAAGAAGAAAATATACTAATATTTATGCATATTTCTCTTATTTTCTATTTTATCTTTTATGGCTCATATAGATGTCGATCAATAAATGTTCATTATAATAGTTATTGTGACTAATTGTAAGACTATATGTTACAAGAAATAAGAAATTTTATTGGCCCATCAGGCAGTTCGATATAGTAACATTGATTTGTTACAGCAAGCGTTACAATTATATATAATTAACAAATAATAATAATAAATATAATTTAAATATCTACATTAATTTGAAGGAATAGACCAGAGAAAAACATAAGCAACAAAACACTTGATGGGATTTATACTTATAGTTAACTTTAGTTTGTCTCAAAATCCAACTGTAGCGCCGTAGCAGTGACCAGAAAATTCGATTTATGCAACCCGCACAACATTTTCATACTAATTTTTGCATGTTTCTAACGTCATAAACATGAATTTTCATGGAAATTGCATACTTTACAGTTTTTTCACGCTCTCTCGTGGGGCTACATTAACATTCTGGTAAAAACTGTCATCAGTTTTGAAGATCCCATTTCGTGTTTATTCATTAAAAAGCACATGTTGTTTTATGTGGTTTATGGCTTTAAGTTCATTTATATATAATTATATAGTTTTATCTTTTACAACAATGTTGTAAGCAAGGTGTCATAATTTAGTCACGCAGTAAAATGTTCCAAATTTTATATATATGTGTGATTTCAACTCTTTATTATTCCTATAAACATAATTTATGCTGAATAGAATAACAATTATGTTGTTTTTGTATTAATGAATGTTATTTCAAAATAGCAACATTTATGATAAAAATTAATTATTTTATATAACATAAATCATACATAATATTTTTTCCGTATATTGTCTGCTATGGGTATAATATTGTCAGAGAGTTCAATGTTACTAATTATATTTTTTATTCCTATATAAAATCATGCAAGTTAGTTAAATGGAAAAAAATTTATCAAATACATCACACCTATGCTCAGGGACATTATTATAGGTAAAAAAATTTCCACTTCATGTGTTACAATCTGTATCTAATTATAATTATATCTTCCACTTCCCTTATTATTTTTTCTAATTTACAAACTATTCAAAACTTGTTAGTTTTATCAAAAGGATGTTTTTCTCTAATGACTGTTATTATTTATTCACTTCATGCATTTTTAAATGTTGTAAAAATGTTATTTAAAATATAACAATTTTAAAAAGGGATAACGGTCAAGAAAATGCATGAATGCATGCAGAACATTTTTTTTATAAACACTTAAGAAAAACGTATAAAGTTGTTAAGAATGTTAACAATTTGTGTATATTCATCCTGAAAAATAAAGAACTTAAAACTAAAAACTTATTAAAGAAGAAGAAGAAGAAGAAGAGAGAGAGAGAAAGAAAAAAAAACCTATATAATATACCACAAGAAATAACTTTTAAAATTCTTTATAATATATTTCTATACACAGAAACAAAAAATTAAGTGCTTTTGTTGCTTTTCATTAGTTTTATTGTTTTGCCTATACGTAATAAAATGTTAAACATGCGCTGAGACCTGACATTGCTCCAGCTTTGAGGAAGGGTCGTAAAGTGCATGAATTTGTGGTGAGAGCGCGCGGGGAGTTTGGGTCAAAACTTATAGAGGAGGGATTGATGAGCAAGAGGCGCCAACTTGCAGGTCATGTCCTCTTGACAATGTATTCATATTTTATGTCCTGTTGGCTCACCCTGTATTGTATATGCTTGTCAGAGAGAGAGAGAGAGAGAGTCCCGCTGGCACCCCTATATCATGTAATTTTTGACCACTGCACACAAAAACAACAATAAATTATAAACACAGAAGTCTGTGATAACATTTCATCATATATATATATATATATATATATATATATATATATATATATATATATATATATATATATATATATATATATATATATATACAAAAATAAATATATATACGTATAATAATTATGCTATAGCTTATTTTCAGCGCACAATTTGTTCAATGTAACATAATTTCATGCAGCTATATTTCATAATAATTATGATACACAAAGCATAAATATTATGTTGTATATATACAGCTTGATTATTAAAATTGCATAAAATTTATGCTTTAATGACGTAAATGCAGCATAAATTATTTTAATTTATTCTTTCTATGTATAATGGCAATATTGATGGCAATATCATATGTTTGTTGTATATATTTTATTCCTGGAAAAGAAAAAGTCAGTCATTATAATATTTTTGTGTTGTAATTTTGGAGCATTTTGTTAAAATCATTAAATTATGAAAGTGCAAAAAGAAAAAATTAGGAATAGAAGAAAGATAAACAAAATTTCAAGTTTTTTCTTTAAATTTTGTTATTTTTATGCTCTTATATCATTATTTCACGGCGCTCTATATTGGATATATGCTTCCATATATACTCTTATTTTAAAACAAATCTTGAAATAATAATGCTGAAATTATCATGTGTTTTAAACCTATAATTAGTATAATAGATCACTTAGGTAAAATTTACAATATTAACCCCTGGCGTTATGCAACTTGTGCAGCATCTAGAAGTAAAATTGTTATAATTCCGCTGTTTAATTTTTTTATTTAATATAATATTATTAATCTTTATCCTTTACTTTGAACATTAGCTGAATATTTTCCTAATATCTTGTAGAAAAATTATGAGACGAAAAAAAATTATAAAAATCAAGGACAGTAAAAATAATGATAGTAGCAAGAAAGTTTTTTTTTTTTTCTTTCTTTTAAATGTTTCTTTCAAGATTGTAACTATCAAAATTAAAAATTTCTTTCTTGAAAAAAAAAATTATAACAGCAGTATAAAACTTTTTTATTTCTCTAATTCATATATTAAAATATTCATATAATACAAGTTACATTTACTATCGTGAATTTGTAAAAAAATTATAAAATTTTGTCGTTGAAATGTATAATGTATAATGTCTCATTCTCATTGCGTAGTATAATAAAAGAAAAAAAAATTAAAAAAAAATGTTATCGAAAACTTAAAACAATTTGTATTATTTATCAAACAAGAGTTTTAAAAAAAATGATAAAATTTAAATCAAAAATCTAGTAAAACATATAAGACAAGGCTATTAACATAGGTTATGTGTATGATGATAAAAAACTACTTTTTAATACAAAAATCCTCATTTATATGTAACAAAAAAATGTTTACATAAAACACTTTTTTTTTTGTTCTTTCCGAGTGAGTATAGATATATATTTTTTTTAGATTTTTACGCGGGTAAAAGTTTTTAAAAGTTGTTAACTCCACCTACTTTATATGTTCTCCAATTTCTATTGGTTAATTTAAAATAAAATCCGTTAGTATCTGACAGGTGGTTTCATACATTTGGTTTGCCCGCGTGCTCATGAAGGAGTGTTATATAGGAGTGGCTTGGTTTTCCATTGGTTATAATGGAGAACTCCTCCCCTGCTTGTGGCAGGAATGGGGAAAAGTGAGGGTGCGTAACGCGCGGAGGCTGCAGTCGATCAGAGACACGGGTACGAGAAGGATACTGCGAGTGTTGTGATGCGCACGCGTGTTGTGAAACAAGTGATCTCATAATATAATATACTTTATCAATTACAAATCTCAATTTTATAAACATTTTATAAAAGTGTTTTAAGTGACAAGTGATGTATCTGTGACCAAAATATTCATAATTATATAAATTTATATAATAAATATAATTAATTATTATATTAAATTAACAATAGTGTTTATAAACGGCCTCACAATTGAGTCCCACGAGTTAGAGGGTAAATCGAGGACTGAAGGTGGGGTTAATAACCCTACTGTACCTTCAAATATTAATGCATTAACATCTTCAACAACGGACGAAGATGAGGACTCTAGTAATGGGGCGGTTAGCAATGCCAGTTTGGCGGGCGCTGCAGCCGCTCCTCCCGGTATTTCTCCGTCTCACGCAGTCACACCAACTCTTACTGATGAACATGCGAGTGCAAATTTTATGTCAGCTTATACACAATTTGGCTACTCATATCCGTCAGCATCACAGGTATTGTTTGTTTACTATGTTCAAGTTATCCTAAAAGTTAGGCAACCCGTTGAACCTTAGTATAAAAAAACAACACGTGTTTCTCTGCCTTACCGTGTAGTTTTTTTTCTTGTACATGAATTTCATAAATAATGTTGAGAATATTATCAAATTCCTTGCTTTCAAAATATGATGTCAGTATTTTGATAACATTTTTACATGTAAAATTTCATGTTTTTAGACACAAAAATCATGTTTCCAATCAAATTTACAAACTTTATTTTAAGATATGCGTTAAAAAAATAATATGTATATAAACATTTTAATTGAAATTTACACTTTTTTTTATCAATCTGAAAAGTCAATAAATATCAAAATATTTATTTGTGACATATCGTTTAACTTATAAAATAATTCTGCAGAAATTAATCGCAACTTACAAATGCTTACAAATGTAAGCATATATTAAATTTCAGTTATACGTAAAATAAAATTAATAACGCGTGTATAATGCTATTGTTATAAGATAATCAAAATGCTATATATACAGAGACGATTAGTACCCATCATAATTGAAAAAAACATTTGTATAGAGCTAATATTTACTTAACTCATTAGAACCTACTCCTTTTTCTTCTCTCACACTACTTAATTATAACTTTAATATTTACACTTCTACTCCTCACTTAGTTTGTTTATACATTTATTTTACTTTAAAATTCTTTTAAAGATCTATATGTTATTTTAAGAATAAATTCAAACAAAAATAATGACTTTTTAATGCTTAAAAATCTTTTATAAAAACATAATTAAAAACTCTAGTATAGAATTAGATATGCTAAATAATGTAAAAATAATTATATTTATAATATAAAATGCATTCTTTATTCTATTAACAAAATTCCTTTTGTGTATAACACTTAAAAAAAAACAAGAATGATATAAAAGCTTTATTTTATATTTACAAACAATATAAAAAAAAAAGAGCTTACAATTGTAAAACACGAGGATTTAACAATAACAATGCAGCGCGGAATTAATATTATTATATAAAAGTGGTTTTATTGCGCAGACATAGAGGGGATGTGTTTGTAATGCGCAGGGTTGTATATCACCGCATACATATATATTTATATATAAAGAGGGTTCTGTTGGTGCTAAGTGCGCGTGCTCTCACTCACAAAATCTAACCACGGGTAACAATGGTAACCAAAGAGCTTTTGTCATATCAAAAAAAATACCTCGACACAAATCAATTCAATTTGCACTTGCCTATAGGTTACAACGTGTGCATTTAATATTTTATAAACTTGCTATATACATTATTGTTTTATATATATACACATAAAAATATATGAAGTTTTATTATTTGAGATATTTTCTTTACAGTTTTTCATATTATTGCATAAAAAATTCTTATTTTTGTTAATAATTTACATTTTACAATGATTTTATACAATTTCAAAAAATAGACGTATATATAAAGGAAAAAATTGATATTATGCAAAATTGCTAAAATAAAATTTGCAGATTTTATAATTGATATTGCAAATTATTTTATACTATAAAGAAATAAATTATGTCATAATAGCAATAATTAAAGTTTGTAGCTCCTGTAATATAATATCAATTAATTATTTCTCATACGTCAATATTTAAAAACCTCAATTGATTATATTTCACACTGAAGTATATAATTATAGTTTTAAAAAAAATCAGAAGCATCACTTTACTTCTCCCCCTATGTATGTATATAACAAATTTCTCTTATATGTTTGATAAACGTTTTGCTGTAGCTCAGGTAGCAGCCCCAGGGTATCAATATAGCAAAAATATTAGACCATCACTTTGTTTGTGGTGTGTGGTCGTGATCTCCCTCCTTTTCCCCCCCGAAAAATAAAAAATCTTCTTTCAATTCAAAACTATATTACAACTCATATCGATAACATCCTCATTTTTTATACATAAGCGTGTTCCATGTCTAATATATTTAAATATTTTTTTTTCTATTATTATAATGATGAACTGGAAAGAAATATTTTAATAAAGTGTTATATTTAGCCTGAAGTTATATAAAAACTAATTTTTATATGCATTTTTAAATACATAATTTTAATATATATATTTTTTTAAAAAGAAATCAATAATATGATGTTTTATATTTTATCTTTCCTTGCATGACACTTTATTTAATTTCTTATCTATTTACTTATATTTTCATAGTGACTGTAGGTATTTTTATTGCTATAAGAAATTATTTTTTACAAGTGATTTGAAATGTAAAAGACATAAAAATGAAGACATTATGATAGCCCCATAGCTTACCATTATTTTTATATACATTATTACAACTTTTAGAATATGAAATGTGATAGATAAAAATGATTTTTTTTTAACATGGTAATTATTCACTTTTTTTTAAACAATATAATTCTCTAATATTTTTAATATTATATGAATTATTTATTGTATATATTTTTAAAATATTTTGTTTGTGTATATATAGATGAATTATTGAAGTGATTGTTCTTATGAAATGGAATTTAATTAAATATACAGGATTCCATGTGATTTCTGTTTGACATTGTTTTTCAATTATATATTTAATATTTTATAAACATTTTTTTTTCTTTTTTTAATTTTTAAGCCATGCAAAAAAAAGTTTACTTTAACTTTATTTTAGTATTTTTACACTGTATAATAATATACTGTATAGATATATTGTAACTACATCTGCCAGAAACAAACAGATAATGGTTTTATTTGTGGTTCAGATAATCGGCTTAATTAACCCGTACTTTAATTAAAAGTGTCGTTTTAAATTTGTATTAAAGGCTTTGAGTGCTTAAAATGTGATATTTAAATTTCTATATATTCATTGAGATACAAAAACAAACACATCAGCTGAGAGCCCTGTTGGTTTGCTTGCAGTTGCTGGTAGCGGGGCAGCCGACAACGGGGGCGGTCCCCGGGGGCCCTCACACAGGGGCCCCTGGCTCAAGTTCGTGCTGTGAGAATGGACGTCCCATAATGACCGACCCTGTGTCGGGCCAGAGTGTGTGTTCCTGCCAGTACGATTCTGCGAGACTCGCACTTTCCTCTTACCCCAGACTTTCCTCTTATGGAACACCTTATCCCTCCTCAGACCAGAATCCTTACCCCAGTATTGGAGTTGACAGCTCGGCCTTCTATTCACCCTTGGTAAGTCGACTTTTTATTTTATTTCTTTCAAAAAAAAAAAAAAAAAAAAAAAACATCTTTAAAAAAAATGTTTTGTTTCTTAAAGTAAAATATTTTATATACGGTTCCACTCCGCATTTAAAATGTATCAGAAAATCATAGCAGCTGATCAAAAACAGTTTATCAATTCTTTTTATGCAGCAAATCAAACAATGAGCTGAACGCATCTTATAGAAAATCTAGTATAAAAATATTAATTATTTTTTAAAAAAAAAAGGGCGATATCAATTTGTAGTAAAAAAAAATCATGAATTAATTGCTTAAAAATTCTGAATAATAATTAAATATATATAACACTTTTAAACAATTTTCCTGAAAGCAAATTAAATATATTTGCATATTATTTTATTTTTTTTAAAAGTAGAAAATTGAGTATTATATAAAGCTGAGCGCCACATGCCGGTGACTGCCAAAATTTGAGTGACAGGTGCTCTCAAGTACGCTGCGAGTCAATGACAATGTTTCTTATCAAAGTTTGAAATCTAAAATACTTCCTCCGTTTAGTTTTTAATAAAATACGCTTTAATTTTTCCCAAAAGTGTTATTATTTGTTACTTCATAACGTTTAGACTTGATAATAATTATTAACTTTCATGAATGATATATTTACAAACATTAATCAAGATTTTTATAAAAACGTATAACAAAAAAAAAAAAAAAAAAAAAACTATTTAACTAATAATAAATGAAAAATCTGACACTTATAGTTTTGACAAGAAATAAATTTATTTATAAAATAAAAAGAACATTTAATCAAAATATAAATAATAATAAATATGTCATTTTTGTTAAAACGTTATTTTATTATTATTACTAATCTGATAAATGCATACTATACTATGTATAATATGCAATATAAAAGCGCGCGTATAATTCAAAATTTTATTTGAAAATAATTTATATTATTTTTATCTGTAAATGATATCTTAAAAATTTACAAGAGAGAGAGAGAGAGAGAGAGAGAGAGAGAGAGAGAGAGACAGAGAGAGACAGACAGACAGACAAGGTTTATAAAACGCATGGAAGCGTGCATTTACTTATAGTAGTGGCACTTTTACCTCTCACACGTATATATAAAAGTAAAAATAACATTTTCTTATGACTCTTGTCACTTATAATTACATTCTTTAAATTAATAACAACAATCATATAACAAATATAATATATAAATGTTTATATATATATATAATAAATATTTATTAATAAATATAATCTTGTTTTATGGATATAAACATTCTTGTTTATGATATTCTCACATTTAATTTTACTTCTTTTGTAAATAATCTTTCATCAAGTTTTAAAAATTATTGTTCATGTATATAGAATATTTTGTCACTATTTTCTTGATATATTGAATTTTTATTGACAAGACAAGCTTTTTATTTTTTTAACCATATATAGGACAAGTGAAATATATTCCCAATGGATTTTCAAAAAACTAAAAAGGTGGAAAAAAAATTGACATTTTTGTTTCTTTTGTATATGTCTTGTGCTTATATTTTGTTATTATACGTGAACAAAAGGCAGGAATGTACAGGATATATAGAAAAGCAGTGACCAAGAAGTATTATATATTTTCTTCGTATAATATGTAACTTGTTATGGAAATTAGGCTCTTATACTTTGCACTCTATAATAAGCCTAACAATTTTCTCTCGTTTTTTTCCCCCATATACATTTGTCCTTTTTTTATTTTTATTTTTTTTAATAAGTATACATAATTTTTTATAAGTTATTTAAATAAAAAAGGGATATAAATTATTATTTTTGTTTACTATATAAAAAATTATAACGTATATATATTATTAGGTAATAATGTAAAGAAATAATTATATATTTTTTTTATTTAAGTTATATTATAATTTAAGACCATTCTGTGAACTGAATAATAAATGTAAAATTTATATTATATAAAAAAAAGCGTAGAAATTTATTTAGAGCAAAAATCAGTGAGTACTTTATAAAACATTCAATTAAATTTTAGTGAAAAAGTTTTATGAAAATTATTTCTTTGCTCCCTTCTTCTTTACAAAGTTGGATATGTATATAAAAGCCACAGAATATTGCCTTTCTTGTAGAACATTTTACTTCATCAAAAACTTTTAGAGATCATTGTGTGAGAATAATAATCGTAAAAATAATAATTTCTCTCTCTTTCTCTCTCCTATAACGAAAAAAAAAAAGTATAAAAGCAGAGAGTGAATATGGGAGAGAGAGCTAGAAGATCACAGGTGTTCCTAATTGTGTGGCAAATGGAGATTAATAAAATCATAAGTATGTAGCGTATTACCCTATCAAATTTAATAGAGGTAATTTATAAAACCACAAAAGTATAAAGATATAATAAAAAGATTATACTTCAAATGAATAAATGATTTTAAGTATATAAGAAAAGAAGGAGAGAGAGAGAGAGAAAGAGAGAAAAATGAAGAAATTATAATGAAAAAAAAATTTCTCATATTACTTTTAATAGTTTAATTACTATATTATTTGTTGTAATGTTATTGAAAATGATATCTTTTATATCAACTTTAATTATAATCTTAATTTATATTTTATTATCATGATTTTTATATTCATGAATTAAAATGTGATAAATCTTTTTTTTTCTGTTTTTTTTTTCTTTCAAAATGTCGAATCTTCTCACTTAATTGACTGTATATATAAAAGTAATGAGTGATTTAATTAATTAAAGATTCTTTTCTTTTCTCTTTCTCTCTCTTCTTTTTGCTTAAGTGAACAGTCAACGGAGGAGATAATTGGCTTACATTTGTGTCGGCAAAGTGTTTGATCTTCCCAGGAAAGGAAGAAAAAAAAAAGAGCAAATATATCTTTCAACTAATTTTTAATCATTCACATTTTTTTTCTCTCTGTATATATCTTTTCCTATTATTATAATCAAGGTACCAGATTATAAATTTTCCATCCATTCTTTTGTTTATTATAAAAAACAAACAATACAGAAAGGCCGTTACTTTTAATTCTGTTCAATATGTCAATTGTTATTTAAATACTATTGAATATATGTATAAAAAAAATACAGGAACTATATAATATAAAAATAATTTACAGGTTGAAAAAAAAACTAGTTTATATCATTTATATTTACAACAAGTATAATAAAAATTGTGTATATTGAAATTTAATAACAATAATTATGAATCAATATTTTTATAAAATTAATATAAAATAATTGAATTTAATGTTTTGTATATTTAAAGAGAAATTTATATTAAATATTTTTTTCCTTGATATAATAACTGTTGATCAAAATTTGTTTGTCCTAATTTTTATTTATATACTGACTGTATGATTATCTTTTTGAAAGAAAAAAAATCTAGGTGCTTCTGGCGTAAAAACAATTTATATATCTTAAATTTTAATCATATAAAATAAACAACTATATACTTTCATTTGCTTCCAAATTTATTTTTCACTCATATATTATTATTTATAAATAATAATTTTATATTATATACATAAAAAAAAGTAAAATTGAAAACTTAGTCTAAAATATAGACTTATTACGTATTTCGATATTGGTCATTGATTTTTTTTAAAATAAAAAACGTTATTATAGAAATTTTGAGACTATTTTTTTTCAAGTCTTTAGAAAAAGAGTTGTCGTGAAGTTTATCAGAAAGCTGAATAAATAATGACAACCAAAGTCAGCATGGGGCCACGCTAAACTCTCAGCTTTTTTTTTTTATCTTGCACACTCTCGTATAATATAAAACTAAAAACTATGGTCAAAAACGTATGTGCACGTACTATATATACAAATAATAAGAGAGAGAGAGAGAGAGAGAGAGAGAGAGAGAGAGAGAGAGAGAAACGTTTTATTTTATTTTTATACATATAAGTGATGCCGCTTTTAGATATTTTGTATAAAAGAGAAAAAAATGTCAAATAATATCTGATAACTATTTTTTTTCTTCCATATATACTATTATAATCAATGTTATTTAAATATTATGAATATTTTTATTACCATATACAGTTCTTTTTTTTTTTTTTGATATCAAAAAAAATATTACAACGTATATTATAATAAAGGAAACAAAAATTATATGTTTACATTTTTCATTATTCTTTTCATTTTTATCAAATATTATATTGTGTTATTTTTATCATAAACATGGTATATAACATTAATGCTATATAGTTTTTGTAAATATATAAAATAGTATAATAAAAAATAATTTATTAATCAACGTAATATATAATTAGTGTCACAATTTTTAGTATAAATCTTCGTATATTTATACGTGTGTGTGTGTGAGTTAATTAATTTTCCTCTTCTAATTAAGGAGATATTTGCATACTTCTACAAGAATTACGTTATCGTGACATTACTATAACTAAAAAGAATAAGTGTTGAAATACTGTTTACATTTTCATTGTCTTTATATATGTATAAAAAAATTAAACCTCAAAAGTTTATATTTAATTATATTTAAAAAAAATAACGAGGATATAAATGATTACTATTTAACATGAATTTATTTTTTTAATTTATATATATTTTTTTTTCATTATTATATTACAGTATTAATAATAAAATTTAATTTGCATAATAAAAACAAGGGGATGAAATGTCATGATGCACAAGCTGCACGACAATTTTTAAATAACAACAAATGATATATAGTAAAAAAAAAAAAAAAAAAAAAAAAAAAAAAAAAAAGTTGCATGCCACGTAACAAAATTTAATTTTTCACCACTTAATTTTATTATAAAAAAATATCATAATATGCAAAAAAGAAATAGAAAAAATATTTGATAGTTTGAAAGTGCAATATCCTTTTTAAAGTTTATAAATTTAATTTTACGCAGGCTTAACTTGAGATTTTGAGCAATATAGTCGTCCTTCTTTTGGTTTTCTATGCATCGATGCATGAATATTTTAGAGCTTTGCGTGTCAATTCTGAGTTCAGGGTTGTCAAGACTATGGTGCTGTGTTTGTGTGTGTCAGTGTGTGTAAGAGAGAGAGAGAGAGAGAGAGAGAGAGAGAGAGAGAGAGAGAGAGAGAGAGAGAGAGAGAGAGAGAGATGGTCCAAAAAATGTCATAAATTAGAAAAAAAATTACATTTACTCTTACGTCATATATTTTATCAAATAGTACAAAGAAAAAAATATGATTATACATTATATACATATTATAATATATTAAATAAAATCATTCAAATTGTATATTTTTTCATTGCTCTTATCAATATATTACTTTCAATCTTAAATCGTTTAATGTATAAAAATATTATATAAGAAAGAAGAAAAAAAAATCATATTTCATCGAGCATATAATAATTTTGTTTTATAGCACGATAAAAGCGTCAATGCTTAATTGAAGTGAGTTAACACTGTACAATTTGATCTGATTGTTTTCAAATGTAATTACCATTTAATTTGACGCACGTGAGAAGGTCAATGGGTATATACTTTTGTTTTTGATCTCGCATAATAAAAATTATTTAATATAAAAATGAACTTTTATGTATATACATATTTAATAATATTTGAAAAATGCTATGGCGTGTATAATACAAATTTTCATTTAATGGGTTTTGACAAAAGGCTATATAGAAAAAGAGGGTGGTAGGGAGAGAGAGAGAAAAAGACCTAATTACCCTATAGCCAGCTTATCGCATACATATTTTATATTGTAATAATATATAAAATATAATAGACACAAGTTAAATAAAAACCCTCATAAAAACTTTATAATTTCTAAACCATAAAAGTGAAATATCATATATTTAAAATAAAAACATATTTTATAACGTCTGCGAATAATGAACAAAATATGTGTCGTTTGAAAATTATAGTATGAACCATATACAAGTGCTGAATTTTCCATCATACCAATAAGTTTCTTATACAAATAAAATATATGTACTGTATTTTCAAAATAAACTAGATAACAATTAAATGTTAAATTATTTAATTATATACCTTTTATATTCATTGCCCTTATCATATAATTATATTTCATTTTTATAATATCAAATTACTTTCAGCTTTATATATGAAAACCTAAGAGAGACAAAAACTTTATAGAATATTTCATTATCAAAATGAGAAAGAATATATATAAAAAAAGAGGGTTAATTATTTGATTTCATATTCTAGAAAAGAAGACATAATCCTGAATCGATTAACATGTGAATTTCTAGTTTTTGAGTTCATTGAGTATTTTTAATTCATTTTTGAAAATCGAAAAATGACGTCACAGGCAGCAACTTATGCATAATAGGCGTAGTGAGCTCCAAAATGAGAAATTTGCATATCTATCGATTCAAGACAATGTATCCTTTTAGAATATGCAGTAAAATTATACCCCACCCACCCATCTAAAATTTTTTTTAGCCTTCCTCATTATATTCAATAAAAAAACGTTGTATTTCAGTTTGTATTTCTTTTTCTTTGTATATGTGCAGTTTACCTTTAAGAAGAAATCGTGTTAATTAATATTATCAACATAGACTTTAATAACTTTATATAGTAAAGTGACTAACAGTATAAGATCATATGTTTTTTATCTTCTTGTCAATAAGCACGTGCGTAAAGAAAGTGAAGAAAAAAAAATTAAGTGTTAAATTGGAATGGCCAGTTTAAGAACTCTTAGAATATATTTTTTATCTCAATTTTATGTTATCGATGTGAGAGAAAAAAAAAAGTGACGACAATTTCGGTGCTTATGATGCTATATGTTATCAGCCGCTCTAGCACTATAAAACAATTACATTTTACTTCATGAAATTTTGTCACTTATCTTTAACTCTCTTTGCTTCAAAGCCGCCCCTCAATATAAATTTCAACGTATTTGAAGTACTTATTACTCTTATCATTTTTTATATGTGATAATTTTTTTTATATATATATTTAATTAAACATTTTTGATAATTTGTTGAGTTACACAATTTATTATATTATATAGAAAGAATTTACTGTGTGTGTTATAACATAATATAGTTTGATTAATTTTTTTCTTCAAGAATGCATTTTTTTTATTGTCAAGTGGTCGCATATGCATGCGAAAATAATTTTATTTTCATGTGAAAAAAATATAATAGGTTCGTCTATAATTTAGATGTATTTCTATATCTTTGTATAAGATTTAAAAAAATATAAATAATTTAAAGTTAATGATTTTATCAAACTATTTATTCCTCGAAATTTTTCAAATATTTTATCTTTATTAAATAATAAATAAAAAAAATAAAAAGCCTCCTAGCCTTTATGATTTATTGTTTTCATTATACTAAAATTAACTTTTTATAAGTCCTTTAAAAAAAAGTTTTTAAACAATTTTATAAAGGTAATTTATTAATAAAGTGTTGTAAAAAAATAATATTCTTGTTTAGACATAATCTTGACTCGAGCAGTTTATTATATTAATATATAAAATAAAATGTAAACATTTATTTAAATCTTAATATATAACATCTTTAAAATATTAAATATAAATAAAATAGAAATCATAAATATTATTAAAATACTTTTATATTTTACTATATATACACGATTTCTATATAATATAAAAAATATATTTATTAATATTTTTTTTGTTAATTTAAAATCGTGATGAAATGTTAAGGTTGTCGTCACCACAGTTAATACCGGTTTTAATATTATTGACTTCTCTCAATAATCATAATTCTCGCGTTAAGTGCATAAATCAGTCTCCATATGCGTGCTTGGCGAGCCGCGTGGCAGTCAGTGGGGTTTGAGGGGGTAGGGGGACAATATTTCTCACTGTGAGAGAGGGTGAGAGATGGATGGGGACTCGTTTCCACCACTTTGCGCCCCCTTGTGAGCTCTAGCTGATGCCTAGCTGGCTGCCTAGCTGTGAGGGTAAACAGCGGGGGTGGAGACATGAGATGCATTGCTCCTTTATATCCAAACTCACTCTCTGTTTATATATTTTATCATATATATAAAACGTATCATGATAGTATTACATGACGTCAGAGCAATCTTAAAAAAATATATATATTATAACAACAAAAATCTTACAAAATGCTACTTTATACTTTTTTTTTTTCCATAATAATATTGATTTTTTTATTTCACAAAATATATTCAGTACTTTCCCATAATATATATAAATTTCAACTTTCAACATAATATAAATTCACAGTCGGTTTTGCTCCCACATGTCTTTATGATACTTATAAGATAGTTTATACTATAGCTTATATTATTATACCATATTATAAACTGTACTACTTATACACGTGATTTATGATTTAAATTGTCCCCAATATCAATATATATATTTATAATATAAAACTATGCATGCATATCACCATGCAATGCCTTGCATGATGCATTTGATAATATGTATAAGCCTTTCTCATACGTAAAAAAATCTCTTTCCAATAATGCTTTAAAAAAAATAATTTTCCTATACATTAAATAATACTTCATTAAAAAAACGTTTATTACACAACGGTGTTTTTATATATGTATACATTTTATATATATCTAAAAATAATATCCAGAGGCTAAAAACCCATAAATAACAACGTCGTGTGAGGTTTATGGACCTTTTAATTCAATAATAAAAATATATAATATGTTTCCTATTTTTTTATTTTAACAAATTACTTGCAAATTATTATTTTTTTTTTCATTGATAAACTTAACACGATTTTTCCACGTAAAGAAAAAAAAAGATGATCGCATAAATAATGATTATTACAATGATTATATTTATATATAAGAAATTGATGGGAGAGGTATAGGGGGAGGATTATTATTTGGATTGAAATGAGTTGCAAATGCGGCTTATCGCGCTGTGTGGTCACCTGCTTTTGCTTTATTGCTCGCTGCAATATAAAGTCATAAATTAGTAAAACTCGGTTATATTTCCCTATGCCGCATGCACACAACTATAATAAAAATAAAATAAACGTAAAGAAAAAATTGCCCATAAGGGAGAGAAAGAAATTTAAGAAGTATAGAAAAAAAAAGAGGTAAATAATAATAATAATAATAAATCGACATGCAAATCATTTTGTGTGTATAATATAAAGTTTTAGTTATTATACTTTATATATATTATAAACGTTTTATTATGTTATATTAATAAAAATAAATATTATATAAACAGACAAAACAAAATAACAGTTAATTTTTATTTTAGGGAAGATAATTTAGCAAAGGAAGTGTTCATTAATTTTTATTTTATATAATATACATAAGTTTTATTTTAAATTGTATAATACTAAATAACAAATTTATATAATTTGTACTTTTTTTTTTACTTCAATTCGTGCATGGTTATTTTTATCACATTGAAAGAAAAAAAAAGTGATTGCATGTTAAAAATAATTTCAATTATTTCATACTTTATTCTTTTATAAAATTTCATTATTACATATATATACGTTATCTTTATTACATACCAGGTAATTAAAATTGTACTTTATTGCAAAAAGTGGTTGTCATTTTAAGATTACGTAATGAAATTTTAGGTCATAAACATATAGAAACTGAAATATATGTTTATAATTCAATTTTTTTAATGGCTTTGAAAAAGATGATCACTTTCATATGAGTTATTTTTCATTTTTCATTTTTTTTTTTTTTCATTTTTTTTTTTTTTTTTTTTTTTTTACCTTCACAAATTGCGTTACAAATGTTATATACAAATATCATGAAACTTATGCTCACAAAACGATATTAAATTTATGTTCTTGTGTTGACATAACAATGTAAAATAACAACGATATATTACATTATATATAGAATTACAACCATACTATTTCACTAATAGACACCAGGATTGATGACAACAAATATAATAATATTATTGATGATGTTTGCAAAACAATAATATCATTGATAAAATAATTAAATATATCTATACATAGTCATGTTTTATGTGACTTTAATTCTATAATTAATCTTCTTATTCAATGTTCAAATTATTTTAAGGTTTCATTTTATTATAAAGATCAAATATCAATTTTTGTTCGTATTTTGTTTACATTGCATTTTACATGAACATAGAGAAAAACGATATATATATGAGAAACCATAAAAAATAATTTAGTTTACACAAATACTATATGTTTTAATTAATCTCTTTATAATCTAAACATATGTTTTGTCTCATAGGCTCTATTATGTTAAAAGAATCCTTATATTATATTTTGCTTCTTTTTTATTGGGTATTATTATGCATTTTGCAATACTTTTAAAATCATTTATTTTTAAAGATTTAAATGCTATAATTCATTATATTTAATATATAATTATTGTTTACTTTCAAATTATATTTAATTTTTTTAAATAAATTTAATTATATATATAAATTTTCAGTATAAATAATTAAATAAAGCTGTTTTTTTACGTCATCGTAACTTAAATATGGTTAAACAATTTATTTTATTAAATTGATTTTAAACTCTCTCATTTTTTCTTATGTATAAAATATTTAAAATAATATTTTTATCAAATAAAAAATACATGTAATATATTTGTCCCATTTTATAAAACTTTTATATAAAAATTCAATTGAAAAAAGCATTTTACATGATAGAGCAATAAAATAAAATAAAAATATATTCAACGTCTTATCTTTTGAACAACTTTGAAACTATATATAATATCAATATATACATGAATTTAAGTAAAATTTAAAAATTTACATGTATAATCTTTCCGTATATATATATATATATATATATATATATATATATATATATATATATATATATATATATATATATATATATATATATATATATATAAGTTGGGGTTTGCGCGTGATAGACGTGATTCCGTGACTAGCTGGACATTGAATCACGCAGGGAACCAAGCAGTCAGGCAGCCGGACTATAAGAAATGATGAAATATAGATAGGACAATCATCAGTATAATAATTTATATTGTTGTGTATATATAGTTTGACTGACTGACTTGACTATATATACAGCTCTGGTTTACACGGTAGTAAAATTTTATACGACTAAAAAGTTGTAAAACATTTTAATGATAATGAATGATTTTTTTTTTAATGTTATTTTAGCGTAAATTTTCATGTTTTTTAATATTATTATTATAATTGTATAATATTCATGAAAAACATGTGAAGCTCATAAAAAAAATGATGTTTCTTTTATTCATTATGAATTACATGACATTTATGATTTATCATGTTAATTTTTAATTGTTATACATGTTTTGATTATAATATGTATCCTGTAGGTTAGGCAAATAGTCGGTTGTCTATGTCAACCAGGTTGCATACATATACAGTTTGCAGGGGTCAAAGAAATTCAGTATTATCTCTCTTTATCTTTCTTTTTTTATTTCTTTGATATGTATTTGTGTATTATTTTTCCCCATATGTTAAGAAGGTCGATTTCTTATTATAAGTAATGCGCGGTAACCAATCACAGGTGGGGTGGGAACAGGAAAGGGACCCCAATTTTCTTGTTCCCTGTTTTTAACATTTTACAAAACTTTTGCACTGACAGTGAGGGCGCAGAAAAATATAATTCATGGATATTGGACTAACTTTTACGTATTTTCAGCTAATACAAATTAGTCCCCCCCCCCCACTTCCCAATTGGGAATTCCCTTATATGGCCTATATAAATATGATATGAATGATATGATATATAATATGTAATCTATAATATGATAAATATGATAATATTTATATATCAAAATCATAGTCTATGAAATATCTATATTTTTTTTATAAAAAACAAACACTTTATAAATTTAATTTGTATACCATAAGCTAGGGTGTTAAAAATTAAGCTAAATACAATAACAAACAAAAATATCACTTCAAACACCGAAAAATATGTATACAAAAATTAAGTGGAAATTTGAGCATAAAACGTAAGTAACACTTTGAAAGTGAATTGTATTGTTTTTGAAACCTGACCTCAACTATAGAGATCAAATATCCCCCCACACATCATATAATATTTATAACACGTCACAAAAATGAAATGATGAAGAATTAACGTGTTTTCCCCTCGACTAATTAGAGAGTAACACCCTCGCGTCACCACAAGATAAAATATATAATAATATACTCCCTAACCAATGGTAAAATATTGATAAAATACTCAAAATCTGCGAAAGATTATTTTCCTTTTAAAACAAGAAAAGAGAGGGTTGATAAAAATAAAACAAACAAAAAATATTATGCTTGTATACAACGACAAAAACATAATCTTGAACACAAAATCTGAATGTTTAAATTGTTATAATTACCCCCGCACCGCGCCTTTTTTTTATATCAAATCATGTTTTTATTTGTGTATAATATATTATATAATTATGTATAGTGATAACAAAAATAATGTTATCAAAATGTCATGCAAATAAAATAAAACATTAAATATAAGGTTTAGACATTCTGATTTGCATATTTATAAGAAAAATATACTTTTTTTGTATATAAACATATTACTTATTATACCACATTTTTTAAAATAATAATTAATATAATTATGAATTTGTATGTATGCCATTTATAATTGGAGTTTCATACATTTTATATTATTATTTTTTATTATTTTTTTAATGTTATATACTTTAAACTACTACTGTTTTTTTTAAAGACATAAAAATTCTTTACAAATGATTAGTTTAAGTAAATAGGCATATATTACACATAATAAAATTCATGCATGGATGTAATTGTTATTCTTAATGATTGCGAGAAATCACGCTACTATATAGGCGAGAGGAAAAAATAGAAAAGTTAAAATTTATTTACTTCTCTTTCTCTCTCTTTCGGTTGCGAACGTCATAATTATATATTAGAAAAAAATCGTGTTTTTCTTTTATTTAACTGTTTTTTGTTTATTATTTAGTTTTATTATTTATTTCACTTTTATATTTTTTTTATATAATTTTTCTTTTATATGTTTCTATATTAATGACTGTTTAAACGAACATTTTACAATTTATACTTTTTTTTTACATTTTATTTTTCTTTAATATTTCTGCATAAAAAGAAAACGACGACAAAAAGAATCAACTCATAATATTTATTTTAATTGTTTTTAATTGTTGTTATTTGTCATTTTTTGTAAATCAAATCTAATTTTGTCTTAATTATTATTTTGTGTAATTTTGTATTATTTTTATCATGTTACAGAGTAATCCCTATGGCCTCAAAGATGGCAGCTCGAGTGCAGACGTATCAGCATGGACAAGCGCCGGTTTACAACCCACCACCGGGTATTACCCGTATGACCCAACACTTGCTGCCTATGGGTAAGTCTCCTTATAATATCTCTCATTTTGTATAAAAATATGACGTATAAAATTTGAAGGCAATTAATCAATTCATCACACAAGAAAATTAAAGTTCCTTTTCATGCTATTTTACCACTCAAGAGAATTATAATTAAATGCAATTAAATATCATGTTAGGTTAGTTAATTTTAAAATTAAAAATTCACTTTTAAATTTTTTTTATTTTTATTTTTCTCATCAATAAAGACGATGAGAATTTTTTTAGTTTTTGCCTAAAATTATATTTAATAACTATAAGCAGAATTTGTTTATAGGAATAAAAAAATATAATGTTTTATTTTAATTTGCGTGGAATTTTTATGAGATTTTTTTTTTACTACAAATATGAAAAATCTCATTGACTACAATGGAATGTTTTCTGTTGTATAATAATGGTAAATGTGTGCGGTATTATTTTTTATGTATTTAATAAATACCATAATATACATCGCGTATATATAGTTAGCCCATGTTATGGTTAATCAATAAATGTTTTACCGACTATTAAAGGTTTTTGATGATACACATAACAACAATAGTAGAGGGAAAAAATAATAAAAACATTTCATATTATATAGTATATAAAGTATATTATATAACAATGTAAAACTTCAATTATTGTTTAATTGTTTGAAAAAACATCAAAATCATCATAATATGAATTCATTCAAGTGAGATAAACAACTTTGGATTTATATATTTAAACTTTGGTAAAAAATAAATAATATTTTTATGCATAATCCTTATTTATTTGTGTATAAAAAAAATTGTATTTATATGTAAAACAAAAAGCTGGACTTTATATGTATATTTATTAGAGTGTTTTGGCACTGGTGTTTGCATATTTCTAGTGGATGGAAGGGGAAATTTTGTTTGTATATATATATATATATATATGAGGGTTGTATCAAGACGTAACTTAACGTATATAATAAAATAGGGGGCGTTTTCACTATATAAGAGAGAAGGTATCATTTGCAGTTGAGGGAACCCCTATCTTTTCTCTAGGGAGTAAAAAGTAAAAAGAGAATCCAAACGATGTTTGCATGAGAGTCAACTTTAAATACACATTCATGGCATGCGCTTGATATGCTTATAGAGCAAGTGTATATATATGAGAGAGAGAGGGAGAGAGAATAACAAGGGTGGATTTTATTGTGACGTCATTTTAATCTGCTATGTGTTTGTTAGAGAGAGTGAGAGGGTTATACGGGGATATAAGAGCTCAGGTACGCATCAGAGTGGAAAATAAACTGACCAATAATATTCAACCTTTTATATATATATACAGAGCTTTTGTTTTATATATTAATAAATAAAATGAACAATTGCGCAATATATGATGCGCAAAAAAGTATTTAGATATTATGTTATACATCATGTATTTTGTGTTTTTTTTGTAAATTGTTTTAACTTTTCAAAATATATAAAATATTGATGTTTAAAGTTTCATTGTTTATAAATTCTTTAAGAAATGTACATATATTATATATATTATATATTATATATATATATATATATATATATATATATATATATATATATATATATATATATATATATGAACTGTATATATTATATACAATAACAAAAGTAACAATTGTAAAGACATAAAAGTGTTTTGTTCAAGTTTGGGGCGTAAATGTGGTTTAGTGCAAAGTTTTCACTGTCACTCCTCCGTATATATATACACATAGATATATACATATTACATCCAGAGACTTTGCCAGGGGTAGTGAGAGTGCTTTGCTTGCTTGCAAATAAAATAAAAATAAAATGCGAGAAGTTTTTGGAACAACTCGTAAAATATGCTCCCTTTTTTTTTTCTTCCTTCCGCGACAATGCTCGCTCATCCGGAGCAATCTCTCTCTCTCTCTCTCTCTCTCTCTCTCTCTGAAGACAAAATGGCCCACAAGCAGCAAGAAATTATTGATTGAAACCATGGAATATACCTATAAAGAGGTTATAGAAAATCAAAAACTAATTTATTATCATTAAAATTTATAAAAACCGTAAACAAAATCAAGAAATTGAATTAGAAATCTGTGATAAACTTTAGTTTTCTCTCATCGTCTTTCATTGAAAAAGCATTTAGTCTACGTGTTAAAAAAAATCTGAATTACCTTTTATATTTAACCAACTTAGCTTTTGAACCCTCTTTATACAAGATCCTTTTCATCCTTTTACTACAGCTTTAAAATGCAATCAATTTTAATCAAATTCGTGTAGTCGTCTCCTTTATTAGCATTCCTTGTCACTTTTTCTTTTCTTTGCGTTTTTCATAACAAAAACTTTTGGTATTTTATTTCTATTATATAAGAACACGATTCTCAATTTATTTTTCTTTACAATTATAGCATGTATATATAATTATATATACGTTCTATTCAAAGTAATGATTGCTACAATTTGTCGCGATTGCTATATTATCATAAAACAACACGGTAGTAAATATAATAACAAGTGATAACAATAATGTATTACATTTTTTTTTTAAACAAAATAATATATTGTAGTTCTTCTTGTTTTACAAACATTTATACAATCTTTTTTCATGTATTTAATTATATTTTGTTTAAAAATATATTATATAATTATAAAGTTTAAATTTTAACGCGCATCAGAAAAGGTTTTAATTATATATATTTTTTTTTGTATTCTTTTAATATGAAAGAGAAAAAGAAACATAAGGATTAGAAAAAAAAATATTAAATTTTTATAAACTTCCTGTTTTAAGGAAGTTAAGTATTATTTTGTGAGAAATAAATTTTATCTTGTGCAGCCATTTTTATTTCACCTGCCTTCGTCTCGTCTCGTTGGAATCGCGTGACCCTCTCTTATACATAGTTACTGCTGTTGCTGTTTGTTACCTTGGTTTGAACGCAACTTCAGACCATACCATACGCGAGCAAAAAGCAAAACCAGCATGGCTTTATAGCGCAATGCATACCGTGTTGGATCACAAAACTTTTCAGTCAACATTTTTCAGACTTTTATTTAAAAGTTAAAAAACAACATAAAATTTAATAGCTTTGTAAATATAATTTTTTTCAGGATATATACGCAAAGAGAGAGAGAGAGAGAGAGAGAGAGAGAGAGAGAGAGAGAGAGAGAGAGAGAGAGAGAGAGAGAGAGAGAGAGAGAGAGAGAGAGAGAGAGAGAGAGAGAGAGAGAGAGAGAGAGAGAGATTTTTTTCGTGTGTTGCATGAAATGTCAAAAAAAAAAAGTATTTCAAAAAAAACTTCAACTTTTTCATGTTGATATGTTATAAAATTGGCATGTATATATTTTTCAGTTATATAATATTTTATATATATCTCCCTCTTTTACCCCTCTCTGCGCAAATGTTTATTCCTTGGTGAACAATTTAATAATAGAATTATATGATTCTTTTTCAAATTACATTTTTATTTACATGTGAATATAAACAACAGTTATTATAACAAAAATTTATAGAATATAAATAATATAATAAAATAAAAAAAATCCACAATAAAAATATATAATAAAAACGTTTAAGTTAAAAAGGTTATAATATTTTGATTATAGGGTATAATATAAGGTATACCTGATGCACCAATCATGTATAATTATTGTTGATATTAATAAGGACGTAAACACCTAATTACTCTAAGCTTATGTATATAATATTCTCTGACGTATATTAATATACAGTAC
This sequence comes from Ecdyonurus torrentis, assembly GCA_949318235.1. Lineage (NCBI taxonomy): Eukaryota > Metazoa > Arthropoda > Insecta > Ephemeroptera > Heptageniidae > Ecdyonurus > Ecdyonurus torrentis. The sequence goes on along the minus strand of OX439132.1, from coordinate 39,955,682 downwards.
TTCAATATATAATGCAGGTGTGTGTATATGTGTGTGTGTATAGGGAAAGTATATGGTCACATTTGTGGTTTATAATATCTGAATATAATACACTGTGTCTTTTGCATTTTGCTATATATATATTATATTATATAGTATAAAATAAGAAACCGGTTTTCAATCTTTTTATATATGCGAGGGCTGCAAAACCAACCTTTAATTTCTATCTAGCCTTCTCTGCTCTAATTTATTTCTATGTAAGCCTCATTATAAATTAAATATACTTAACAATGTAATTTTTATAAAAATATATATTTTGTTTTTAATTCTTTCTTAATTCTAAATATATTAGAATTTTAAAAACTTTTCTACATTGTACAATTAATTATATTTAATGAATAAAAATAGTTTTTTTTTTCGATAAATTAAAATTGTTTCTTATATAGTTATACTTTTTTGTAATCAGATTGAATATATATTTTAAAAATGAAAATTTTAAACTCATTGTTTCACAATTTGATGATTATACAAAATAAATGAAAGTAAAACACTAATTTATAACACGACTCAATTTTATTATCAACACAAATGCTCATTAACATATTTAGGTGCGAGTGGAGTAACAATTTATCTCAATTTTAAAATCAAAACATTTCTCTCTCTCTCTCTCAAATTTATTCTCTTAAAAGTGTATAATATAACGTATAACGTGACTACATAAAATGTCACAACAATAAAAATATGACATAAAAATAAGTCTTACAATCATGCTGGAAGACAGTATACAAAAGGTTGTTCAAATTATGATATAATGTTCTCCTTTAACTCTAAAATTGTTAAATTGTATGTATAACTTTTTACATTGATTTAAATTACAAAAGTGATTTTTGTGAAAGAGCTATTGATTATAGAATATAACACTAATCACAATTACGATTCAAATAATGGTTCATTACACGCAGCTAAATTTGGTCTTTGAATATTTTAAAATTATTTTATATAATCAATAATAGAGTCGATTTAAAAAAAAAGAGCGTCAGTTAAATCAATGATATTTGCAATTTTTGAATTATTCCTATATGTCAATGTTTTTTTATTATTATTATTTTTCCCTATAATAAAGTTTCAATTATTTTGAGTGTTGATCGATTTGAGAGACAAGTGGATTAGTGTAAAATGGCCGGCGCCTATCTCTCTCTCTCTCTCTCTCTCTCTCTCTCTCTCTCTCTCTCTCTCTCTCTCTCTCTCTCTCTCTGCATTGTTGGTCCAATGGTACATGATGCGTGCTTGCAACGTAAGCCCTCGCTTGCTTGCCTGCCTGGCCTGCTATGTGCATGAGAGAGAACGAGAGAGAGAGAGAGAGAGAAGAGAGGATATCGATCTCACCGGTCCAAACAGTCCTCTCGCAAAAACACCGCTTTATATCAAACTCTTGGGCATCATGGCCTTGTGTCCCGGGGTTTCCAATAATACTAACATTTCCAACACAAATATCAAACTACCCTTCCATACATTCACCACAACTAAATTGTGGACAAAGTGGAATTTTACGTTGCGATAATTATTAAAATAATTATCTTTTTGGGAAAAAATTTATGAAAAAATATAATTTCACAAACTTTTATTTTTTTTTTTATCATTTTATACCATACGCAGCAAAATTTGTTTCTCAAAACTGAAGCACGCTATAATTGTTTTTAATTTTTAAAAATCATCCATATATAAGAAAGAAATATAAATGATTTTTTTAAAGAATATTATATGTAATTTAATTTCATAAAATTTTGAAATAAAATTTATGTCATTCGCATGATAAAAATACATCGATTTTATTGCTTAAATATTGTTTACAAATTATAACAAAATATAAAATTTTAATTTTTTTAAAAGGATCATGGCTAATTTTTATAATTATTTAATATTATATTTTCCACTTATAATTTTATATTTTATGATGTATACCTGATTATCATAAAAACATAAAAATATACAACAATTTTCTTATTTATTAATAATATCTTGTGGAACAAACTATAATCGCTCATTTTTTGTTTGTTAAATTTAATCAAGATTCTAGTTTTTTTTTTCTTTTTTTCTTTAAAAAAAAAAAAACAAAAAATTTATCAAATAATCTCTCTCTCACCATTCATGTTGGTTCTAAATTTTTTTATGTTTATGTAAAAAAATATATTTAATATTATTTTCTATACTTCCGGGCTTTATTCTTTTGCAAAAAATTGTAATAATAATGTTGTCAGTAAAATTATAGTTGAATCAAAACTGATAATATATCGCTAATCTTTTTTTTTTTAAGTGCAAATTTTCTGATAAGGTTCATTATTTATTGTGCATAAAATTTATATCTGAATTTTTATTGCAAATCTAATTTGTAGCTGCTATTTTTGTGAAACTAAATATTTTAATCATTTTAATTTTAGAAAATTTGTATTTGGTTATAGTATAGCTTCAAACGTAATATGATTGGATTTTAGCATATTTTTTAAGTATTATTATAAAAGTAAAATATAAAAATTATCTGATACCAATTTTTTGTTATTCCCATGAAATACATTTTTTTTCCTGCAATATTTTTGTATATTTTTTTTTTCTCTCGTCAGACTCTATACGTGTATGGAAAAGAAAAGCTTTCTGCGCCTAGAGGATTTGCAACCCGCAATCCTCGAGAGAATTTTCAACCAAGTAAAGAGGAGAAATATACACGAAAAAATAAAGTGAGAGAGAAAGCAAAAAAAAAAAAAAAAAAAAAGACAGAAAAGTAGCTTGAGACAGTTGCCATGGCAACGGTTTTAAAAAAAAGAGAGAGAAAAATTTGTTAAATTCAACAATGGTAAAGTTTTGTTATATATTGCAACAAGCAAAGTAAACTCTTTTATTTAAGAGAGAAAGAGAGAGAGAAAACAGGTGTAGAACGTCACATAAAATGTCTCCTTGTTAAAAAGTCAAATAAAATATGATAAATGTTTTCATCAAATTTTACAAGCTACTCAAATTCATGTATAATATAATATTATATAATAAAATGATAAGAATAACAGAGAGAAGCTTTAAAAATTTAAAAGCTGATTATTTAACAATTGTTTACATTTATTTCATTCTTATAACAATGTTTTCATTTCCTGTATATTTATGTACTTTAAATTAAAAAAAAAAATTAAGGTTTGTTTTCTACCTGATTCTTTACAAAAATAACTTGATAACAGGTTTATTAACTGTTTATTATATACTTAACTAAATAAAATGAAAAAAACAGTTTTGAAAGAAAAGGGGTTGTATTGTAAAAAGTTAATTGAACGATTATTTAACAATAATCGAACAGGATGTAGGGATTTTGTTAAAACATATTATATACAATAGTGATTTTAACGAGACAAGTGAGTTATCTTTGACTGTAAGTATATCAGATATAGTATAGAAAGCACTCGAGGGCTGTTGTTGGGATGTCTGCTTTAAAATGACATTTCTCTTTTCTAAGAGAGAGGGGTGTGAATTTTATTCACATTGCATTACGAAAGTTTTTTCAGGACTTTTTGGAAATATTTTCTAATCTTTTTTGTCTGAAATGCAGGTTTTCAAATTCTTTTGTGGATTTTCTTTTCTCTTCCTCGTTTGAATTAATGGTCATTATTATGTCTATATATAGAAAAATAAGTCAAGTAAATAAATTTTAAACAATAGTAATTAAAAAAAAAAAAAAAAAAAAAAGGACAAAGTAACAGAATAAAGTAAGAATTTACCCATGTATAGAGTGTTAAATTAGGTTTCAGTATTATACAGTTTGTCTTCACTCACTCTGGGGGCGGGGGGGTTAGGGGGGCAGGTGCATGGTCAGATTGAAGAGTAGATATCACACGTCATGTAGCAAACCACGCACTCACAAAAATATTAAATATTGCCAGTAAAACTAAGGACAATGGAAATATATATTAGCCACGCCAATTTTTTATTTTTTATTTTTTTTAGATATACGTGTCAACTTTTTGTTAAAAAGAAATTAAAAAATTTTCATTCACTTTAACAAAAACAACAAATGTCACTTCACAGGAAATGTTTAATTAAAATATTTTTTTTCCGTTAAATAAATCCAAAAAGCAGATAACAGGAAACTAAAAATTATACAATATTTTTATTAAACTAAACAAATGTGAAAATAACTTGAAGTGGTACGTAAAAATGCATTTAAAAAAGTAAAATAAATATATAAAAAGAATAAGAAATTTAAGTTGTAGTTTTAATGAGCAAGATAGAATATTATCATCTTTTACTTTACAAAAAAAAAAAAAAAAAAAAAAGTTTGTCTTGGAGGTGAGAAAAAAAGGTTTGCCATCATCAATACTTTGTGAGTCTCACCCACGTCGCTTCTCTCTCTCTCTCTCTCTCTCTCTCTCTCTCTCTCTCTCTCTCATGAAAAGTGTTGGTTCTTTTTCTACGACGGAAAAGATAAGAAGTCAAGTTGTCCAAGCTTTTATAGCAAAAGGAATCGAGCAAGGCCATCCGCAAAAGTAAGAGAGAGAGAGAGAGAGAGAGAGAGGTGAGAACAGTGTCTCTTATAGATGGCACTTGTAGACAAGTTATATGCTTGATTCAAGTTATGTCAGCACCTTAAAAAAAAAAAAAAAAAAAAAAAAAAAAAAAAAAAACTAAAGTTAAATCTAATCTAAATTTTTATGACGTAATAAACCTTATCAAATGAGTAATTTTAGCAATATTCAATTGCAAAAATTATAAATATTACTTTGATTGAGAATATAAAAAAGTGTTAACATTTGATAAGAAGAAGAAAAAAATAATAATAAAAACAAGAAGTTAATTTATAGTTTTCTATCTTTAACTCAATGTGAAATTTAATATGTGGTATAAAAGTCACTATAAAGAAAGAAAAAAAATACAAAACAAAAGTATAAAAAAAAAAGAAAGAAGAAGAAGGCGCGATCAAGGTAAAAAGGCAGGTGTAAGAAAATGTTGCTCAGAAGAAAATGTGAATGAAACTAAAAGATTAGAACTTGATGATAACTCCATACTTATTTTTTATTTTAATTCTTTTATTTGTTTTTATGTACATTGTTATTTTGTCCATTCAGATAAAAAAAAAATACAATAACTTTGCAATATGAAAAGAGTGAACAATTATATAACAGTACAGATCAACTGAAATTGATAAACACATGAATGAAAACTTTTAAAAAAATATATAAAATATGTATTACAGGAAACTTATTATATTTGGATTTTTTCTAATCAAAAAAAGGCAGGTAAACAGGATATAATATATCATAAAATTGATGTAACAATTTTTAAAAAATTGAAGTATTATGTAAAAAAAATATATAGATGATATTTTGTGATAAGTGATGTCCATATGAAGGTCATTTGGTGTCCAATTATTGGAGTTATGACATTTTGGTGATATAATTCCATGCCAATTAGTCACTATAGTGCCGCATGAAGTGACCACGTCTATGTCACTAGAACAATAGAAATCATTCTCCGTATATTTCTTATCTGATAAATATAATATATAAAAAAATTAATTTTTCAGTCGGTCACAAAAAAAAAAAAAAAAAAAAAAGGAGCAAATTATATATTTTTATTGAGTGTAACAAATTATTTCCAGGATTTTTTTCCTCAAAAAAAATTCAGAATTTTGTAAAAATAATAATTAAAATTTAGATTAATATAATAATAATAAAAATAATCAAATAAAAAAGAAGGATGAAAGTTATAAAAATTTAATATGTATTTAATTACTTTAACCAGGAAAATTTAATGTCAAATACTCTGAATTTTACTTACGTTGGTTTGTATGATATCAAAATACCAGGTATTTATAAATTTAAAAGTGACAAAATCTAATATCTATGATAAAAATAACGTCATGTAAAGATGAACTGATATTAAATTATAATTATTATATTACTTAAAACATATGCTTTGAAGTTTTATATACTTTTTAAACATTTTTTTGAAATAGATACTTTACATGCAATATACAGAATTAAGTATAAGAGTATAGAGAATTAAAAAAAAATACAAAAAATTAGTATTTAACCCGACACGTCAAAGCATATTTCATTCTGTGTGTTTTGATGCATCAAATTAAAGAATTATACGCAAAATAATAGTAAAAAATAGGGAGTGAAAGTGTATAATGTATGGGGTTTGGGTTTAATAGGCGAAATAAGTGAATAACGTTAATATAAAAATCAGCACACATTTCTCTTTTCTAGACCCCTTAGAGAGAAAGAGAGAGAGACTACCCTCTCCCTTTTTATATATAACTTCATTTCCTTTTAAGTCTATGACTCTTTCTAAAAGATTATCCCCGACTATCATTAACTGTTGAAGAGAGAAAGAGAGGCTGAATACTTAGCTAGGGGTAGAGAGAGAGAGAGAGAGTGGGTAAATAGATTAGAGTGGTTTCATGAGAGACCAACTCGCAATGAATCTCTCTCCCTCAAACTTCGCTCTCTCACTTGAAGATTTTGAACGAGAGAGAGAGAAAGTATAAGGGCGACCCACCCCCAAACCAAATACTCTTCTTTTATATATTTGAAGCAGCAGCCTGTTGATTTCAATAGATACTTTTATATATACCTTATATATATGTATATATATATATAGTCAAGTGGGGTGGATAGGGGAAGAAAATGTTTTATTAAAGTGGATTTGATAAGAATATTATGTTATCGGATCTCAATGAATCAAAAGTCTCATGTTAGAAGAAGATCTAATTAAATAAGAAATGTATTTAGTATAAAGTACGTGGTTGTGATTGGTATAAATTTTATTTAATAATATTTTTTTAATGATTCGAAATAGTTTATTTTGAGGGGGAAAAAAGGGCTTTGTATATTTTTCACAGATTTTTCAAAAAATGGACTTAAAACTCATAATATAACTGATTAAAATAGCTTACACAAATTTTTTTCATTCTAAATAAAAAAAAAATTAACAATTTAAGGTCTTAAAAATCATTTTTATTAAAAAATTAGTCTGAAATAAATCAGGAAAATATTTATTCCCTTAATTTTTCTTTACGAATTAAAATAGACTTTCACCACTTTTGACTAGCCACCAAATAGATATATTAATCATAATTTATCTAAAAACTTTTTATATAATATATAAAAATCTTTGCAATTAAAGCTCATATTCATATAATATACACGTGCGGTGAGACGTATCACACTGCATATTTTACTTTTTTAAAAGGGTATATAAACAATTCATTCATCTTTCTTCCCCTGCAATATAGTTGGTGAATAAAAAGTTTGGCCAATCTGTGTGGGTGTTTATGACGGAGAGAGGGGTTGTTTCTCACTGCAGTATATAGCAGCTCGCTGAGAGAGAGAGTGAGAGAGATGATGGAGAGAGAGCGTCTAGGGTTGATATATGGAATAACGCACTCAATGCATCACCACCCTAGCAAGGGGAAACTTTATGATATAAAAAGATAACCTCATATGCAACATTTCAATGAGAGAGTGAGAGAAAAAAAGTATATATCAATATTCAATCATCCCTCAACATGTTGGGCTTTATTTTAGTCTTATGTGAATTTAATTGTATATCTGACCAGAGGTTTATAAATATTACAAATTATTATATTCATATAAATTATAACTTTTGTGATATTCTCGTGTATGATTGCATCTAAAAAAAAGTGATGAAAATGTATACATAATTTATAAAAGTTATTTCATTTGTATGTAGGCATACATTGATGAATGAGAATTCAAGAATTTACGACTGAATTAACTGAATTATGAATTAAAAATTAAAAATATAAAGCAGTAACTACACAAATTAGCTTTTAAGTTTCATGTGTTATACATAAATTGCCGTGAGATATAGATGCGTGCATAATCAGTTTATTTTGAAATTAGAGTTTTCCTTTGTTTTACTGTGATGTCATAAGCCCTAGTGGTGACAAGTAGTGTATTCCATAATATATATACTATAGCTTGCCATTATTTTGTGACTATGTGTTTGCTGCTGGAGTGGGTCCAGCCAGTATAGAGTCACAGTGTGGTGACGTGATGATGGCCGCGGCACGGGCACCACACCAGCAGTAGGCAAGCCGGCACCAAACACTCGCTATATACTGAGACCAACCAGCCCGCATGTGGTGAACCACTTCGTATATCTCACCACCCTTAGCTATATCTAGCTGCCAAGCTGGCTGCCGAGCTGGCTGACTGGCTTGCTTTCCAACCCTTGTTTAATTTTATACATCATGATATATAAAATAAAGTCCGTAGTTAGAAGTAGAAACAAAGCCGGCCAAACCCTTTACACTTGCCCACTTCTTGTCTTTCTTTATGTACCCGCAAAACCAGTTTCAATTGTGGTACCAAAATGTTTGCCCAAACTTTTTTTTTGGGGGGGGGGGGGGGGGGCGGTATGCTTTATAGTCTCTTGTTTTCATATAAAATTTTACATTAATTTAGTGTCTTACATTAGCATGAAACTCTATACAGCGAAGTGACTCTATAAACCTATGTATATATATAATATTATATAAAGACCACAAAGTTTCAGTATAAAATATTGGTATGCATTCTGTCACAAAAACAAAGAATATTTTATGTAATCATTGCTTACAGCTGTCAATAAATACTAGATGCAATCTATAAATAAATTAATCTTATTCATTCAAAAACAAAAAGAAAATATTTCTTCATTTAAAACTAAACAAAAAAATTAACATAAAAAAACAAACAAAACAATCAATTGTGTGATCGATTAAGTATAAATTTTTCTATATCTATTATTTTCCTGCTGTGAAAAAAGACAGCTAGCGTATTATACGTCAATTTTGAACACATCAGCTTGGAGCTGTATGTGTGTGTGTGTGTGTGTGTATATATATATATATATATATATATATAACATAAAAGTAAGAGAGAGAGAGAGAGAGAGAGATGCTCCAAATGATGGGTGGAGTAAAAAGAGTGCTTACTAGACTTCTTTTCTGTCTCGATCTGTCTGTCCATCGGTTGCCACGTTTGCAAGAGAGAGAGAGAGAGAGAGAGAGAGAGAGAGAGAAAATATACGAGGGAAGAGAAAATAAGAGAGTGAAATAACGAGCAAGGTTTCGTTTCGATCTATAAAGAGAAAAGAAACATAAGAGAGGCGGGTTGCGAACTCAGCACGAGAAAACCTTAAAAAAAAAAACTTCTTCTTTTTTCTATATGTGCGCTAATAAAACTAAATAGACGAACAGATTTAGAGAAAGCAATAGACAAAAGACACGCCTATTTTTTTTCTGGAGAAATAAAGTTTCTTCACATTGTCAATACATCAATGACTTTATGAGAAAGAGAGAGAGAGAGAAACACGTTAACGTTTCAAATTTTACCTCGTTTATTTTCTTACGAGATAAATGTATATTTATTTCTTTTTTTAGAAACAATAGATTTCTATATCCTATACTTTATATTATTATTTAATATAATTTTAAAAACAATTGACGTGATCATTCATTTTTTTTATGGTTTAGAAAACTGATTTTTATTCGTATAACAATATCAATTGTATGAACTATTATATACATATATATAGAGTTATATACCAATAAATATTGAGAGTGATATTGAGAACTACTTTGTTTGACGTGAGATATCAAAGTAGATTGTGATTTACAAATCGATTTCACTTCGCACAACGTTACTGCTTTTTTTTTTTTTTTTTTTTTTTTTTTTTTTTTGTCTGAGTGAAAAAGAAATTCAAAACAACGCATCAAACTTGACAAAAACCTTATTGATCTTTTATCTGCTATTTTTTTATATGTACACTTTTCTCATCTTTTTATTTCCAATAATGTATATACTGTATAGTTTTGTGAGTGATGGAAAAGTTAAATTTTACTTTATATATAACATCGACTTTGGCATACAATAAAAAGTATATTTTTTAAGTAAATTGAAGAAATGTATTTTATTATATTTTTTTATGCAACAACAATGAATATTGACAGAGAAAAAAGTATTCATAGGTATAAAATATTGAGATACATTTCAAACGATAAAAACAGCAATAATTTTTTGTGTAAAACTAAAAACTCATTTTTTTAAAAATTGATATAGCTTTTTCATTATGCTTCACATTTTTACTTGTATATAAAATGACTTGTATACCGCACGGAAATAAAAAAAAACTTGCACAACTATATAGACTGAATTGCAACAATAAAACTGCAAGTTATTCATTTCGTTTTGGTACTTATTCATGAAAATATGGTATAGGAATAGGCTATTCCAAACCAATATAGCCTGGAATTTTTTGAAATAATCATGATTAGCTCTTGAAATTACCATGACATATCATTAAAGAAAAAAACAAAAAGTTTTGTCCACTTGATATTTCATCTAATTATATAACATATTTATATATTCATATTCTTGCATATATGAGGTTTAAATCATTTTGAAGTGTTATAGAGAGAGAGAGAGAGAGAACAAAATATTTTCCCCCGGTAAGTGGTTCTTTGTCATGGTGTGTATTACAATGTAAAGTAATTTAATACACTTAAGCCCGCGCTTGTATGCACAGCAAGCTCTATAGAGTTCATATATATAGTCATATATAACACTAGTGCGGTGTACAGTCCTCCAAGAGACCATTTTGTGTCCTCTGTAAATAAAATAAACCAGTTGTATGTATAAGTAAACAAGAGCTTTGAAACAAAAGCATTTTTTTTTAATATAATAAAATCATATTTAAAGAGCTTTGTTATTTGTATTTTTTTGTGTCAAGTGACCTTTTTTTTTAAATATATTTTAATGAGCGTTTCCAATTATATGATACATATTTTTAAATTGAAATTATATTATTTTAAACAGAAAAAAATTGCAATATATGGAAGAATTTTTGATGAAATTGATTTTTAATGTGATTTTTCTGACATTTAAATATATAAAAGTCACATTATATTATTATTGTGTATTTCTAAATTAATTACATTTTTTTTTTAATTTTGAGACTAAAATGATATCAAATTCATATTATAAAAGTATTGACATATACAAACATTAAAATGACATTAAATTTTGTTATAACTTGTGTTTTTATATATATACATAATAATATAATAATAAAATGTACTATATATATACCTTCATTTATACAACAGAAATAAAGGAGTAATTCATGGCTCGTTAACTTTATATTTGTGACACCCATCTAAAAGTTAGTGCTGCCTCCTAGATGTTAATTACAAAAACATGATGTATTTTTTTTACTGCAAAAAAAAAAAAAAAAAAAAAAAAAAAAGTACATATAACTGCAATTCTTAGTGCACTGATGGGTATTATATTTTTAATTACTAACAATAATATTCTCAGCCAAAAACATGAGTGAATTTATCTTTTATTTTCTCACATTCTCTATACTTATATAATTATAACTTATGTCATTAACGGGAGTAACATCGTAAATTATTATTATTATTATTTGTCATATTTTTTTTATCTTTTTCAGATTGTAAACAGTTTGTTTTATTCTCTTTTAATTATAAGTTTCTATATCAAACTATGTTATGTATATACATGATGTACATAAATTATTTTTAACTAAAATACTGTACAAATATTTTTTAAAAGTGAACTAATAATGCTATAGTATTAGAAATGAATAAAATGATTCATTCAAATGAAAGAATTTCATACAAAACTTGATACAAGTCTACAATATTTTAGCCTATGGAAAAAATGCGTTTGCATGTATTTTGTAAACTTCAAACAGTTGATGTAAAGTAATTAAGTTTAAAATCACTGTTTATTTTTTTCTCTGAACATGTACAGCTTGCAGCGGTCATTATATTGCATAATTTTCTACATGAAATGTTTAATGATGACTGAAAAGAATTTCATGTCAACAACTTATGAGATAAAAATATAATATATTATAATTTTTTAATTTGTTGTATCTAATAAATTTGAAATTACAAATCATCACATTTGTTGAAATTGAATTGATTAATTGTACTGATTGCATTGATTAATTGATTGTGATTGATTGATTATGTGTAACACTGAATTATGATTTTAAATTTAATTTCGATTATGTTTTGTTTTATTTTACAGATACGGGGCAGGTTACGACCTTGCTGCCAGACGAAAAAATGCTACTAGAGAAAGTACAGCGACACTCAAAGCGTGGTTAAGTGAACATAAAAAGAATCCTTACCCCACAAAGGGTGAGAAAATTATGTTAGCTATCATCACCAAGATGACGTTAACACAAGTGTCCACGTGGTTTGCGAATGCAAGACGTCGTCTCAAGAAGGAGAACAAGATGACTTGGGAACCGAAGAACAAAACAGATGATGATGAAGATGCGTTGGTATCAGATGGAGATATGGATGATTGCAAGGATAGACTGGATGACCTCTCGAGGCCGGAAATGAGAGTGGACCCACATAAAATGGATGATAAAGGTAGGTACTTATTCCTGAAATCTTTACTATTATAATATTTATTTTTATTGTTCTTCTGATTTACATTCATTTTATGTTTGTTTTTGGTCTCTCTTTTTTCTATGCAAAACCAAAAAAGGTTGTCGTTGGAAAGCTTGTCTCTATGAGATTCAGAAGACTTTCCTTAATTAACCTTAATTAATTTTTAAAGGCTTCTAAAAGTTAGTGAAAACAACTTCCAATGTGTTAAAAATTTCAGAACCTGTGACTATAGCAAGATATTAAAATTAAAATGGGAACTGATCGGAGTAAAATGTTAAAAATTCATACACTTTAAACTTGCGTGCATTGGGATTTTTTCTTTTTTATGTTTTGAATCATGTTATGTTGGAGTATCAATGCGAAAGACTATACAGATTTTTCTGGCTTTACAGCTTTTTTAGTCAAATCCCTTTATGTTAAATTATTACTGGCCTTATAATTAATGAAAGAAAAATATATACCTAAATTTTAAAGGGAATACGTTTTTGGAAAAACTCGATAGAATTTTAAGAATAAATTTGAATTTAGCGATTTATTTTACTTCTTGATCAGTCATTAGTTATATAAAAAATTACGTTTAATTAATAATTAATTTCTTTAATAAATATTACAAACATTTTGTTTTCTGTTTAAAAAAAGGGGCAAGGAAAAAACAAACGCTTTAATTTGATTTTCCTTTTTGGTTTTGTATAATAAAATATATCACTTTAAAATAAATAATGGAATAAAGTAAAGATAGAGAGAGAAAGAGAGGAGTCTCGATCTATACAAGGCTTGAAGTTGGTTGTAAAACTCGTTTTAAAGTCAGTCTGAGGTAATCCCCGTGTAGCTCACGATTTTACACAATTTTCTCTCTTCTCACTGAGAGAGAGAGAGAGAGAGAGATTTGAGTCGGGTTAAGCTACTGTGCATTGCAAACTATAGCCTGCCTTGCCTAACCCTTTCCTCTCAAACAAATCCCTTCCTTCTCTTGCCTCAATATTCATCACAATTCCCTCCCTAATGCCGTCACAAGAGCTATCTCTCTCTTTCTCTTTCCACCCCCTCCCTCCCTCTTCTCTCTCTCTCTCTCTAGATATATATATAATACCTCGAAATAATTTCCATACAACCAACCCTTATTTTATATCAAAAAGGACCACTTAATTCTCAGCATCCCTAATTCAGTAATGTCCCCTTTGGCTCTAAAATGTCTAACACCATCGGAAAATACCATAGCATGGTAAAGTGAATATATATATATATATACAGGAGCTTTTGTGGGGATAAAGTTTTGCATCGTCAATGACACCGTGTATAATGAGATTATATTAATATATTTTAAAATTATTATGTTAATCATTCATAATATTTATGTTTTAATAAAATAACTGTTATTTGCAGAAGCAAATTTTATCATGCATATTATAATATACGTCGTATATTTGAAGTTTTTTTCTTTAATATAGAATATATATCAAAATTTAGCATTTCATAATGTCGTATAGCAATTATTAATATAATTTTGCTAATTTTTAACTTTAAATTTTACCATAACAAGGTTGCTCGAAATCATAGACGACGCTGTAACAAAAATATCTGTTCAAAGTGTAAATCTTCAATTTTGAAAATCCATTATAAAGTTTGCGTTATATTTGAGAATTTAATACAACTTTCTCTCTATAATTGCATACATCTTTGATTTTCGCAAGCAATTAATTCTGATAACCTCGTCATTATATCCGCAAATATATATATACAAAACCTATAAATACAAAATCAGTCAACATTTCTGGTCTATGTGGGGAACATTTTCGTTTACTTTCACTAAACTTATATGCATTTTATAAACATAAAGTTTTTAAACTAAAAATTTTGTTACAAAGCTTGTTTTATATTTAATATTTATATATGAAAAACTTCGTGTTTAAAAGAAATTTGTGATGTTTTATTATTGTATTATATATATAAAATATTTTAAACCCTGATAAATTAACGAAACAGGAATTAGATCGATAAAAAGCATGCAATGTAAATAAAATATAAAAACTCTCGTATAAACGTTGAATAATGAAAATTGAACGTTAAATATTTTTGTACTTATATGATAAAATCACATTTGTAACCAAATTATCGTATAATAAAAAAAAAAAGAAAGAAAGAATTTTGTCGATATACAAGATAAATATCAACTTTTACAAATTTTTTTGCATGTTTAATTTTTTTTATCACAAAACATGATAAAAATTCTTATATATATTTTTCTCTCTTTTTTTAGATGTTTGTCAATATTATTATGAATAAAAATAACTGTTTATTTACTTATATACGTATTATCACCATGCATATTTTAATTTTCACATCATAATTATTTTTTCTAATGTATCATGGTAAAGTCAAGAAAAAAAAATATGTAAATGAAGTATATCGTAAAACGTGCTATAACAATTAAAAGATTATCGATGTTAAAAAAAAAAAAAAAAAAAAATGCTGCGTGTCCGAATATGTTTTAGATGTGGTGCTTAGTATTAAGCCTAAAGGCAGCAAAGGCAACCACACACAGCGAATCTACCCCATAAAAATATCTAAATTAGCTACAAGTAATTCAGATTTCAGATACTGTAAGATTAAATAAAAAAAAAAGTGCTCTATATACTTCTATACTATACTTTTTGAAGTATAATATAATTTTTGTTTTATCATAATAACATCTGTTTCATAAACGGGAGAAGTATAAAAAATTAATAATAAAAGCTAATATTTTATTGTTAAAAGAATTTCCGTATAGTAATAGTTTTTATAAGATTTATCCTGTATTTATATTTCATATAATATGTATTTATTACGGGATGTGGGTAACATTGAAAATATATTGATATTTAATTTATTATTTTAGTTTTTTTGCCTCATATATATATATAGAACAAAAAGAATAATATTTTTGACACGTGTTTAAATTGTAATTTGTACCAGCTTCAATATCAAATTAAATGATCGTGTATGGCTTTTAGAAATAGCATCCTATATTTCCTTTCTATCACAGGAAATATAGAGGGGAGAAATTATTATTACTAAAAATATTAAACAAAATTCCAGCTAAAAAACAAACTATATTGCCAATTTTATTTTATGGTCTTCTTGTAAAATTTTACGATATATATACATTATTTTTATATATTAATAAATCATTATTTTTTCAATTTTTACAGTTATATTACGTAATCATAACGATGATCTTTTGTTTATTTTAAAAAAATCTGAAATTATTGAATTTATATTTACGCTTGAATGACGAATGCGAACGAATTAGAAATATATGCAAGTCATGCCTCTCACATTGTATTCCAAGAGAAAGTCTTTAATTGGGTCATTTTATTAATTAAAATTAATTTAATTATAAAATATTAATGATTGTTGACTTGATACAGATTTTGAAAACAAAGCAGAGAATTTTTATTTTAAAATTCAAGCAATTTTGAATGAGGCATGATAGTAATATTTTTTCCACTTTTTTCATAACGTTTTACATATATAGTTAAATTATAAAACTAAGCCATTTTTTAAGAATATTAGCACAAATTATAGAGTTTTCGAATGTTCTTCGCTAAATGTAGGTTGTCATAATGTTACAGGCTCGGTGCTAATGGGTCACCACCACGTCAAGCCAGAGATGCACCATCATCGAGGTATGGGCATGATGGACGAAGACGATGATTTAGATGATGAAGATATTCGTAAGCCTCTAATGTTAAAAGACGAGGTGAAATCTGACTGTGGAGTCCCAATCCCAGCAACCAAACCTAAGATCTGGTCTCTAGCCGATACTGCAGCATGTAAGACCCCTCCTCCCTCAGCACAAATGTCAAGTCAACCCTGGCTACCCAGTGTAAACAATTTCGCCTTGCCAGCAGCTATGAGTCCCTCAGCTGCTGCTGCCGCACCTTATTCTAGGTACGGTCTACTTCCTTCAGGGGCTTATGCTGGAGGTAATGCCAACCCTGCGTGCTCAGTAGCTGCCGGTGCATCGGGGTTTCCCGAAGTTCAGACAGACACGCCGCCCCAGACCCCACCCAACATGAAGTTACCCAGCGTGGCTGGCAACTTGATGACGGGTCCGGCGTCGTGTTTCGCCAGTGGTCAACAGCACATGGCACCTCAACAGCAGCACCAGCAGCACCAACAGTACAACCAGCACGCCTACAACAATTACACGAGCAGAGTGTCGGGATCTCCTCACAAGGACAGGTCGAAAGACATGTCCAGTTACCACCAGCCTCATCATACGCAGCATCATATGATGAGTGGTGCAGGGGGTACGGGGGTGGCCAATTCAGCGGGCATGCAGGGGGCTGCTGATAGCTCAACTGCCTTCAAACCTTTCTACAAGAGGTGAGTACCATGTCATAAACAATACTGATTTTTATTTGTCTATAAAAATAAGTGTCCAGAAATACTCAGCGTACAATAATACTAATTGGTTTGAGCATTTACGCGAAAAAAATTCTCGTCTTGTTATTTTTATATCTTGTTTTCATTCCATGAGTAATCAAAATCGGTATAAAAGGCAATTCTTATATAATAACTTATTTAACTGTGTACTACATTTTTGTATTCTTAAAGTTTCCATAAAAGGCTTTAAAAAAAATCAATTGAGTTTAAAGAACTGCAATTGTAACTGCTTCAATTGAGACCGTTGTACACCAAAATGGCGTCGGAGCAATCTCGTACAGCACGTTTTTAATTGCTCGGGAATACAATCTTTTCAGACAATCAAAACGATAAAATAACATAAAAAAGACCAAATCAATTTTTTTGGTATCAAATTTCTTCTTTCAAAATTTATATGTGTAATTCTTGCAAAAAAAAAATAAAAAAAATACCGTTAAATTATGTCAAAATAAAATTTGACCACACAAAAATAACAGTTGATTTATTATTTCACATTTTATGAACAAAAAAACTTAATAATTTATAATAAAACGAAAAGAAATTGGTAATAAAAAATTAATGTTTCATGTTAACATTAGAGTATACATTATATTTAAGTTTCAAATTATATCTAATTATTTTGTATATATATACGAAGTATTATAAAAAATATAAAATGAATTTTTTTTTAAATACATTGGATGTTTATTTTATTTTGAGTAGTTGTTAC
This sequence comes from Ecdyonurus torrentis, assembly GCA_949318235.1. Classification (NCBI taxonomy): domain Eukaryota; kingdom Metazoa; phylum Arthropoda; class Insecta; order Ephemeroptera; family Heptageniidae; genus Ecdyonurus; species Ecdyonurus torrentis. The sequence continues at coordinate 39,938,088 of OX439132.1, read as the reverse complement.
AAAAATTTCAACTATTATTATTAATATTAAACACACGTTGTTAAAAAATATAAATTTAAAAAAAAAATCTGCACAAAAGGCAACATTTTTTTATATATATAAAAGTAAACAAGAGGATAAAATTTCATTTAATGAGTATTCATTCGTGAAGCTCGTTCAAAACCATTTAAAAATATTATATACATAATCATACAGAAGGATTTTTTTTTGTATTATAATTTATAAATATATTGATCCAAGAATTTTTATATTTTTATATTTTATTATAATAATAATTCGTATAAGCAGGTATTACCACTTCTTTTTTATTTTTTTAAACTTTTATATAATGATAAAAAATTATTTTAATCACATGTTTATTTTTTGTATGTTTTTTTAGTTCGCATCCGCTGGGCGGGTTCGTGTCTCCGGTGTGAAGTTGAGGAATTAAACAGCTGAGCATCGAATGGTGACCCAAGCAGGCCGCAGGTAAAGAGACAAATTGTTTATAATCTGATTATTAAATATAAACCTTGCCTAGTAATACCTTCAGGCGTCAATTATTTTACTTTTTAATTTTTTTTTCTTGCTGCTTTTTTTTTCCTACTAGAAAGATATTTAGAAGCGAGATAAAAACTATAAATATTATTATATATATATTTTTTTTTATTTAAACTTTGGCAAAGAAAAAAGTTACTCCACCTTTTAAAATTGATTTTTTTATTTTGATACATAAGCAATTTTCAATTTTATACACATATTATAAAACTATATCGTTTTACTATGCATATGACACGTATCTTATAAAAATCTTATGTATATAGAATATTAAAATATTATTTTATTATATATATACTCCAAGCATACATTGTTAAAAGTATACTACATAGTTAATAAAAAATTAAATCGTACTTTTTTATATTATATTGTATGTATATGTATGTACTGTACACCTTGTATGCAAATCATCAGAGTGTCATTGGTTAGAATTGAATAAATTTATATGGTTATATGATTGAGAAGCAATGTTGATTTTTTTGATAGCTATCACTTCTCTCCTTAACACTTTGGGAAGAAATAATGACTTATATTTAAAGTCAGTATAAAAGAATATGACGTCATCTTTGCTATTTTTCTATATAGGAATTGATTTGGCATTATATAATTTATTAATAGTCCAATCGAAGGTATAGTTAAAGGTATAACGTTTTTTAAGAAACCTTATAATAAAATCTTATAAAGGCAAGAACAAATGGCTAGAAAAATTAAATTGGTAAAAAATTAATTGACATTTTACACTATATTTAATAAATTATAAAAGTGCATTCGATTTCAGCTTGAATGAAAATACTGGACTTTTATTGTAACTAAATTTAATATGTTTTAATTCAGTTAATTAATCAATGATTATATAAAGAGCTTTTAAAAACGTTAATAATATTCCAACGTAAACGTCAAAGTATTTTTCCTCTAAGATTTGACAGTTGAGTGACATGGTCAGCTATCGATGACGTCACATAGGTTTTATAGTGGACTCAAGTATTTGAACAGGAGAGAAATCTCGACGTCTCGCGCTCAAATCACGCGGCGTGACAGTGACAAATCACCGCTGATTTCAATCACACCAAACCCAACTTGTTAAAAAAAAAAAAAAAAAAAAAGACAATCTCTATATTTTTAAATGTATTATATATATATTAAGAAGCATCCATAAAAGAAAGGCTTTTTACAATATTAAAATAAGAGTATTATTTCAGTGCATTAAAAAAATCGACCAACGAACGATAGTCTATATATTATATAATTATACGACTTTCCCCCCCAAAAAATGCAATTTTAAGTGCAATTTTCCTTATTTTGGGACGTAATCTACTCATCCCTGTATATACTACAATTTTGTATATGCATCATCCCTTTCTTTCTTTCTTTTTTTTTTTTTTTGCTTTGCTTTGCTTTGACATTATCAACTTTTTATAACCCAAAAACTATATTTTTTTTAAAAAAAGTTATACATTTCTATTAAAAGTGAATATAAAATTACCAATAGAAAGCAAAATTACCTACTTAAACAATACCTTGAAAACTATATAAAAAAATAGATTTTTAAAAAAATCATCTTTGATATATAAGGTCATTTAAATCAAGAACACTATATTATATACCTTATATTATTGACATAATAAGGTTAAAGAATTGACTTTGGTTTCTATTATAATTTTTCTTGACACAATTGTGTTAAATTAAATATAATTTACTTTGTTAATTTATTTCTTACTAAATATAATAAATAAAACAAAAGATGTCGATCATTCTTTTATATATATAGCAAAACAGTTTCATGTCTTAAAGATTTTTAACTTAACACTTCATATATTATTATTGGGAACCGGTTTCTTATATATATATATATATATATATATATATATATACAGAAAAATAAACAACGTAAACTTTATATAAAGTCTGTTATAAGGTCTACTCGAGAAAAAAATTATATAAAAAAATACGGATTCATCAATCGTATACTGAAAAAAAAGAGGAATGGGCTTATTACAGTTATTATATAAAACTTAAGAAATTTTATTCAAAAAGATAAAAAAAAAAAAAAAAAAAATGAAACCAGGATGCTATATAAGAAATTTTGCAATATATTTATTTAAAATAATTATTTTAAGTGAAAGAATTTGTGTGAAAGTTTTTACGATTAAAATTTTCTATATATTATAAATATAAAAAAAAAAAACATATATAATGCTTAAAATTGCATTGATTATATTGCGAAAATAAACTTCTAGTATATATAAGTGGTATAAGATATTCTGATTAAATATTTACGCAAACAATTATTAAGAAAAAAAAAACTTTTTAAATTTAGATTGCTATTATATAATTTTTATATAGAAACCATTCATAAAAATCTATAAGATAAAATTTATATACAAGTAAATTATTTTAAGAAAAAATAATGGTACTTATAATTTTATATATATATATATATATATAAAATAATAAAATTACGTGAAATTGCACGGCTGTGGCATACAAATATGGTTAAGCATGAACAGCTTCAATAGTGTATTATTATCAAGTTAGAAGCGCTCACAGAAAATGCTAATATGACATGATGAGACCTCCCGAGTCCAAAAAAACTTCAATCTATATACCTTACGGCAATCTGCAAGCCTTTTTTTTTTTTTTTTTTTTTTTAATATTATTATTTTTTATCTTTTTTTTTTTTTTTTTTTTTTTCTTAGCTACTCCTTTGCTCATTAAATGTCGTGTAACATGGCTGGAAACAAGCTGAAAATTACTACCTCCGATCATGCTCTACAAACAAAATTATCTTTAAGTGATAAAACAGTTGTTTTTTTAAAACATCATTTTTATATATATATATATATATACATAATATAATATTTATATATATACATATAATTAAATATTTTTATATAAAGTAAATAATTGTAACACAATTTTTATTTATATATCTTATATATAAAAAATTATGTATTATAATAATAATATAAAATTATATATCAGAGAGATTTTTTTTTCTTTTTGATAATAGTTCTTTGTATTAAATTTAAACGTAGTTTAGTTAGAAAGAAGGAAAAAAAATCACAGCATATAGAGATGATAATCAATCATTATAATAATCTATAGGGACAATGGCCCATTTTACTACTTTAACTTAATAATAATAATATAGTAATGATTTTAAAAATTTATATTTATATATAAAAATCTACTTAAAATGTAACTGTTATTATTTTTTTAATCTAAAAATTTATCATATTTAATTTATGCAAAATATTATGTAAAAAAAAAAATTGTGGAGCAAAGAAAAAAAAATGATGATTTGCAGATATAAAAAAATAAATAATAAACTGGAAGTATATAATTTGTAGATGACAAAATTTGAATTACGTATAAATTTACTTTAAGAGAGAACCACCTTTGAGATAATTTTGTATATTAAAATAACGTAAATTAATCTTTAAAATATGCATACTTTGTAATATTTTTGCACTGATATTATTATTATTATTTTTTTTTATAAAAAAGGGATAAAATTAATTTTTTATTTCTTTAGAATATTAATTTTTTGTATAATTATAGAGAGTAACATTTTCATAAAAATTCTATATCATATTATTTACATTTTTTTTTACAGGTATATATTATTAAGTGGATAATATAAGGTTATTTTCTTTATGAATGAGGTTTTCATTATGCAAAAGTACTTGCTGATTAGAATGGAATATGATATAAATTTTCATAGAAGTTTACTAATGAATTCTTGGTTATATAGATTTAAATGTAAATTTGTCACAATTCAAAATTAGTTTGAATAAAGTTTTTTTTTTTTTTTTTTTTTTTTTTTGGGTGGTCAAACGCACACGTGTAGAGATGTAAGCCAATGACATTTCTATGATATCATTAATTAATTTTAATTTTCAACTCTATACTTATTAATATTATAAAAATAACTAAAATAAATTTTTATTTCTGATTTCAGGATCACTGAGTGACGTCACGTCTGAAATAAATCAGCTGATGTAAAAAAAAAAAAGAAGAAGATCGAGTGATTTTTAAGACGTAGTACTTCAGTGTGTGTGTGTGTGTGCAGTGTATACTTGTGTGAAAAAAACAACTGAACTAAAGATGGCGTCCAAAAGACTGAACTATGACGTCATCATAACTAAAAGTGCAATCTTTATTTTATCTGTAAAAAAAAATTATACATAAAAATATAATTCAAATTTATCATAATATTATTATTATTTGTTTATATCATAAAAAAAATTAAAAAATTTTAAAACAATTTTATCCTATTCATACATTATATAAATATATACATAATAATATATAATAATTAAAATTGTTTTAAAATTATATATATATAAATAATTCTCAATCTGCTATAGTATAATACTTACACAATGCTATACAAAACTACTATTGTTAAAAAAAAATGCTATTTCTTAGATACAACGTTGTATACTATATAATTATTATCAAATTCTTTAAATAAAAAAAATGACAAAAACTTTGAAGTACATATAAAAAAAAAAAAAAGATCTGAGTTTAAAAGTTTTAATTAAAATACTATGGTGTATGATTGGCTTATTTTCATGCAATTTCATATATAAGATTATAAGAAAGTAAAAAAAAAAAAAGTATACTTCTTTCTATTCATATCTTTACAAAATATAATAATATAAAAAAATATCATTGATTTCTATATATTTTATTATAGATATCATTTTATCATTTTGTATAAAATATTTCAAAATAAATCACACTTCTTATATCATCTGTAGAATATTATAAACTATATTATGCAATCTATGGTTATAGAGAACTAATTATGAAAAAAAAAAAATTAAACAGTATCTATGAACTAATGTAAAATTTTAATTATAATAATTTAATTAATGTTGTTAAAAAAATGGTAAAAAAAAACTTTTTTTTTCCTTGTGTATAAAATTTTTATTCTATATTTTTTGCGTATGCATTTATTTCAAACTGTGATAATATTTTCTTCTTTTCATCAATTGTTGTATTTTTTAATGTTATATGAGCGAAATTCAGGAAAAAAATTTGTATTATTTTCTTTATATTATTCGTTGCGAAATTTACGAGTTCCAGTACATTTGAATTATTTTTATTACTCGTAGAAAAAAATTAATTACGTAATTTATGCAGTGAATAATTAATATGGTATATTATACCATAATTTTTGATGTTATGAAATAATAGCATAAATATATACTAAATAGCATAACATGTACTAAAATATAGAACAATCGCTTTTCTATGTAGCATAATAAATTATGCTATTATAAAAATAAATGTTGCTAAAATTGAGTAAAATTTACGTGAATTTAATTATTTCATTTAATTTTAAAACGGTTTAATTCATCATACATGGAATTGTTCTACGTGGAAGCAAATAAATTTAAATAAAACTAGCAGTTTTTTTTTTTTTTTTTTAACTGCTTTAAAAAATTTTCGAGTGATTCTCAATTTGAAAATATTTCATTATCTATACTGGATCTCATAATATCTCGCAATTCATTGTATTTTGATTTTCTATATTGCAAACGAAGAATTGATTTAATTTGATATATAATTTTCGTTAAATTGTAGTATATTGGTGTTTTGATTTTTCAATTTTATATTGGTGATTAAATAAATTGGAACAGTAAATATGGAGAAGTCGAGTTAGACCAATTAATCAATATTTATGTAACTTTGTTCAGCATATATAAATAATGATCACTTTATATAAGCACGCCGCCTAGTTCAACAATAATTAACTAACACCTTATACAAAATAATCTATACCCCCTGTATACACAATTATTATTATTATTATTATTGGTCATGTTTTTAATATATAATTTTTATCATCAGCATGTACTTATAAAATGATAACATAAAAAAAAAAAATCTGAAAAAAAAAAAAAAAAAAAAGATTAAAATACTATTGATATAATGTATATTATATATAATTTAATTTGTACATAGATACTGTGTGAATAGATCTATTATATTATTGTCTTTTGATTGAGATAAAAAATATATTAATTAAAATTTTGAGTATTTTTTTATATTCTTAATACCTATATCCTTTAAGTATTTAAATATTAGCTGGTTAAAATATGTAAGAATCCTTTCAGAAAAAATTCCTTTCTCTTTTTTCAACGTTTTCTGCAAATCCAGAGTACTAGATGTTAATATGAATAAAATTAGTATTAAGATTAATTAAAAATATGTTTTTAAGTAAAAGGTAGATATATAGAAAGATAGATTTAGGTCCAAAATTATGTAGATTTTAAGATAAAAATTTAGTTTATATAATATTGTTTTATTTTCATTAAAAATTACTAACTGCATAGTCTAATATATAAAATATACATCACAACAGACTTACTATATTTGTTTATTAAATAAATTATCCATGCTCAGTTTTAATATAGCATTATTTCAAATGCAGTGAACAGCAAAACAAGACATTTAAGACAAGAAATAAATATTATTTATTTATTTTATTATATAATATATATTTTTTATTTAAATGGACTCTGAAAAAAAAACACATTAGTTTTATTTTATTGTTTAGTGTTTTTGTGTAGAAAATATTACTTGAGTTTTATTGTGAAGGTAGAGAAGAGTGGGAGGAAGGGGGAGGCGCAGAGAGAGAGAGAGAGAGAAAGAGAGAGAGAGAGAGAGCAGCGTGCGTGCTGCATACATCGCACTCACTGGCTACACTTTATGCAAATCACCTCCAGCAAGCTCGTAGCCAGCACAGCCATAAGTATGTAACATTATAGAGCAGCTCTACTATAACCAGGAAGAATCGTCTTTTGTATATAAGTTAGAACAAGCATCTTTTAACAGTTTTTATCATTTACATATTGCAATCGATTTAAAAATGCAAGTACTTAATAAAGAGAGTCATAACAATAAAGTATATATCTAGATTTTTTTTATTATTATTTTTTTTTTACATTAAATTTAATTCAATGATATAATATTGTAAAAACGTTACTATAGTAACGTATATTACCACAATTTCTATTCTCCTGTATCTATAGTATTCAGTAACCAATTTTTCTTATCATTAAATATTTTATATTTCCGTTGTATTATATAGAACACAAATTCAATGTAGTACAAAGCAAATTTGAATTTGAAAAGAAAAAAAAAAATTTATATATTATACTTTCAGTGTGTTTGAGATTTATATATAACTTTATTCCTTCTCTTTGAGTGAGAACTTGACAAGTGTGAATATATTTATTTACGTAAAATAATATGAAAAAAAAGCTGGGTTTGTGGTGTTCTAAAAGCCGCTGAGTATTATTATTGTCGCAAGCTAGCGAGCTATATTGTGTGTGTATGAGAGAGAGAGAGAGAGAGAGAGAGAGAGAGAGAGAGAGAGAGAGAGAGAGAGAGAGAGAGAGAGAGGACTGATTCCACGCACTCAGCTTGCATACTGAAAGCTCACTTTGGTTTGATAATCAAATCTTTGCTATCCCGACCACGTCTTCTTCATTTTTCACGTCACAATCTTAGGCAGAGTTGCCAACACGCAGCTCACAATGCAAGAGAGAAAAGAAGAAGAAGGAAAAAAAAGCTTTATTTTTATGAGGCTATCAACTTTTTCAACACCTCATAAAATTATACATATACTGAAGTTTTTAAATGATCATCATACGTTATTTAAAAAATTAAAATTCAAAACGATTATACTTATGCATTTTTATATATACAAATAGTCATGGCGAAATTTTGAATTTAAGCCCTACATTTTTTTTTATAGAATCGTATTTAATCTGGCTGCTATATAATATATAATTTTATGATTGCACTGTTCGAAAAAATCTTAAAATTCAATAAGTTTTTCAATAAAATTTATTGAAAAAAATTATTGAGGCATGTTGAATGTCATGTCAGCTCATGCTGGACTGAACTTTGTCATATAGTATATATACACTCGCACATGCTAAACGATGAAGAGGGTTTTAAAGATCTTTGCCATACTTAAAATATATAAATAAATAAATAAATAAATAAATAAATTTAATAAATAAGTAAATAAATAAATAAACATTTAACTTATATTGATATAAGTTTTTATGATACTTTATCCGTTTATTAGAGTGTAAAAGACCTCTACTTAAATTTTATTTCATTAACAAAAGTGTTAAAATTTATATATAGAGATAACATTATATAGATAAACTATTCTCACTATAATAATAATTAAAGTTCAAAAAATAAATATAATATAATATAACCTCAAACATTTGAAGAAACATTGATTTAAAAATAAATATATTGGTCAGTTAATTTGAAGTTTGGACACTATTATTTGCGTGTCTACTGATATAAATATTTCGATACACGATAAAACTTAACAAAGAGTTAAAGGAGAAGTATTGATTGAAAAAAAAAGTGTAATAAAGATTTACACTGTCTTCTCTCTCTCTCTCTCTCTCTCTCTCTCTCTCTCTCTCTCTCTCTCTCTCTCTCTCTCTCTCTCATGCAAACTGATACAACTCGCGCTCACAATGTAACACCGCCGCCTAGCTGTTTCATTTCATCACTAAAGGGTCATAAACGCAACCAAAAGGGCTACAATTTCTTATGTACAAAAGCCATTATAGGTCAGTACAAAAGTTGACCCTTTCTTTTGAGCGGATGCGATCACCACCTTCATATAATATATTATATATATTTTTTAAGGACCTCACACGAAGATTTTTACGAAACTTAGAAACGTTTTATTTGATAATAAGAGTTTGCGATAACGGCCAATATAGATACGATTAAGCTTTAGGTTTTTTATATATAGCACAGGTGTATATATGTATATCTATAGAGAGAGAGAGAGAGAGGATAAAATAAAATAACAACCCATATAAACTGATATAATCAATTAATTTAATTGGGAGAGAAAGAGAGAAAAAAAAGACTGTGAGAAACAAAAGAAATAATAAAGGATTAATGAAAAAGAAAAACATCCAATTTAGTGTCATTTATATGGTTTTTAGTGTGAGATTTATTCTGTTTGGATGCACAGATTTCTTATTTATGGCAAAGTATAAGAAAAAAGCTGTATTCATGAATTAATTTTTAAAGATTTGAAATTAAAAATATTTTGATATATTTATCAGATTCAAAATTTTAAGTTTATTATACAATTTTGAGGACTTAAACATTAAAAAAAACATAATACTAAAATTTAATTTAAACCCTGCCATATATATATATAATTTCATGATAAGCAGATTAGGATGTGAACAAGTTATAAAATATTATTACTTAATTATTTATAAATATTTTTTAAGCTCATTTTTGTGTTATTATTTTACCTCACCTGCAACTAACACAACTAAAAATATTATATTATATATATATATATATATATATATATATATATATATATATATATATATATATATAAAAAAAAGATGATGCTTTTGTGTTTTTGTTGTACAGTGCATATGGATAATATATTATACTGTATGTATAGAGCACGCAAATTTTGTAATAATAACATAAAACATTTTGGCATAATTAATTACTAATTATACGCTTAATATCTTATTATGGTATGCATATTATAGTTAGTATAATTACATTATCATTATTGCATAAATTATGTTGTTATATGCATAAATGTTGCTGCTTTGATCCATATAGCATTTTTTTTCCATGCAAAGTACTTAATCATATAATACAACAAAAATTTTGTGGAGCGAAATAATCGTTATTTTATATAATAATGATGATACAAAAATTAAAGAAATTTTTGATTTTTCTTATATCAAATTTCAATACACAATATAAAAATGAGTGATTATGGATTGAGCACGCCAGCTTTGGATTTGAAGTTACAAGACATTCTGGTGATCAATTGGAATTTGTCATGCAACGCGAGCTATGACACAATATCTATTACAAATATAATTTATTTTAAATTGTATAACCCCCATGTTTTATTCATTCCTTTTTTCTAATGACATGCTTTATATATTTTGTTTTAAGTTTAGAAATTGAACAAGATTAGTTGGTTTAGGCCTGACAACTTACAAGATACTTTTTAGAACATTTTCGTATCATGTAATATTACTCACTTTATTCCTTTTTTTTTATATTATTATCTATATAGACAAATTTTTGTATTATCGTAAAACGAGAAAAAAAAGTTTTACATGTTTGAAGAGTAATAATGTGAGGCGGTATGAATGATTTTTTTTTCTTTCAAAATAAAAAGATGTAATTTTTTTTTTCAAATAAATAATTTTTTCAAATTAATTTCAAATTGCATATGAGTAAAAATACAATACTTTTTGTTCTATATGTGTATAACGAGTTGTATATTCTAAATCTGATTACCAAAATTTGGAGTCTCAAAATCATTATTCACAAATTATGTAAATTTACAGCGGCCATTGTGGCATGTTTGACTTAAAAGGTTTGTCACAAATATTTTTGTTTCTCAGCAGTCAAAAAAAAAAAAAAAAAAAAAAAAAAAAAAAGGTGGCAGGTAGGTGGTTTTTTAGGCGAGGCAACTTGAATTAGCAAATGTCAACTCTGTGCATATAACGTCAAGTATTTATTTATAACTGACATTCTGTTGACGTGATGAGAGACAATTAGAGATATGATGAACCTGTATGGTAATAAGTCCATTTGTGACTCAATTTCATATACATATATACTATTATTATCGCTAGGCACCTCAAAGAAAATTACTTATCTGCACAGTCATAATTGGGAACTGCAGATACTAAAAGAATAAAATTCTAATTTTATAGTTAATTTTTTATTATTTTATATTTATTATTTACACCATATAGAAAAAGACGTAAAAAATTAAAATTAAAAAAAATGTTTTTAGTTTGTTATATGAATATATAATTTGAAAGAGCTTAAACTTCTCTTTTCACGCGTGGAAGTTTCCTCTCTCATAACCCTGAGATAATGACACCATCTTGGTGGTAAATTGAATAGCAATTAAAAATTTTAAAGCAGAATGTAATCCTGTATATAGTTAAACCATAGTCTCAGGTGTAATGCTTCTTTCCCCGAACGTTCATTTTAAATACTGAAACAAATAACGCCAGCTGCTTACTTGATATATTGGATTCATTTTGATTTTCTTAATGAAGATTATTTGCAATAGAAGAAAATTTTGCTATATATAAAATTAAGAGAATTAAGCAAAGAAGTAACTTTTTATTTTGTAAGAAGAGTGAAGTCATAATATTGAGATCTAGTCTATACACCAAGAGAGAGATTTACATCAGTTATATAGACATGTGATCAGTCAGCCTAAGGGAAGCTTATATATAGCCTGATGTGACGTTTACAATCACGTGGTCTGCCCTCCATTATGTCACGTCTATAGGAGTCACTGCCTTGACAATTTGCAAGGACAAAAACGTCGGATAAGTCTTATACCTCAATAATCACTTAATGTATACTTAAACATTTTTTAAAAAAGCTTCATTATTTTGGCAAAATTATATAGTTTTATTTATTATTATTTTTTTTTAACTTTTTGAATTACAATTTGGAATACATAGTGCATAATTATTATCTTTTATTTGTCTCCAATTTTATTTGTATTGGATATAATTTTACGACTTGAATACAGGTATACAGTATATAAGAGAAGAGCAATGAGTATGGAAAAATAAAACAATGCTTATACTCTGTGCTCGTGCTATAAATCGCATTGTTTCCATCATTGCGCGAGCAAGCAAGCGAGCGAGACATGCTATATGGAGGGAGCGCATGCACGTTGAATAAAAAATCAACGACCAGAAAATATCTGTATATACTGTAGACTTGCATTGACTGTTTATTATGGAATTTTAAATAAATTTAAAAAGTATTGAAATTAAAATAAAATCAATGTTTTCAATGTTTTTGTTATTTTGCCCTGAAAGTTTTGGAGATCTATAATTCTAACAAAATGAAATAAATAAATAGTAATTATGCTCAATGCAGAAACATTTAACACAACAGCGTAATTTATGCTATATATATATATTGTATATAATTTATGTTATACTACGTAGCATAAAAGCGATTATGCTCAGTATAATTACTTATATTATTCCAGAATATATCAACATTTGTGTTGTAAATGTAGTAATTTAATTAATAAAGGAACAACGGTTTTGAGGCCGATTATAAGCAATTTTGGTCTCATCCACTTCCGTTTCTCCTTACTACGCATGCGCAGTAAGTCGAAACGGAAGCGGATGTGAGCGAAATTGCTTATAGTCGGCTTTAAACAGTTGTTACAGTCATATTATTATCAGTCAATAATTACTCTCATAATATTTAAATTGAGTTACTTATTTTTTCCGTGCAGGGCAACTATATTTTGATCATTTATTTATTATTTCAGGTACGGCATATATTTTTTATCTTATCAATATTGCAATTTACTTATTATTATAAATTTTTTGGAATTTTGAAAATGAAACTATAAGTTATAATAATTTAAAATTTCAGTCATTTTTTCCCCACATATACCAAATTTTTTACATTATTACCGTTATTACACTTTACCCAGATTATTTTCTTTTCGTTGACTCCAGTTATATATTATTTAAAAATCATGAGTTTAAGTACTTGACTTCCACCCTATGTATATATAATTTTGGCTGGTGACAGTCCAAGTCATGAGAATGGTCACGGGTCTCGCGGGTGTGACCAGCCTAACAATCATGCATGCACTCACCAAATCCCGCTAGCATCACGATATATCACTATAGATAAAGTACACAATACAGATATCATTAACCACTTTACTAATAATACATTTTTAACATATTTTACCCTACACTTAATTTGCATGGTATTGCAATTTTAATGGAATTTCATTTTAAATATGACTTTCCCTCTTATTTCTCTCTCTCTCTCTCTCTCTCTCTCTCTCTCTCTCTCTCTCTCTCTCTCTCTCTCTCTCTCTCACGTCAGTGTAAAATAACTCTCCCTATTATTATTATTTTTTTGTTTACAGTTTTTCACTTGGGTAATTACTCTTGATGCTTTTAAATATTTAGGGGAAAAATTTGTATATATCAAAATGAAGGGGTTAAACAAATAATAAATAAATATTACGTATATTTTATACTTAAAATGAGATAAATCACATTTAAATAAATTAAAACTAACGTCTAGAATGAGTTAGTGCAAACGTGGTGTTGCTCATTTTATATACACTCTCCGTGGGTGCGGGCACTTTGCAGTTTTTGGAGAGCAAAAATCTACAGGGAGCTTTTTAACTGATTAATGTTTATTAGTAAATGTTGTAACTTCAATTTATTATATAATATTTGATATAGAGATGTATTTATTTTACATCCCCTTTTGAAAATTAGAAAACTGTGATTTTAAAAATTAACATTACTATCACATTAAATAAATAGATATGAATTGGAGGTAAAAATATATAATGCTTTTTTTATTATTATTATTATTTTTTTTTTTTGCAAAAAAAAAAAAAAAAAAAAAATATATTTATTGCATATGGCAAAGTATACAATAATAAATAATACAGTTGTGATGCTTGAAAGAACCGATTACGCTCGCATAACTCTCCTATAGGTACGGTGTATACAAATTTTTGTACTTACTAATTGTAAAAATGTAAAAATTGTAAAAATAAATAATTTATTTTCAGATGGAGTTTTTTTATATACTGTATATATATATATTTTTTATAATTTAAATCTAATTATTTTATTAGCCTTTTGAGTCAAGTTGCATACTTGATAGAGTACACTATAATTGTATTTCAAGTACAATTCATTACAGCTATCAATATTATATAACTAATATGATTTCATCGTCTTGTGTATCAAATCTGATATGAAAGAAATTGACAAACTTTAATCAGTATAATGTAGAAGCAATTTTATTTACTTATCTTATAGTCTGGAATAAACGTTATACAATGACTTTCGTATATCCAGTAAAGTACATATAGAAAGCCTGGTGTTACAATTGCGGCGATGATGATTCTCCCCTCGTGATAGAGTGGACCACAGAGAGGCACCCTCGTGGCCGGTGCATGTGGCGCACCACCCCCGCCTGCCTGGCCTGCCTCCCTGCTATAGCCAGATCTATATAGCCAGTAATCGAAGCAGAGGGTGCCGGTGTGTCAGCTGCACCGAAGTTGTGGTCACTGACTGACCTCACCACCTGAGCACCAAGCATGATCTATGTGCAATTGCTCATCCCGGTAAACCTTAATAAACACCAAACTTTGCCACCGTCATAAATATAATGAGATATCATTTGTTATATTTCCACAATTATATATAATATGGAGCTAAAATTATGGTTTATATACAAAATTATATAATATAAACTTTAGATTATAATTTTCTAAACATATTCCACCTCCTTAACTGATATTAAACTATTACATATAATAATTTTTTTATTATTTTTTTTTTTTAAATAAAGAATTCAAATTTTTTAAAAAATTTGAAATTTCAAAATTCTTTATTCATTTCTTTTATCAAACATTCACAATACAATAACATGCATTAGTTTAGGGTTTAGGTTATTGCCACAAAGTGAGAAAATGCAGAAATGACTGTCAATAAAATTTACACAAGCAAAAAATATAAAACAAAAAAACGACATTTATGCATAAAAGTAAAACAATGCAAGACCAAAATATAAAAAATATTCAACATTATTCTGCAGTTCTATAACCTAATAATAAAAAATAAAAATACACATTAAAATTTTGTTAATCACGTCATAAATGTTTAGTATATTCTTGCTTTTCTATATTAATCTTTATTTTAATGAAAAATTAAATAATAAGCTATTTTGTTTATATTTAGTAATTTAGTTAATTACTAATTAAACGCATCATAATTTTGAGAATATAAAATTTAAATTTGATTAAAAATAATTAATTATATTTTATGTATACAGATATATTAAGAATATATTATTTTAGTTTCCTGTTTTTCTTTGGTGCTAATGAATGTGACGTAATTAAATATTGGATGTGGACAAACGTGAGTCTAGATTTTGATTAACTGAAGACATTGCATATAATTATGTTTGAAAAGATAAAAACACATCCTTATATTATAATTTGTTTTCTTGCTCTGAGAGAGAGAGAGAGAGAGAGAGAGAGAGAGAGAGAGAGAGAGAGAGAGAGAGAGAGAGAGAGAGAGAGAGAGAGAGAGAGAGAGAGAGAGAGAGAGAGAGAGAGAGAGAAAGGAAAAAAAAAGAAAAATATCATCGACTTTTATCTACCTTGTAAATAATAATAAAGTAAAATTTTATTCATGCAAAGTTAAGAGTCATCGTGATATGAAAAAGTAGCTAAGATTTAAAATTTATGATACAAAAGTATAGAGATGCTATTTAATAAATAATAAAACTAAGAATATTTATAGTGACATTTTCATCCCTTTCTTTTTTTTTTATATATAATATTTTCTATATACTGCCTGCTTATACTTTCGCTTACATAATACAAGTTACAACTTTTTAGCACTGATGACTTACGTTTTAAAACATCCGTCGTAGAAGATAGAGAGACCAGTTCCAAAAATTCGTGGAGATTTGCAGACTTTTTAGAATTTAACGTGTTTTTTATAACGAAGAGTGTATATCATAATTAATTCTTTTAACATATATTAGTAAATAAATAATGGCACTTTATTATTTTATTTCAATTGCGAGAGAGAGAGAGAGACTGTTTGTTATATTTTGAATGATGTATACAACAGAATTTATTATTTTTTATAATGAGCTAATTTTAAGAAATTCAATTAAAGTTAATATATAATTAAATGTTAAACTAAATTGAAAAGAGCTCTATTTTTGTATTTGGAGCATTTTTTTTAATATACAGGACTAAATATATTGAATAATATAGTTGGCTTTCTTGTTCACCGTATGTGATATAAGTATAGTATATTGTATAGTATATATAGTAATTTGATACTTTAGTTATATAATTTGTTAATAATTTAATTTTCAGTCTCAACTGCATCAAATAATGTCTTATTTCAAAGTCAGTTCAAAAACAGTACAAATAAAAATACAATGAGTTAAAAAATATAATGAGATGTATACAGTCGAATCAAAGGTGCTGCGGTATAGGTACTCGCAGAGAAAGTTTGCATCCTCAGATTTCTACGTCCTATAACTTTATGTTCGTCTATCAAATGCTTCTTACGTCTCTCATAAAATAAAGACTTGAGAGGTTAAAGGCTTCTTACGCTATAGCTTTATAAATATACTAAACATACTTCAATGTTTCCCTGTTGTATGTATACATGTGCTTGATGGTTTTGCATCAGCTTTCTCTAAGTACTCAAAAACCTTATTCCTTCATGAAGTCACTTCAGGGAGTATAAAATTACGTACTCAAAACTCGCTCGCTGCTGAAATAAACATATAAAGATTTCATTTTTTTTTTCTGACCTGGCTTGAAAATATACGCCTTACTCAAGAGTCAAGAGGACTTTGGAAAAAATATATTTTTTATACAGAATTATTTGTCTTCTTGAAAATTACTAAAAATGGGTAAAGTATATAAACAATGTTTAGACTTTGTTTGTAAATTTCAAAAATATTGTAAAATAATGCGTGAAGAGAGAGAGAGAGAGAGAGAGAGAGAGAGAGAGAGAGAGAGAGAGAGAGAGATGCAAGTACTTATTGTTTGTAACGTTCGCATGGCGTCTAAATATGCGCATATTATGGGAATAATAATAATAAGAAGAATAATAATAAAGGCATTAACTTGTAATAAAATAGCACACATTTCATGTAAATCAAATTTTATTCTTCTGTTCTATATCAAAAATTCTGTTCATTAAAAAAAATCAATAAACGCAATACCTATATATCGTAAAAAAAAAAAACAATTTTAATTCATTATTTGATATTAATATGACAAGCAGAAGTCTTTTCAAATCTTTTAAAAATCTTTTTTTAAATCTATTTTTTATACAAATATTATTTTTCTTTGATATAGAACTTGATCTCAATGTATATTAAAGCTTCTATAATATATAAAAAGGAATTTTAAGCTTTAACACAGCAGGTAGATCATTTTTCCGCTCCTATGCTCCACACCTCCTAATTTATAAAATTTTGTGACAAATCCTTGTCATATATGACGCCGCGCGGTCATGGCATAGCTACCGTATATGTCTATGAATTTTACTCACATATGATGTGCACTCAAGAAGCAATAAGACAGGTGGATCTTGTCCTCTTTTGTCCTCACCTAATCCTCTGGTCTACAGAGTTTGTGGACAAAATGTAACCAAATTTCAAGTGTCTTGTGTCTAATATAGGAAGACATTATAGAGATCGTTTTACTTGCTTGCTGCAAGATCAAGTAAAATTATGTTGGGCTTAATTTGGGTTTATGTTTCTGTGTTTCTCTCTCTCTCTCTCTCTCTCTCTCTCTCTCTCTCTCTCTCTCTCTCTCTCTCTCTCTCTCTCTCTCTCTCTGTTTTGTCTTCTAAATCTCAACCTAGTTTTGGTTATTCAATCTTCATATATAAGGGACACAAATTTATAATTCTCTTGTTTGTATAGCTTTCTCATGTTTTTTATTTTTAATTTGAAGTTACAACAAAACATTGCAATTTCTCTGAATTCTTAAAGAAATGAACAAGCAAAAATATTCATATACTAACATAAAATTGCTTAACTTTTGTTTTTCCCATTATTTTTTTACTCTCTTGTTTGCATAAAAAATAGTG
Organism: Ecdyonurus torrentis; assembly: GCA_949318235.1. Lineage (NCBI taxonomy): Eukaryota > Metazoa > Arthropoda > Insecta > Ephemeroptera > Heptageniidae > Ecdyonurus > Ecdyonurus torrentis. The sequence goes on along the minus strand of OX439132.1, from coordinate 39,919,816 downwards.
AATTAAATAAATTTCTCCACTATAAATATAACATATAATTTCAACTAAAAATTAATTAATTAAAAATAAACTACTGTAACAATAGAATGTAATTTTTATACAAATTTGTATTTTATAAATCTTATCTCTCTTTTCAAAATTAATATTTATGAACATGGTATCACAAATATATTTCATGAGAAATTTCTTAATTTTTTTTAATTGTATATATAGACAAACATCTTGAGTAAATCTCTTTCATATAATATGAAAAATATAGGTCCTGTTTATACATTACAAAAGAGTTTTTTTTTTTTTTTTTTTCTTTTTTTTGTCGATCTAAATCTTATACACTAAAGACAAAATATAAATAATATTACGTCAGATGAGTCAAGAAATTTCACTGCGGGTCGCATGGCGCCAAATATGCAGCCTGATGAGTCGCGATGATTGCGCTACAGAATAATATTTTACTTCATGCTTTATCTTTGCGAATAAAAGACTAAAAACGAGCGGTAGCTTTTTATAAAACGCATATACGTACGTTATTTTATATATATACGTAAATATACTATCTTTTGCTACCCCATGTTGTGAGTATATATATATATGTATTATATATATATATATATATATATATATATATATATATATATATATGCAGCATTCAAGCAAGCATTCATAATTATTATGACTAAAAAAAACTATTTATGTGACTTTATATTATAATAAAGAAAAAGGTTATTCATAAAGGTTACGTATATATATTTTTTCTTTATTTATATTATATGTTTTGTTTTATATTTTATGATTTTTTTATATTATGAATAAATAAATTTACATAATATTTTTGAGATTTTTATTGCTCGAGTAAATATATATTTTTAAAGGTAATACAACTATACGCCACATCCAACGGAGGGGTTCATGGAATTGTTTTTTATATGAATATTCCATATATATATATAAAGATAATTTTAAGAAAAAAATCGCAATTTAATTTTATATATAGATTTCAACACCAGTCCGTTGTTTATATGCACTTTTCATAGTCATCACGAGCAGAGTTTCTGCACATTTCATAAATTTTTACGAGTGGAGCATATATCTGCGCATTCAACCACCGCGACCCCTGAAGCATTTTCTGATTATTTTCTGGAGTATTCACATCTCAAGAAATGAACTATATAATAGTTCTATAACCCTTTATAGTAGAGAAACTAATGAGGCAATAAATATAAAGCGTTACTTAAATATTGCCTATGTATAATATTGTTGTATATAATTATATTTGATACGTGCATTTATAAAAAAAAAGCCAATTCAGGGTATATTTATTATTTATAATAATTATTTATAAATATTACAATTAAAAACAACAGAAAAAAATTTAAACATGCGCAGATTTTCTATAGCACTTTTTTTACTTATTTCTAATAAAATCTCATTTATAAGTTAAATTTGTTTATTGCTTTGTAAAAAAAAAAAAAAAAAAAAAAAAAAAAAAAAAAAAAAAAAAAAAAAAAAAAAAAAAACAAAACAAACAAACAAACAAACATATAAATATGCATATTCAGTTCACTTATTTAAATGGGAAAAACTATATGCAGTATAAGCTCTATAAACTTCTACTTCTAACAATTTAAAATGGTGAGGTAAATAGATTGACTATATATATATATATATATATATATATATATGTTTTAATATATTTAATAATTTATTTTTTATATATAGTTTCCAAACTGAAAGGTTGACTGCATAAGTAATAATGAAATTTTATTTCATTCTGTGCAGCTTTTCACTGTTACTCTGTTTATAGAATATAAAGTAAAATACTAATATAACGTATTTGTTCCAATAAGTGAATAATTTAATCAACACTGTAAGCAGCAATGGAAATATTGATGCTAATGAGGAAGACTACAAAAATTTGAGGGGATAATTTTATTTCATATTCTAAAAGAGGATATTGTCTTGACTCGATACATATGTGAATTTCTAACTTTTGAGCTCATTAAGTATTTTTAATTAATTTTTGAAAATCGCGAAATGACGTCACAGGCTGCACCTTATGCATATGAGCAAAAGAAAAAGTTGGAGCATGTGACGTCATTTCGTGACTTTCAAAAATTAATTTAAAATACTTAATGAACTCAAAAATTAAAAATGCATACATGTATCAATTCAGGACAATGTCCTCTTTTAGAATATGAAATAAAATTACCCCCCCCCCCCCAATTTTAGTCTTCCTCAATATGCAAGTCATCAATTGCATTGTTATCTTAAATACTTATTTAATTTACCATTTAAATAAATGTTTTTTTTTTAATGGTATACAATTTTATTTATGGATTATTTTATACGATAAAAGAGACCAAAAAAATTGATATAATTTATATTTATGTATATAATGTTGTTTCTAATAAGCTAGACATTGATTAAAATTATACATACAGATAGGGATATAAAATGTATATATATCACTAAGTAAAATACAAATTATAGAACAAAACATGTAGACAAATAAAAGTAAAGTATGCAATATCTAAACATTATTGTGTCTGTTTGGTGCTTGTCAAATGTTATATATATACGATGTTACAGTTAATGGCATTGTCATTCATAATTAAACCCGTGCAAATGTATATACTGTGAGTCTGTATCAACATTTTAGTTCACCTCTCAATATTCATTAAAATTCATTAAATCCATTTTAAAGGTAGAAATAATACTCCAAAACATTATAATATTTAAAGTATTTTACATATGTAAAAGGAAATATCTTTTTATATATATTATTATTATAATAATAATACATTGAGGTGTTAAATTTAACATAAAAATAAAGTACCTCATTTAAAACTTGAAAAAACAAAGACAGAAAAAAAAAAGAAATGTATAATATTTGTGTGAGTATAAAAGGATTTACATTTTAAAAGTCTTGTTCTCACTATTTCAAAATGACTACTTTTATTGTTGTTTTATTCTAATTTTGTTGGTTTTTCTCTTATTCATATCTTCTTTTTATATATTATAAATTTTTTTATCTTTTATTTTTTTATTTTGTCAGTGGTGTTGTCTTATAGATATATTATATAAAGAGGACTTCATTGGTATCCCGCGGTGGGCTGGAAGACTCCGAACGTCCCCCGCATGTATGTGGCCGAACTGGACGGGACACTGGGGGCGGGGGGAGGAGGGAGGAGGAGAGGAGACGAAGGCACGGCGTGTGCCCCCCCAGGGGGTCAACCCAAAGCATTCCTTTAGTACTTGAAGCAGGACATATCCAAATATGATAAGTGACTCTGCTTTTTAAATACACACACCATATGAATATTATATATAAAAAAATTATATAATATAAAATATATAGAATACTTAAATAAATATTTTTTTATATATATAATTAGCTACAAATTTTCATCAAAAATTTCTGTCAAAATAATATGTTACAGTTATAGAAGAGTAATAAAATATATTGTATTCACTAGAAGAAAAATAATAAATATTACGCAATAAGGTGTCATGCTATTTATATATGAAGTAATAAAATTTTTGTAATCAGACAATTTTTTTTTTTACTGGGAAGCAGGCTATATAAATGAAGTTATATTTTTTCTTTCTCTTGTATAATATTTTTGCTTTGCTTAATGAATTCGCAACTTAAAAAAAAAAACTATATAAACTTCATAATATGTTTTGTAATTTACGGTCTTACATGGAGATTTTTAAGTTACGCTAATTAAATGATTATTAGCAAATAAATAATCCATGTTTAAATTTAATTTACATATTTAATACAAGTTGAACAAGTCATAAATGCCATCGCTTGTAACATTTTTGAATTTTAAGTTTGCAAAATAAATTATATTTTCAAATTTACAAAGATATTACGTCGACAAGGACAAGCCATAATTGGTATTGCAATTTGCAATATTAGAAATTCTTTTATTTATACAGAACTGTTATTTTAAATTTTATTTACATATATAATATTTTAATAGTGCTTTTATAAACCATCGTGATTTCTCTATTTCGTCCTACAAATATACAATCATATAATAAAACTATTTTATTGTCTCTTATAATAGAAAGGAGATTAGATTAAAAATCATGAGCACACAGAACACTGATTTTTTATACAGTATAAATGTGCATCATACCAAATGTTAAATATATTTTTGCAAAAATTTATTTAAAATTGCATATGATAATGACGTTTTTATGGCATTTTGAGCTTTTGGCAACTTTATGTTATAAAAAATTTCACCAAAATTTTAACTTTCATGAAAAACAATCAAATATATAATATATACCATAACATAAAAATGGAAAGTTATAAAACAAAACAAACATGAAAGTAGAAATAAATTCAACAATTGAATTGTTTATTTAACAAAAAAACTCTTTTTTTGACGCCCAACAATTAATGTTTGAGTTTGTTTACTTTGTTTTATTGTAATTAATTGAGCAAGATTTTTAACTCAATTTTTGTTGCCCTATTGCTCATATACCCCTTTTTATCTATTATATACATCTAATCTCATGTTTTTAATTTCTAGCACGCAAAATATATATGCCAAATTTCATTCATACAATTCTTAGACTATTCCTATAAAGCTATACTCAAGTCTCACGATTTCAAAAACTTCATTCATAAAATATTTATTAAAGTTTTCTTCACGCCAGGTTGAAGTATAAAACTTGTTCTAATTTAGAAAATACACACCCAGCCATCTAACATATAGAATTAATGATTTAGAAATGAAAGAATGGTATTCATATTATAGTTGCAAAGACAAATGACTACTCGAAGGCGCTCACGCTAAGTGCGCGCGCACACTGCTGGTGCACATTCTGAGGATTCTTGCACCCCGGGGGATCAAAGTTCACGGGACTCCACGCCCAACCTTCCTTCTCTTAGAGCAAAAAGTCAGCATGAAACTTCGACGTATTTTTTATTACCGTTTCACTTGTCTATTTGTTTAAACTTTGACACGTTAGCAACGGGAGGTAGGCAAAAAAAAAAAAAAAAAAAAAAAAAAAAAAAAAAAAAAAAAAAAAAAAAGTTGAAATAAAATTATAAATATAAATTCATTATAATATAACATATAATGTCATAATATATTTATATATATAATAATAAAATATCAATAAGAATTATATTTTATAGTAATTATATATTAAATTTATAATAATATTTTAACATCTATTAAATATCATTATTAAATATCATGTAATTTTTTATATATTATGATATTGAAAAGAATTAAGAAATGTTAATAGGTTAAAAAATTGTAATCATAATTTAAAAAGTCATGTTTTTTTTTCTTTTATATTAAATTTAATTCATTGATTTAAGTTTAGCTTCGTGATAATTTCTCTTCGCAGTTGATGATGTACGAGTCTCTTAAGTTGGCGTCGTGTTTCACATGAAGAGAAGCAGATTAATAATTTCTCATTGACAAAGATTTAGCACCAGAAATTAGCTGTATGGTCTCACTCAACAGTGCAATGGCAGATTTTTTATATTATTCATGATCAACTTTCCCTATATATATTCAATTGCTCTCTCTTATATTTAAACAAAAGCTTCTGTGTTTTCTTATTCAAATGTAGATTTGAGAAAATTTAGTTTTTGAGTTAAATTTTCAATATGTCATTTTCTGCAAGAAATGAAATTAAGAAACCTTTTACTTCCATAATGATATAAAAACAAATATATATATAATAAATACATTTATATTTTAAGTATATTTCATACTTTTTATTATATTATTACTAATAGTTTTAAATAACATAGTTGTAAATAGCTTTTATATACGATAATTATTGTATCCAATTGATAGAAAAATAAATGTAATAATAAAATAATAAAAATAATAATTTACAATAATTTATGCTACGTTTATGCCATAATAGTGGAAAATTATACTAAATAGGAACAAAACTATTAATATTTCTGTATACAACATATTATTTATGCTATGGCAACATATAGAAATTGTGAAATATAGCATAAATTTTGCTATATTGAATAAAGCTGAAAATGAGCTATAGCATAATTATTATACGTAATTTTGTCCCGTGTATAAAGCTCAATTTAGTATTCATATACAAAAACATAAATAATGCTATACAGTATAATATAGAGCTATATATATACGTAACATCATGCATAATAATAAATAATATAAAAATCAATTTTATAATAACTGTGCTATTCTTGAAAAGCAATATTCAGGTTATTATACTTTATAATTACTATTCTCTAATACTTTCAAGCGTAAATTACATAATTTTTTTTTATTCATGTTTTCATGTTCCGATAGACATTGCATTTCAACAGTTTCTTTTTCTTGTATATCTGTTGCATTATTAATGACGTCATGATATATACGAGAAGCTATAATAAATGTGACGTCATGTCAATGATGCGGACTCGCAATATAATGTGTCTCTACAGGTCCCGCTGAGAGGGCTCACCTGCACGACTCACATGACGCACAGTCGCAGTATAAAACTGGCGCCACTCACTGCGATGTCCAAGATAAACAATATCTGCAAATTTACATCGCAAACATTAATATTTTTATACATTTCTTAGAATTATTTACAATGATGACATTAAATGGGCGATGCATAATCTCAACTTACACCGCCATAATAAAACATTGCAGTCGTGTATAGTGTGACAAATCGTTAGATTTTGTATAATAAATGAATAAAATGCATTTAATTTATTTACTATATTTACACATAACATTTGTCTATATAATAAGAGAGAGAGAGAGAGAGAGAGAGAGAGAGAGAGAGAGAGAGAGTTTATACTATATAACATACATCAAAATTGCCTTATATTTAAAAAGTGTTGTGAATAAATCAAATTATGAGCCTAAAAAAATAATGATTTGCAATGTTTTTGGGTATTTCTATAAAAAGAAAAAACAACACGTAAATTTATAAAAATATAATTCAAAACAATTATCATATAAATTTGTGTATACAATAAAATGATAATAAAATAAATTTTCACAACGAAATAAAAGTCTTTATAAAAACAAGAAAACAACACATAAAATTACTGTTTCTTATAATACATGAAAATAACGAGGGATTATTTTTCATGAAAATAGGGAACAAAGTTTTTTTCTGTATACGTATATCTTACTCAACAGACACTATATATACACAAAAAAGGCTTAGGACCATTTTTCATATTAAATATTACATAAAACAAACATAAAAAACAAGCAATGCATGCAGCAAACCCAAAAGCTTTATATCATATACTAAATTTACTTAAAGAATAGACTATATTAAAACACAAAAGCTTTATATAAAAAATATACAGCTTTTATTTTTCTTTCTCTCTCTCTCTTTGTTGCCTGGGTTTTCAGCACATCTATTATTGTGGCACGCGAACTGTTTATAGAAAAAACTAGTATAAGACCCCCCGTAAAATTAGACACGCCCTTAAGAAAAAAAAATGAAATATTGTACCGCAATTACTTTATATATTTAATTATATTAAAATAAGTAAATTATTATAAAATTTATTTAAAAATTTCTATATATAATAAATAAATTTTAAAAAAGTTAACTTGATTTCAATGATTTTACTATTTATTTAAAGGAATATTAAATTTGATTTATGCCTCGTTATACTCCCACCCGCAACATATTTCACAAAATTTGATTTCATGGGGTTTAGTAGATCGCCTATAAGTTAGACAACCATTGGTGCTTTTGTGTTGCGCTTGTTGCCTATACTCGTAGGATACTTTGTTTTTCATGGAAATTTTCTTCTTTTTTAAGTTTTGATATTTGTAATTTTTAAAATATTAATGAATTTTTTTTTGGTACTAAATTTATTTAAAAAAAATGGCTTCATAACAAATTTGTATTTTTTTGGGGGAGTAAATTAGATCAAATTTTAAAATTCAAACGAGTTGCAGTAATATAATTTAGATTTTTTTTGTAGATTTTTTGAACCTGATTTAAAACTAGGATTATGAGTGTGGTTTTATGTGCATTTATTCTATTTTTTTTATATGCAGTATTTCGTTTTTTACCCAGGGGTTTTGATGGTATATACTGTGCCCAACTAATATGTATTGTACTTGTATAATGTGTTTTTTTTTAAATAAAATCCTTTCTAAATCTGAATATTATATAAAAAATATATTTATTATTTGCAAATACAGACATAGTGTTTGTTCAATATATTTATGAAACACACCCATGGAATTAGTATAAGTATAAGACAACAAAGACAACCAAAATTTTAGTTATATACAAAATTCTAATTTTATATCAATATATAATTCAATTTATTAAAAATCAATACATTTACTATAATGCGATTTAAAGTATATGATTCTAACAATTTAAATACATAATATTTTTAAATTTACTTCTTCAGCGTGAGAATTATATGTTAGCAGTTATGATAAAATTTATGACAAAAAGTTTTATAAAGTGATGCTGAGCGTGGGCTGCTAATGTTATTTTATATATTATTGATAGCTTTGCATACTTGTTCCAATTAATCATCGTAATAAATTTATATTACAGAACAAATCACTTGTATATTGAGAGAGAGAGAGAGAGAGAGAGAGAGAGAGAGAGAGAGAGAGAGAGAGAGAGAGAGAGAGAGAGAGAGAGAGAGAGAGAGAGAGAGAGAGAGAGAGAGAAGAGGGAAGGAGGGTGGGCTTGGCTATATAGACTTTCGTATATATACGAACATGAGAATTAATCAAGAATCATATAAAAATTAATAAAATTGTCAATAAATTTTATAGTTTATAAAATTAAAATAAGGTAAGTTTTTTTTTTGTATTTAATATATTTTTATTTTTTTCTAAACTATATAAGCCAAGGCAGCTATGCTCCATTACCAACATATATTTTATATATTATATATATATTATAGTAAAACGCCCTATTTAATATTATATTTTGTCCCAACAAAAATGACAGTTTAAATAAATATTTTTACATTTACGCCGTAAATATATCATTGTATTTGTTTCAAGTTATCATTATTATTTTTTAAATATCTATTGTGTTTTAATGTTTGTCACAAGTTATAAATATAATCAATAATGATTAATAATTTTACTAATTAAACATATAGTAAAAACAATTATGTCATTGCATCACCGCACACATTGATGGTTTATATTCAATATATATAAAAACTCCATCGTGATGAGATTGATTGCAGTTTAAAAAAATCGTGGTTTTGGTAATTAAACGCGAGTCCTGCCTGCTTGCTTGCTTGCCTCACTGTTCAGCGATGATTGAGTGATTATCAGCGTCAGCCGCGGCGTCAATTATTAATGATTCGTTAGCGACATCCATCATCATGCTGCTGGCTCGTCACCATATAGGGAGGGAAGGGTGTCTTTCATATTTAATTTTCTGTTAGAGATTCATAGTGTAAATATATATTTTTAAAAATAATTTGTTGAATTTTTTGTTTTATCGGTTTGATCAAATTAGAAAAAGAATTCTGGAAACTCACAAATTTTGTTTATGTCTCAAACTCAGATTTGTTTGCAAGCTCTGCTTTATGATATTATAATTTTATTATATATAGGTATATTAATGTATGAAGAATTTTGGAAATGTATGAAATTACTGAAATAAAATAAGAAAACCCGCACGGCGTCAATAACATTTACAAAACGATGAAAAATCACACATTTAATGAAAGGTATTTTCGTTGTTAATTGATTTCAATAATAGGACAATTAGGATTTAAGTAATATAATTATTATAAAATAATTTAAATATCAAAAACAACACTTAAGAAAAAAAAAGCTTTTAATTTGTACCAAAAACACTTAACTTGGCGCCATTTCTATTTTTCAATGTTGATAATGTCTTTCTACGTATATAATGAGTGGTAAAAATAATAATTTTATTGACAATAAATTTAAAGTATATATACGGCACGACATCTACCGATAATGACTGTAAGTTTTTCAAGGGTAGAAATTATAAAAGTTTTGTTAAGTTATTGTTCTGAAGCCGCGCGGTGGTGAGAACATAATCCGCTTTGTTCATTTGCAGTGTTTACAAATTGTTGAGATCAATAGTAATGAATTTTACATTGAGATCTTTTTACTACGCATGTTCATCTCGCTTTTATCAAGGAAATTTTAATGTATAAAAAAAATAGTACATTTGAAAAATGTTAAAAAATAATAATAATAAAAAGACACGACAAGTTTTGTGAGCCACATTATATATATATAGGATAGTATTTTTGTATAATTTATGTTATAGTTGAAATTTATAAAATATTTATGATTCATTATTTTTGATTAATCTGTTCACATGAATAAGATATAATATTGTGGTATATTAAAAATCTTGAAAAATAAGTATTTTTTTTTTACCTACAGTGACCCGAAACCCGAAAATAATAAGCAAACCCACATAAATCTGCAATTTGTTTTCGTGATATAACAAAATGATTATGAATATTATGATTACTCTTCTATATATTTGTGCGACTCCTTCAATTCAATTTATATATTTGCAATCTATATATAAGAAACATGAAAATAATACATTTCAGTTGAATTTTGAAGCCGGAACTGCATTTACAGTTCAATGAACTTTTAGTAAAATGTATATATAAAATTATTTGAGATGTAATGCATTTTTTCAAATAATTCTAAGAATAACGAGCTCGCATATACACAATGGCTGCCTCTCTCTCTCTCTCTCTCTCTCTCTCTCTCTCTCTCTCTCTCTCTCTCTCTCTCTCTCTCTCTCTCTCTCTCTCTCTCTCTCTCTCTCTCTCTCTCTCTGAACATTCTTTTCCACAAGACAAGGCACAAGAGAACAGAAAACAAGAGAGCCAATTCCATTTTCTTATACGATGTCCATGTAATGTCCAATGACTAAAGAGTGACGGGTTCAAGTCTCGACTCTGACGATCTTCAATACATATAATTTTCAGACAACTAAAATGTAAACCAATGGAATGCAAAACTCCACATATACAGTGAAGTAATATATGGTCAATTTAAAAAAGTAAAAAATAAAAATATATATATAAAAAATTATTTAATATATGATTATAGATGTTTGATAAGAGAAGAGCATAATAATTAATTTAAAAAAACATGTGAACTCTTTTCCTTGCATGTTATGTCACGCCAATCCATGTTTTTTTATTCTTATCAGTAAACCAGATTGCATATTATTTTAATAGTTTATAATGCAAACAAAATGCATTTAATATTATGTTGTTATCATCATGTATGTCTAACATGCAATTCAAATTGCAGTAATTTTGTTGTTATATAAATGTGTATGTATAAAATATTATGTATATTTAAATATCTTTAAACACATACATACACATAAACATACAATTTATTTTTTCCATTGAATTTATAAATGCACATTATAGTTTAAGTTAATAATCAAAGAGTATAAAAATTGTGAATGTTAATTACACACATTAGATGCAATCTATAATATTCTACAAGAAAGTACACTGTGTTTTAGTGTAGAAATCAAATTTTTTAATCTAAAAAAAAAAAAAAAAAAAAAGTTTTAATAGCACGTTATGCTAATTTTTAACATCGTAAAAATCCATTTATTTGTATAAAGAAAAGGGTGGAAAAAAATTCTCGTTTTATGTATATTATAATATTATACTTAAGCGGCTAGTAAAAAGAACTATATATAATAGCAAACATATTAGAATGCAATGCGTGACAAAATACTCTAGCTGTCTTGTTTGTGTTTATTCTAACAGTAAAATACCTTTCGGACACGGAAATAAGTGACTTAAATCAATGCAGACAAAAAAACTGAAAGTGCTTTTATAAAAATTCTAAAAATTTACAAAGTATTGTATACACTGAAAAAAAAAAAGAAGAAGCAAATGCACTTTATTATTATTATTTTATTAAAAGCTTAATTATTCAATTATTTGGAGTATGACTTAAATTGAAAATAAAATAAATGATTCCGTTTCTGAAAGCTGAAACTGTCAAATTATAGAGAAAAATAAAATCTAAATAAATAACTATGGCCCTGAAATTTATAAATAAATATATTTATATACGTAATTATAATTTTTATTAATATATTTATTTTTTAGTAAATTTCTTGTATAAAAAAATTTAATTTTTGGAAACCAAATGATTAAACTTCTAAAAATAAAATTTCACACGTATTATTTTTAAATATTAGACACGTTGATATAAGTTTTTCACTAACAAGGTAAACATAACATTTTAGTCATATTATTTTGTCCGTGTGAATATGTTGTAAGCAACGAGGTGGGCTGGCGTGAAAAAGCGTGGGTGGCAAGCAAACACAAAACACCTCAACTCAACCTATAGTGGTAAACAAGGTAACAATGACCCCTCACATGTACGACAAAAATGCAACCACTGCAGCTCTAAAAAAAAAAAAAAAAAAAAAAAAAAAAATGTAAGTAATAAAATTACCACCCGTCTTCTTTTTTTAACTTTTTTTCTAACATAAAAGAAGAAAAAGTGTTTTGGGTCTGAACAAATGGTTGTGTTGCCCAAGATATATAACAATTGAGCGTATCCAAAGGTAAATGTCACACTAAAAATGTAATTGTTGTCCACTGACCCTTAAAATATATTGTTGTTTGCTTTACTCTATATAACTTTATCTACAAAAATAAAATACCTTTTTTCTTTTCATAAATTTATTTTTTTCCCTTCTGGTTGCTGTTAAAATCTTGTTATATATATATTTTTTAAAGAGAGAACACCCACGTCCCCGTGTATATATTTATTGTTTTGCACGTGTCATATAAGTTTTAGAAAGTTACTCTGAATTATCAGCCACCACACAGGGGATATTAACAATGTAAAGATGTCACATACAAGGTTAAAAATCTTATTTCTAACAAGTGATAAATATACATCACATGCATGGTACACTAAAATAACGCTAAACAAGTCAATTTGAAAAAAAAAAACTGTTCTTTTCCGTATTAACGGGATGTTTTTTTTTTTTTCGAAATAGAATATTTGATAACAAAGAGCTTTGCATCGTATAATTTTCTAAAGAGTTTATATATTATATACATGCAATTCTTGTGTGTATAGTATATGTTTTGACCTCTCAATTCGCATCTATTTGTGTTATGAAAATTATAAAAGATGACCAGGGGGTCAAATATGTTACGCTTTAATTTAATATTTTACCATTTTTTTTGGAGGAATATAAAACACATTGCTTGTTTGCTTTCAAAAATTTTCATATGTAGCCTAAAGCTAAATCTATTCTCTCTCTCTCTCTCTCTCTCTCTCTCTCTCTCTCTCTCTCTCTCTCTCTCTCTCTCTCTCTCTCTCTCTCTCTCTCTCTCTCTCTCTCTCTCTCTCTCTCTCTCTCTCTCTCTCTCTCTCTCTCTTTCTCTCTCTCTCTCTCTCTATTTCTCTGAGTTCATTTTTAGACAATTTTTGTATTAAATTTACTATTCATTATTAACTTCTAGGGGTAAGAACATTGTCCACATAGTTTAATAATTTTGTATAGTTAATTTATTGTAATTTAATATTTCGCATCATATATAGACATTCATATACTAACAATTGAATTTGATATCGTTAAAACTAAAAGTTTGTTTTATTTTTTATACAATAATATTTTTATATTACATACAATCTCCTTTCGGCTGAAAAAAAAAAAAAATAAAAAAAGCAGTGGCAGCAAAACAAAAATTGAAACATGGAAACAGAGGCTCGCCCGCCCCACTTTGCAATAAAAACATGGGACAAATTTATTCATGTGTATGATTTGTTATTATGTTTATATTTTGTGTAAAAAACAATAACAAAAAAAAAAGTTTTTATTTGAAACAAGGCTCTGCAATTCCCAGTGGAGTTAGACAACCGGCATTACACGAGACTCTACTCGCTACACGATCCGCAATTGTTTTTACTAACTTTTTTTGTTTTTGTTTTTTTATCTTCCTCATGTTATTTGTATATACAACATTATATTGTTCTATAAATATATATAATATAACCTCTGCATCTTTATGTTTAATAAAATAATAAAAGTTGGAGTTTACGGTCAACGTAAATGTCACAAAATTGTCTTGCAAAAACTTAGGAAATATTGTTTTTATTTTGCTTTTTTTTTTACTTAATGCAATAAAGAAATATAATTTAGCAATGAAATAAAAAGAAAATCTGCTGATCATTATTTTTTAAATATTGGTATAGAATGTCGACAAATTTATATTGAACTTTTTTTCTGCTAAAATTATAAGTTTTAAGTTAGCCTTTGTTTATCTTTGTTGAATTAAATGTAAATTATTATTCTGGTCGGAAAATGGTCAAAGGCTAAAGTACTTTATGAGCATATAGATACATTGGATTACTTAATTTTAATTACCAGTGAAAGGTAAATATAAAATAAAGAATCTTCATATATATAGGGAAGAAGTTTTGTGTGATAATAAAAAAGCGGGTAAAACATTTGAGCTCTGAGAAGTTTCATTGAGCACATTAGAGTGATTAACAAGCGGCTTTTATGATCGAAATGAGGCGGCGGAGGAGGCTCGTTAGAAAAATCTGAAGATAAGTGTTTCGAGATAGCATCATCTAATATTAAACCCACCTTTCTCACGTCTATAGCGATCCACGCATCTTTACCTCGCATGCTATATCAAATAAAATACGAAAATGATGTCACCTTTTTTTGGTTTACCTTGATAGTTATACGCATTTAAAACAAAAAGTACAGACACATACATAGTATAATAATTATTAAATTGAACGTTTAAAATTAGATTTATTAATCAAATTATGCTAATTTGTGCCAGGGTTAACCCTGAATTTGACCATTATAATATATTAGTTATTTGAATTTATATATAAAATAATTTATACGATTCTATACAAGGAAAAAAATTAAATACGTAATTTGTGCTGCATTTGCATAATTACTCTAGCATAAATGTTGCTATTTTGGAACAAAATATAAGTACAATTATGCTGCACATCTGAACTATTATGCTATGTAGTATAATCGCTGTATAAAATGCATAAATAATGATATTATGCATAAATATTGATGCAATGTCTAGCATAATTGTTATATGCATATTTACCTTTATTCGCGTTTATATTTATAAAATCGCGGATCATATACCTGCTGCAATTGTTTTGTCCCAAAAATATAAAAAAAATGTGAAAATAAATATATTATAGGAGAAGTAATAGAATTTATATCAAAAACAATTCAAAGGCCTTCCTTCGTAATGTATGCTTGACATACATGATAACAGCTTACAAAGGAACTTACTTGTTAGTTCAAAATTATTCCGAGTTGTTCGCTTATAATGCTTTGTTTTTTTTTATTTTATACTATACACAATTTCTATTTTAATATTGTCTTTTGCAAATGAGTGTTTATTTTGTTTGTATCCTTACTAATATGCTGACGAATCACAATTAAGTTTTATTTTTTTGTTCCACTACAACGTATTATTATACTATAATATAACTTTCTTGTTTTAAATACTATACACCAACTAGAAGGACCATTTTATGGCACAAACAGCATAAAATAAAACATTTCATAAAATAAAAATTACAAGTTTAAAAAGTACATGTAAGCCATTTTATAAAACATAACAGTTTTAAAATTATAAAACTTTCATCGCTTTGGTTAAATAAACAAAAATTACGACCTCTTTTAGTTAATTACCCAATAAACAAAGTTTTTATATTCATTGTTTACTTTTTACACTCCAAACATTGTTATATTCTCTTTTAAGTTTTACTTTATTGGGTTCTTAAAAAGAGGTTTACTTTTTTATATTCTATACTTTTTTTTTTTTTTTTTTTTTTTTTTCATACGCGGATACTGTGTATATAGTGTTTTAATTATGGCCATCACTCATTCTCTAATAGCTCACTGCTCAACAAGCGTGTTTCAATGTATTGTTATGTCAGGGTATTATATACATGCTCCTCTCGCTTTGTATTATAATACTGTATTATGGACTCTTTTATACTCGTCTATCCCAATTTATTTATTATTTTTTTTTATTAATGTTTTTCTTGTTATAAAATACGTTAATAATGCATAAACCTAAATAATGTGTATACAACTGAAAGAGAATATCGCATTTTTTTTTTTATTTAATTCAAAGATGCTATATTATTTGCACTTACATTTTTGGTTCTTATTCATTTTTCTAAATTTATTCCATATATTAAAAGTCCTGATGATTTAACAAATAATACAAAGGTAATGTTCAAGAAACTCGACGAGAAAGAGAGAGAGAAGCTATACCACTGACCTATATGCATAGTAAAATTTCAATTGAAAACTTATATATCATGTAAATTGAAATAATAAGAAAGGCGGGACTTTTTTTTTCTTTTGTTATAAAGTCGACATTTTTTTTGTCAGCCTGCAATTTCATGAGAGTATGCAACCTGCGCAACATTGAGGGAAAAACAGTTGCCTATAGCGTTAGGGGAGAAAATAAATTGCAATAAAAAAAATATAAAATTAAATATAATACTAAAATTTTATTACAACAAATACATGACATAAATTAGTTTTAATATTTTAAATAAAATTTATAGACAAGATAGGAAAATAATAAAAAGTTATAAAAATTAATAAAATATGCCAATATTTATCTGTAATAAAAAAATAAATGGAAATAAAAAGTCAATAGAGAGAAAAAGTATGAATGAATATTTATTTGATTTGATATAAGCAAGGTAACTTAGAAATCAGGTAACTTAGATCTTACATAATTTAAAACAATTGAACTGAAAATAGACGATTGCATTATAAAATTTTTATATTCACGTATAGAGATTATTCATTTGAACGTAATTTTCTTTTTCAAGACGTTGATTTAAATTTAATTATACAATACCTGATTCGTCGTTGTACCTTGGAATTAATGAAAGTGAATGATGTTTAAGTTAGGGTGGGTGGAGTCCATTTTGGTACTCTCTCTCTCTCTCTCTCTCTCTCTCTCTCTCTCGAGTCGCAAAATGTATAAGAAATATATAAGAGAAGAAAAAGTCAACATAATATATAAAACGAGTGGGTGTTCAATTTATATATATATATATATATTGACCCGTTAGTTTGACTTTTTTTGGATTTCAAAACTTGCTCCTGCTGTTTTACTTTTTAAATTTTTAAATAAAAAAAATATTTACGAAAGAGAAAAAGAAAAAAGAAAAAAAAAACTGAAAGAATACTCAAGGGTGGTGGTGGTTGTGGAGTTTGTATATGTGTATGTGTGTGTGTGAAAGAAACAAAACCAAAGTCAAGGAGAGAGAAAGAGGCAGGTCATTCGTTAGGCTGTCTGACCGCCCGGGGGCCCTTGGACAATACCTTGTTCCCTGTCAACTAAGGCCGGGCGTTAGGCCCGTGTCATTTGTCTTAGTGCTAGTAGAGAGAGAGAGAGAGAGAGAGAGAGAGAGAGAGAGAAGGCGCGGCAAGCCAACTCTCCTATGCCTAGGGCCTCTCAGTATCATCATTTATCCCGCCATGAGAAATAAAACAAAAAATAAAAAATATATAGTTAAGAAAAAAAAAAAAAAAGGATACTAAAATCTGATAAGCCAAGACATTTTAATGGGTAAACCATGTTAGAATTAAGCAAAACAAAGGCGACACATCAATTAGAAGACGATTTTTTTTATTAATAATTTTTATTATTATTATTTCCGCACCTTAACAATTGAATGTGATTTTAATGAGCATTAAATTTTATATTGTTTGATTTTATTTCAATGATATTGTTTAGAAGGTGACTTGATACTTATTATATTATATACAATTAATTAAAACTCTTTCTTTCTCTATATACAAAAGTAACATTATAAGACATAAACTAATTATGTATTTAACCTCATGAATCTTATGAACATAATTTACACACAATCTCTCGTTGTTTCTTTCTTATATACATTACGATATTTCAATTTGCCAATTGTTAACGCATTACCAAAGAAAATAAATTTGAAGGAGAAAAAGAAATTATATTTCAAAATCTATTCTTGTCATCACGCCTGTTTTTTTTTTTTTTTTTTTTTTTTTTTTTTTTTTTTTCTTTCTCTTCTTTTTTTTTTTTTACTTTTGAAGGGGATCTTGTTCTTTTTTTTGTCGCAACAGTCTTGTAAGAAATAAAGAAGGGTAGAGGGGCGTATATTCTTATGTCGGCCATAGTGGTGCCAACATGTCGGCTGATCACTCGGAGATAGGACCGCCCCAACACGATATATACCTGGTCATGTATAGCACGGTCACGTGACTACAGTGGTCGCCTAGCTCGCGATGTCAAATTGCTTTTGCCCTGAATTGTGCTCTCACTTGCCGGCAATCATCATCAGATATATTGTTGTTGTCTTGTTGTTGCCACGGGACGAGAGGGTGGGGGATTGAGGTGTGAAATTTACACATGCGTGAGTGGGATCAAGGCACAGGGATTTTGTGAATGAATTTTTATTTACATACAGTTTTTATGTTTTATTATACATTAGATTTGTCAGCAACACACAATCATGAATATAGAATTATACAATAGAGTAAATATAATATCAAATTTATGTATTGCATCTTATCTTGCAAAATTCAATAAAATTTTGAATTTGAAATTTAGACATTTTTGCAAACTTTTTCAAACATAATGATGCCATACAATTTAATTCTTGAATATCAAAATTAAAGAAAATTGAAATAATTTGTATATATTTGTGTTTCACTCAATAGGGGTATGATTAACTATAGGTTGTATCCGCATGATGACATATTTAATGCGCTTGGACACCAATACTGGAAATGAATAACATTGCTTAGCATAGGACAAACTTCATTTTTTTGTCAATTTTCTTTGGGATATTGGTTTATGTTTGGTGTTTGGTTATTATAATTGTGCTTACATATTTATATACTTAAGATATTCAAATCTATTAATAACATCAATGCTCTCAAATATACTGCTTAATAATTTTAAACTGCCAAATGAGTCATTTCATTTTCCTATGGGACCCATGTTATTGAGTGATCCAACATGTCGTCAACTTTAATATGAATGCAAACACCCTATACAAAAATGAAGATGAAATATTGACACGTTATATGAAAACAAAAGATTATACTGATGTAGAAATAAAACAAGAAAATATATAAAGCACAGAAAAAAAAAATGAGACAAATGTTGTTAAAAAAAAAGTTGTCACTCGCCTACTCTATAAGCGTGGGTTACTTGGAGAGTTTACCATGATTGGGTTAGTGAGGTTCAAAAAAAAAAAGTTTATTTTTATATATAATATATTTCTCTTATGTGGAAAAGAGAGAAAAGGGATAAATAAATGTAAAGAAGGTTGGTAAAAGTCTTATATATATATAACGAAGGAAATACGTATATACGGTGTGCGAAACGTAAGTCAGAAAGACTTACACTTGCAATAAGAAACAAGTGCTCAAGATTATAAAAGTTGCGGTGAAAAAGTGCTTGATGTATATTATATGAAATTTTGTATCAACTGCAAAGTTTGTGTGTCTACAGTATGGTAGATCTAATGCTAAAGGATTATAAAGGAGGTTCCACATATATAAAGGTGTGTCTCTTATTCTTACTAAATTAATTCCAAGGTGTAGGTTTTTTCACTATATAACTTTGTGGGCTTTTAGCGACCACTGCACACTTTTATGTCCTTACTAATATCACGATATTATAATATATAAACATTGTAAAATTTATTTCAATGTTGATTTTAACGTAATTGTGTGAATTACACAATTTATGTCTTTCATTATTTTAATATCCTTTTGTGTTATTGTTTGTACCAAATTGCACCATCATATAAGATATATATGTGTTGAATTATTACAAATAGAAAAAGTGCCATATAAATTTACAAAAACTCATATTAATGATCATATCCTCTACATTATGCAAAAGCAATTTTGTGGCATTATTTTTTTGTTTTTATTCTTCATATTTTCTATTTGAATTTTCTTAATTAATTTTCTCTTCACGGGAAACGGGAATCATAAATTTAAGAAATTATTCAGTTATGCATATAACTCTTCAGTAAAAACCAATAACTCGGTTATTTAAAAAAGTTTAACAGTAATTCGTTAGTATAAACTTAATTTCTTCAGCGGTATCTCTTTATATCTTAAAAAAAACTTTGTATCCATAAAAATTTATTATAAAAAAATCTAAATAAGTAACTTTTTAGTTACTTTTTTCCGTGCTTGATATTTTCCTTTATTTTTTTTTTCCATATAGAGTTTTAGATTTAATCCTATATATGGTACACGGAAAAAATTATCTAAAGAGTTCCTATTTAGACTTTTTTTATAATGAATTCGTTAGATACATACTAAACTTTTTAGAATCTGAAGAGTTAACTATTTACCACTAAAGAAATTACGTTTATACTAAAGAGTTACTTATATGTATCTGAATAATTTCTTAAATTTATGTTTTCCGTGTACTGTTTCCAATCAATTGGGTATGATTTCATTTGCTTAAACACCTTTGAAAGCAACAGTAACGAGTAAAATAATTTAAAGATTACAAATTGTGTAAAATACAAAATAAATAAAAAGTAAATTTAAAACGTTTATAATATTTGGAAACATTTCAAACTTCCTTGCCATGGTGATGGTTTAAAAAAAAGTATAACATCATATTTCAAATTCAAAGCATAAATTCAATTTAACAAGAAATAACATAACATTAAAATCAACTCAAGAATTAGAAAACAACACATTTTACAATCTTAAAATATCAATAAACTTCATTTTAGAACTTTATATATAAGAGTGTGTTAAGCATACAAATTAAAGAAAAAAAAACAACATTAAAATGAGACTAACATCTGTATTCATAACCCATCATATAACATCCAAAAACTTTGAAAAATATTAATTTATATAGAAAAAATATTCTATTGCTTAAAGCTTTATATTAATATATTTTTTTTACCTTGAAGGCACCGAGCCATACCTGTGACATTAATAATAATTTTTTATATTATTATTTTTTTTTCAACTTGCATTTTTTCACGTGATTATTTTCTTACATCAAGTTAATCAAGGTATAGAAAAAAGGCGGCCGCTGAGAAATTTTCTTTTATGTTTTAATGGCGCCACAATAATAATTCATATCACATAATTTTAATGTCCAAAACTTTCTTGCATGCAAAGACTTGAATGTTTTTCTTAATCGAAGTATATATATGAGATTCATTCAACTGTTAAATTATAATGTTTCAATAAATTTTCATTCTTAAGTGATATTTCATGATGAATATTTATCTACAGTGGATAATTGTATAATATATTTAATCGATTATATAATATTTCACTTGACTATTTTTAATATAAGAGGCAAATGCGAAATTTACAAAAAATCTTAAAAAGCTACTGATGGCCTCAAAAACAAATTTCTTCTCTATGATAAATCATGAGCTGATAGGACTATTATATACATACACATATTTTGCGCCTTAACCCTTCTGTACTTAGTTTCAGTTTCATATATTACTCTTACAAAATAGGGAGAAAACTTGTAAAGTAGGTAACCCGCGCTACAATTTCTATTGTAGACCCGGAATTGATGACGTCGTGAATTCCTAAAGTTGCCTACTTTACAGTTAGTTTTTCAACTCCAGTTTGTGAGGGTACCGAAGGGTTAAAGGACATAATATGTTGTGTATGAATGATGGTCCCATCTCATGATATACATTTTTTTATTTAATTGTTTGAGGTCAGGAGCCCTTTAAGAAGTATCCTTTATTATCTGCGATAATAATTGTTTCAAGTTCAAAGTAATAGCATTATTACTTTCAATTATTTGTTTAGATTTTTTTCTTCTTTGAAAATAGTTTATGTTTTTAAAAAATTTAAGAAATATTTTGAATTCATAACAAATTTAGATTGATGTTCATAAAGCACATAAAAAATTGTATATGATCACCAAAAAAGCAAGTTATACAATTAAACTTGTTGACTTTTGTTGAGAGCAGCATTCTTCTGTATAAACAATGAGAAAAAATAGGTACAAATTTGGAAAACGACGTTTGTAGTTTTTTCTTTTAATTTTTTCTTCTTTATATACATATAGCAAGTTTGAGAAAGAGAGAGAGAGAGAGAGAGAGAGAGAGAGAGAGAGAGAGAGTAAAAAGGTAATAGAAGACGAAAACTAAGAAAAAGAACCCGTTTTCTTGGGAACACGGAGTTGTGTAATGATAGTCATACGTCTTGGCAACTTCACACGGTACCGAATTCACCAACTCCAACTCTCTCTCTCTCTTTCTCTCCACACACACACACCACACTCTGCCATACTCTTTTGGTTTATGTCACCGACTTTGCCCAACTCCACCAACGGCGCCACAAAAGTTAAAACCCCGCAGACTGGTGCGCTGTTTCTTTTGTTTTAATGGGCAGCGTGCAGAGGAGATCTTTGAAGCGAGAGAACGAACGAGCATGGCACCATTATTTATTTCCTACTTGAACAATGTTGAGCACCGACTCGATTGTTAGTCCAGCGTCTATTATTATTGAAAGGTTTGTTACAGGTTGACTTATAGTCTCGTTCTGATATATTATTGTATATGCACAAAACAATCACAGAAATGTATCATTGTTGCTTTTGAATGAAGGATCGCTTTTTAAATGATAGCAAATTGATCATGAATTTTATAAACGATAAAGAAAACGGAGCTATGTTTTGAATAATCTTATATTTCTTAAGTTTATGTTTAAGGAACAATTGAAGTATAATAGAAATTTATTATAAATAGAAATGCTAAGAAAATATGAGAATATGAAACATATTATATTAAATAAATCATGAGAAATATATTTTTGAAATAATATTTATCTATCGTGGTTACGAAATGAGAGCCAGAATCATTCGTTTGGAATTTATTCACTCTCTTATTTTGTAATTCAATTTTATCATGTTGCCAAATCTTATATACATTTTTTCTTGGGTTAACAATAAAATTAATTAAACATTTTATTAGTATTTTAGTTTAGTATATTAATTAAATTACATTTTTAAACATGAATATATTTCCAAATAAAGATAAAAAATAAATAATTTAGTTAATGAAAAGTTTATAACAATTCATTAAAATTTTATTACAACACATCTATAATACAATTTTACAATGTAGATATAAAATATTTAGACACATCCTTTTGCAAGAGAGATTGGCGCCTTGAAAACTATATAATAAAGTACGGCGCCAGCCAAGTTACATAAAATCAATTCGATCTGCATTCTCTACCTGTTGTTTAGGGTACCTGGCGACATTATGGCCACCCTTTTTTCTTCTTCTTTTTCTTATTGCATGTCTGGTATGAGTCAGGTCAGACGTTTGTTTACTGTCACCTTCAATTTCACACACTCGTATAAACTATGCATGTCTGCAAAATGCGACATGGAATATATTATATGTCT
Organism: Ecdyonurus torrentis; assembly: GCA_949318235.1. NCBI lineage: Eukaryota > Metazoa > Arthropoda > Insecta > Ephemeroptera > Heptageniidae > Ecdyonurus > Ecdyonurus torrentis. Next base: position 39,896,343 of record OX439132.1, on the reverse strand, counting down.
ATAAAGAGATTAACATTACTTTTTTATTTTTTATTTAAAGGAATAGACCAGAGAAAAACATAAGCATTTATATCACAAAATACTTGATGGGGATTTACATAAATAACATTAGTTTGTCCCAATACCTAACAGTAGCCCCGTAGCAGTGATCAGAAAATTCAATTTATGCAACCCGCACAACATTTTCATACTAATTTTTGTATGTTTCTGACGTCATAAACATGAATTTTCACGCAATTGCATACTTTACAGTTTTTTCACACTCTCGTGGGGCTACATTAACATTCTAGTAAAAATTGTCATCAGTTTTGAAGATCCCATTTCGTGTTTATTCATTAAAAAGCACATGTTTTGTTTTATGTGGTCTATGGCTTTAAGACTAGACTAATCAACATGTACCAACTGGTAATTTGATCAATAAAGAAACTGAAACTTAGAATTTTTTTTCATTATTATGAAGTGCTAATATATGTATGAAATAACCACTTATCAGTGTTTCATAATATATTTAATTGTCAACTTTAAAGAGTAATTTTAATTGTTTTAAGGCTCATGCATGAATAAAATAAATTAAGTAATTTATGCTGCAGTTATGTTGAATTGAAGCAACATAAATGATTATGCTGTATACCACATAATATTTATGCTTTGTAAATATAGATGAAGTATGTATATTATGCTCTGTATTGAACAAATTGAGCTGAAAATAGGCCAACATATAATTATTTATTTTTGTCCGCGTTCATTTCCAATTTCTGATATTATAATTTTCTATATTCTCACTTATATTATTTGATTTTAATACTATATTATTATATCTTATTATATTATAATCACGTAATCACGGAAAATAACTTCGCATATGAATTAAGGCAATTCTATTTCTCTCTAATTTGCTATATCTTTTGCACATTTTTTTGAAAACATTTATTGCGAAAAATTATTATAAAAATTGTAGCAAATAAACACGACAAAAAAGGTGATTAAAAATTATTTTTCTAAACTAATTAAATTTTATTTCCATCCATCTTAAGGTGTATTGAAATTCACTTTATTTGTACAAGGGGAAAGAAGAGTGGTGCATTTAAATCAAGGACTTCTAAAATAGTTCTGAGATTTCAAAATTTGAATAAAAACAATACATTAGATCGCACGACTGCGCTCTCTTTCTCACTCTCCTGCTCACTTCGATGTTAGTCATTATGCAAGCAGCTCAATTTTTTAAGATAAAGTTTAGACCGCAGTCAATAGATGTCGCGTATTGTTATAAAAATAACCACAATTTTTATACTTTTTTACCTAAAATTTTTAATAAACTTGTCTATAACGAAGTCCTTATTATTATATTAGATCATATTTTAATTTTGTAACGCGTGATTAACAAGGCTTTTGAACTTGATATTTTTATTCAATCATCTATAAATCAAATATCAAGAATTTTATTTATAATGAACAAAAGTTAATTGTATACAATTGTAATTAAATTATTCTATGATTCAATGAAATTGTTGGTAATGTGTTGTGATTTAGGTCTTTCTTTTCTGCAAAATTTAAAAATAATAGAACATTATTTTAAGTTTAAAGATTCAGATATATATATAAAACTATAATCCTGTTTATCACTTATTTCTTTCTTAAAAATTTAAGAATAAAATCGATTCGGAAATTATTAAATGGTAAAAAATTCGTACTAAAAACCAAAACCAATCAAATTATTTTGTATGGATACAAATTGTGGAATTCTTGCTTTAAAAGTAAAAAAAAAAAAAATACTTGCAAATTTGTAACTTACTAAATATTATTTGTATAAAAATGAGTTGAAGGATAAATTACAATTTTCTCCAAAGAGACACATTAAAGTTGTCACTTCGCATATTCTTATGTAACCAGCGGCGCTGACATTATGGTATAATTTGTGGTGCGGAATATTTTACTGTGGATTCCTGCGTGTGTAAAGTCGCGGGGTGTCCGAGTCATATGGTGACACTAGAGACCGTGGTCCCGGGACACTGGACCGTGCGGCACCAAGTCACTCTCTTCACCGGTAAGCCAGTCTCAGGTAACGCCGCTCTTATATCATATAAATAAACCTCAACTCATTGAAGTTTTCTGGATATTTTGTAGTTTTTTATTTAGACACTTATTTTCTTTAGTATTTTAAAAATACATTTGCAAGTTAAACACATTTTATGTTATAGAAATATATATCGATGTGGCAGCGACCAAAGGGCGTATGTACATATTTTGGTCACAATTATTTTATTTAATGTTTTAAAAGAGTGTATTATTTTATATATTCCCTGAAAATTTTAAGTTTTTTTGAGCATTATTTTTAACATTTTAAACGAATAATAATGTGCAACTTCAGTGGAAAATAGTTTAACCAACAAGTAGTTTTTTCTCTCCTGTAAAATTAAGACAAATGCACGCATACACCTTATTCTGCAAACTGGCCAAATGCACATAATTATACGCTCTTTGGCCGTAGCCACATCGATATTAGAAGGTTTAGATTTGCAACCAAAAACCCTTTATATGTATATATTTATATGTTGTTAGTATTAGACATTTCTAGCGTCTGCATAAACATATTTACTGACTTATTATGCAGGAAAATTTATTTTGAGGACTTCCGGCAAAAGTTTGGTGCTCTAACCTGCAGATCAAATAGCTATAAAGTTATCATTGTTATTGTTCACACATTATGTAATCACAACTTTGTTAGTGATAATGGATATATAGTTATTTAGCGTAGTGTGTTGTTCCAATATGTTTTTAATTAATAATTAAATTAAATTATCTTTTACTTTAAATTGTTGCTGCATGTTAAATATCTTATGCATATAATGAAAGTATAAATTACTTATTTTATGCTGCATTTAAAATTATAATATGCTAAATTAGAACAACATAATTTAATGCTATTTATTCACAACATAATATTTATGTTTTGTAACATACTATATTTATAATACATAGTCGTATTAATCAAATTGTGCTATGAAAATGGATCTATATGTATCATAATATAATTATTAAGTATATATTTATTTTTGATCGTGTTGAATTTTTAAATTCGCTCCATGCAGTTTTTTTCTTAGATTAAATTATGTAATTAATTATTATATATACTCTAGAAATACATATTATAACTAATTATTATATTATATTCTCTGCCATTTACATGGAATTAAGTATGGGGAAATTTTAATTGTTTTAATTTTAATTTAATTTTAATTGTTGAACAAGAACCTGCTAATGTGAAATATTTGTATATATGATTGTAGGAGATAGAAATGAATAAACATATTTTGATTTTTTGAATTTTGAAGCCACAGAAGTATAGTAAATATGCAACCTATAATAGCTAATTTTGTCTTGAAATATGTTTTCAAATACACTGAATATATTTTCATCGTATACTTTGAAAAATGCAATAAATAAATAATATTCCCAGCATGCATAAAAAAAACTCTTTAAAAAGCATTTTAACAATTTTATTGTTATTTTCCTGTATATATATACGAAATATAAAACTTCTAAATTATTGTATTATTGTTTTAGCAGTCAGTTTTGCATGTTATGCAAATTGTGATTGAATGCAATTCCCTTGAATGTATATTTTTTATATATAAACTTGCAACAAAGAAAAAAACATTCCCCATCTTCAACAATGGTCTATTGTGCATATTATACATCCTAATTCTACTGCAGATCATTAAAAAAGATACCAGTAAAATTAATGTATTTTTTTATCAGTGTTACAGCAAGAAATTTTTTATTGCCTTTAACAATCAATGTTTAAAAAAAAATGATATAAATAATACTTTTAAAATGTAAATTAAATTTTATTAGCTTTTGAATAAGAGCTAAAGTGCCATAAACTATTATGAATATTTTATAAAAATAAAAAAAATATGATAATTATCACACAATAAAGAACTTTTATTAATTTGTATACGCTTTTTTATATATATCATATCTGATATGCATGGAAATTAGTAATAAAATAATATTATAATCTATATGCTCAAAAAAACTGTATTGTATTATTTATATAAGGTGTATTTTTGTTTGTAATAATTTAAACAATGACTTTTGTGAATGTTCTAATTTTTCAACACAATTATTAATTCATTTATTTTCTTATATTTGTCAGCTATAGTTGACTATAAACAACGCCAATTCATTTCTTTGCCACCTAATGAGATGTCATTACTGTATAGATAAGAAAGTTACCAGCTGTGTGTTGGCTTGGTTCATTTTTCTTTTAAAACTGTATATATATAAACAAATGAGAACTTTTATCAAAATGAATAAACATAACTCCAATTAAATTCCTCGTTATATACAAAAAGTGTTCTTGAAATGAAAAGAAAAATGTCAATTTTGATGCAATCATGCGTGATCTATATATAAAATAGAATTTGAAAAATGAATATTTTTTGCAACAGGAAGTTGAAAGAAGTTTTAAAAATCACATTGCTTAATCTATAATACAATATATTAGGTTCTTTAATATATATTATAAACTTTAGTTTAAAAGTCTTAAAAAGGTCGTTTTGGGGCATCATAATTACTTTAAATATTTAGATCTTTGATACTTTTGCGTTGAAATTTTTCAAAATTTAGTATATTAATTTTATGTTTTATGGCTTTCTTTTGCCTAATATATAAAAGTGCATGTCACACGATTGTGATGATATATAATATTAACATATTTTTGTATATATTTTAACACTAAAAAAACTTGTTCTAAATCCCCAATGTTGTTCTTTGAGAAAAGACAAATATACTGAATTGAAATGGTAATGGTGAATATCACAATCATGTGTGATCATTGTGTGTGTGGTACTGCATCTGTCCCTGATTTACAATAAAGTCTGTAGAAAATATCAAGTATATATACTGTCACTTTGTAAGAATTCTTTAATATTTTTTTATTTCATTGTTGAGAGGTCACGATTGCCATTTAACTGCATGCTATTTGCGAGTGAGGTTTTTAATGGTTTTGGTGAGAGTATTTGATCATTTCTAAGGACTTTAATTTAGGCCCTTTTGCTTTGTAAAGAGACGGTGAGAAATGATATGGGTAGGGCCTATGCATTCATGTTAAAGTTGACGCCATGTTGGATAACTCAATAACATGGGCAGCATAAGAAAATAACTCATTTTGCCAGCTTAAAAATACTATATGCAATATTTTTGAGAGCTGAATGCTGTTAATAGTTGTATTAGTATCTCAATTATGTGAGAAAGATATGAGTAACAAAAAATTAAGCAATTCTCCATAGAAAATAGTCAAAAACGAAGTTTGTCCTGCTGAGCAATGTTATTCACTATACTCCATACTCCATGGCCTCCAAGCGCAATAAATATGATGTCATGCGCATACACCCTATATATGCGATCATATTTTTAAAAAAAAGTTTTATTATCATAAACGTTATACACTGCAATTTTATTTCTTATAACAAATCATGAGACATGATCAAGAAACAATGTAATAAAAATTAAATATCAATAAATATTTGTTATTTCTTTCTTCAATATATAAAATAAAGGATAATAGAGCAAAAAATAAAATAAAATATATAACAGAAGCATTTAAAATACTATACAATATAATAAAAAGAACATACTGAAGGCAATAAAATAATTTGTTTACAGTAATTTTAAAATGTTTAAAATAAACTTTATAATAATAATAATAAATACACATTTAAATAAAAAAATAAATAGCATGCATATATAAATGTAATAAAAATGCAGTTGCATGAAGGTGCATATAAAATAAGTTATGCACGCATATGTGGTTTTAGCTTGTTATCTTATGGATGCATAATATATAAAAATGCAACTCAGCTTCCCATGCACCGCACGGGGAGAATGAAATATACTTCAAGCCAAAGGAATGATTCAAAACGTCATAATTATTACTTCGCTTGCTTGTAAAATTGCAGTGCATGTTTGTTTATGTAAATTACTTTATATATATATAATATATATATATATATATATATATATATATATATATATATATATATATATATATATATATATATATATATATATATATATATATATATATATATATATATATAAGAAGTTATACAAGTGAAAGAGAAAAATCATTGAACTTCTAACATCTTGAATATTGCATACAGTATTATAGAAAAGTATAAGTAAGGTTATTCAATATTGAAACAAATTATTACTATGATTTGTCTTATATTTATAAAATTGCATAACTATATATACAAAGAACTTATTCTATATAAAGTAAATTTTACATGCATTTATATAGCTGAAATTAAATTTTGATGTAATATTCCTGTAGACAAATTCAATTATTACAGACATGCAAAAATATTGATTTATGTAATTTAAAGTTATATTTAATTTCAAGAAGTTAATTTTTTGTATTTTATTGACAACTTTTTGTCTCGGTATAATATATTATATCAATGCAAAATAAATAAATAAATAAATAAATAAATAAATAAATAAATAAATAAATAAATAAATAAATAAATAAATAAATAATGTATAAAAAAACGTCCTGTTTCAGAATCATGAGCGGTCTTTTCATTGGGAATCAATATTTATTGAATTGTCTGTTTAATATAGATATTATATCTTCAAATCGAGCCAGAGAGAAAGAGAGAGAGAGAGAGAGAGAGAGAGAGAGAGAGGGAGAAATGATGTTCAAATTAATATACAGCACGATTATACACAAAAATATAGTTAAAAATGATAACTTAATTAATAAAAACCATTGTATTGAAAATATAATATATAAACACAATAGAAAGGAAACAGATGCATTTATGTTTTATATAGTAATTTCCATTGTGGTTTTTCATGAATCATGTACAATTTTTTTTTTATATATATCTTACAAGTTTTAAACTTTATTATTCAACATGCTGCAGTGAATTAAATACATTCGTTATATACACACAGCAGCAGAGAGTGCATCATAAAGAAAAATAAAAAAAAACTTGAGGCAATATTTACATATTTAACATCTATAAAAACCGTGTGCATGTAGCTTATTTAATAATGCAAAAAAATTATATAATAATAAACCCTAAGGTATATTACATTTATGAACAATATAAAATAATTAACTATACATAATTAGAATATAATTAAATAAAGTAATAAAAAAATGTGTAAAAAGTTGCAATGTGAGAAAATATTCTCAGAGACTTTAATAAGTTGTAGTTGATTTTTTTTCTTTCTTCTTCTTCTTCTTCTTCTTCTTCTTCTTTTTTTTTTTTTTTTTTTTTTTTTAAATTTTTTTTCTTTCTTTTTTCTTTTGAATATATTATTGATGTAATATAAGAAACAGTAATTTTGACTTTTCTACATAATTATCTAACTGTATATAATTTCATGAAGAATATTAATGTTTCAAAAGTACATTATACATATATCAATTACATTTTATTATGTATGTACATAATGATCTGTTTGTAAGAGATATTTTGTTATTTATACAAAAAAAAAAAAATAATAATATAATAAAAAAATAATGACGTAAAATGACTAGCTATTTTGTAAGGAAACGTAAATTAAATATACTATGAATTAATTATCATATAAACCTATCTGTAGTTGTTTTACATAACCCCATTAAATTTTCAATTAACTAATAAATAATTAATAATGTGTAAATATTAGTTGGTGAAAGTTAAGAGATAGTTGTTCAATACATCAATTTTGCCCACAATATTTATTAATTATAATAAACTTAAATATAATCGGTTGCAACCGGTCGCATAAACTTAATTTTCTATTTAAAAAAATGAAATTATAATTTCTGTGTTATGATATAGCAGCCAGCGATGGAGTTTAAATAAAATGTTGAAAAGTTGGTCTTATGCGAAAGTCATAAAGACTTGAATTTAATAGTTTACAATATTACATTGACTAAAAAATTATTATAATAGGTATCGTAAAAGTGATTATTTAGCTATTATAATAAATACAACTGCCAATTTTTATGATTCATATTTTGTAGTATAAACCGCGATTGTGGACAGTAAAGTCTCGCGATCGACGTATTCCGCAGGAAAGACGTGACTTTTCGTGACTCAGCTATAGCAAAAAAAGGGGGAGCTTAAAAGTCACAGGACGTGATTTTTGTACGAAACATCCTGACAGTGAGGTGCAGTGTTGTGACCTTGAATCATGACCCCTGACCTTTTAGTGCAGTGACATGTCCGCTTGCTATACGAGATATGTACTTCTGTGCACCAGGTCAAAGGTCATGGAGACAAATTGCACCGCAAATCCAACACAAGATACAAGTTTTGCTGTATATTGCTGTTTTATTCAAATACATGGTTGACAGAGAATAAAAAAAAATATGTGAAAACAACATGCAATATTTTCTTCATTTTTTTTCTCCCTTTTATTCTCTCTTCTTTTTATCTCTTTTCAGTGTTCACTAGAGGAAAAGCTTTGTTTTATTAGTGCTGTTGTAAACTAAACATGCTGAATATTGGAATATATTATTTGATGATATAATACACAAATTTATAGAAAAACAGCAAGCCATCGAAAAAAAAGTATATAAATAAAAAGTGCTCACTTTTTATTTTGTGGCTAATTTCTTATACAGTTTAAGTAAGCCTTACATTAATGGCTCTATTTATATATAGAGTGTGTGCGCATGACGTCATAATAAATGCGCTTCGATGCCATAATTGAGCAACGAATAACATTGCTTATCATATAGGACAAACGTGGGTTTTCGCTATTTTCTTTGGAAAATAAGTTGTTTTTTTGTCATAATTATTTTCTCGCATACTTGAAAACCTATAATTAAACTTGTTAATAGCATAAATTCTCTCAAAAAAATTGCTGATTTTTAAACTGGCAAAATGTGCCATTTTCCCGATACCAGTCCATAGTATTTTGTGCTTACTTATGGCGTTGACTTTATATGAATGCAAACACCCTATATAGTTTAGTTATATATTTATATAATATAGTACATAACAAATAAAAAAATAAATGAAACGTAATAAAATCTTTAAAAAAAAAATGAACTTTCATGCATGGGTTGGTTATTGTGCTAAACTCGCAGGACTTCCATCAGAAAAGTAAATAATAATCCGGGACATTTTCAAAATCCAGGACGGTCTTGGGAGCCAGAAGAAAGTATATTATTAATATGATTTTAATGTAATAACAAAAATTTGCTTCTTTAAAAAATTAAATTCTTAATTTAATAAATTTTATTGCATCACTTTTATTGTCATTTCTTACATTGACTCTCAATTAATTTTAATTTCTACCTAAATTACATTTCGAAGAAATAATGACATTAATAACTCACTCAGAATATTGACTCAAGTACACGCACAAAGCCATCAATTATTCAATTACAAAAATTGCATTTGAAAAATATACAAAGACAATTTATTGTAAGTATTAAGGCAATGAAAATACCTGAATTATTCATGTGAAGCGAGGAATGTCGGTGCTTCATGACTCACAAATTTATGCTATATGCCTGCTTATTGTTTTTTGTGTTTTGGCGGCCACCAGAAAAGACTTTGTCTATTTCACGCATCCTAAATAATATTTTTGTTTTGTGAAAATTGATTTCTTGCAATGATAGAGTTGAAGTTTGGTCACGTTTGTGGAGCGCTTTGCCAATGTTATTGCTTTGGGTGTCACCTGTGCCAGCCATTGAGGTGCCAATACTGTGCCAGCAACAATGCACTCACCTGCTGCCAACTCACTAGTGCGCCAAATACCCCAAGGGACGTGAATTATATCTCCGCATTTTATGTTACATCAAACTATTTACTTTTTTTTCTCTCTCTCTCTCTCTCACTCTTTCCAATATTGATTTAAAGATACAATGATCAGCTGATTAAAAATTGTATCTGATTTCTGTGCATCTGTTTCACTTGCATGAGCGTGAGAAAAAAAAAACATCCAGATAAATTTATAAAATCAAATAAAAACGTGAAATACAGATCTGATTTTCTTTACTCATAAATGCCACGCACGACAAATAACAAGCTATATAATATGACAAATATAATGCAATTTGAAGATTTTTTATATGTGTATTATATAGCATAGTCATATTTCTTGGCTTAAGTATTTTAAGAATAGAATAAAAAAGGTATTTTAAATCCTGCACCACAATGACAAAAATAAATGCGTAATAATTTTTCTATGTATAAACGTATAGCTCATTTTCATCAACATTTGTGCAATACAACATAATTTGTGCTATACTGCATAATAATTATATAATATATAGCATAAATAATATTTTGTAAAGCATTTTAACATTTGTATTATTCTAATTTAGCTAAATTATTATGCTAGAACGACATAAATACAGCATAAATTACGTAATTTATTCTTTCAGTGCTAAAGCTATAGGAATGCAACCTTAAAATTTGGATATCCGCAGAGTATAATAGTAATGTACTATCAAAATTGCTATAATAATATCAACATTTAAAAATCTGCCAAGAGGTGCTAGTCTTTCAATTTAAATCAATGTTAAAATATATAAAGAGCCTAACATGTTAATTAGTTTAGGGTGCCATAAAAATAAGTCTCGAGACTCGAGACCACATATCATAATTTTTGGCAATGAATACTTTTTTTTTATCAAATTAAGCAAAAAATAAAGCCTAACATAGCTTTCTTACATCAGTTTATATTCAATTTACTGATAATAGCATAAGAAATCGAAGTAAGGTTGATTTAAAGAAAGAGTTAGCACAAGGAATACGTGACTGCCGCCCGCTTCATCCTGTCTCCTCCTCCCCCCCCTTACGCCCCCGCGAGCACAAGTGTTAAATACGTGACCTGCCTTGTGATCTTGCACATCCTTTCTTTCTCTCTCTTTCCCCCTTCACCCCCCAAATGTAAGCAAGTGTTTACATGCCTTCTTATGGACAGCGATGTCAATCACATGTTATTGGTGATAGCGTATATATATTTATATAAGCAAGCCTTATATGTGGGAGCATGAAAGTTTATTATCATTGTATGTGTATATAAGAGAGAATAATAATCCTTTTTTATATTGTTAACACGCAACACTATTGATGTGTAATAATCTATGTTTGTTACTTGGATTAAATTCCTTCTATCATAAGTGATTTGAATTTATATTATTTATTTTAATAAATTGTTTTTGCTGTGTAATGTTAGATGTATTACATTCATTGTATGTGACTGAATTGTTTACACAATAAATTATACATATACGTACACCTGTTTGTAAATATTTTATTTTTCTAGTATGTGTTAAAGTGTGGATGTATATGTGGAAATAATTGTTTATTAAACCTTTGAGCTCAAGTGCTTCCAAATATGGATTACAAAAGTAAGAGTTAGATGCATTGTGTGAAAGAATTTTTTATGAAATCTATATAAATTACAAAATTTGTAAATACTAAAAATTGTATCACCCTGCGGAAAGTATTTAAATTGGAACTAAGAATAGTTTATAAAATGCGTTCTAAATATTTTAAAACAGATTATTTACTAGTTTTCTCCATTGTTTGTTACTTTATAGGATGTGTGCGCATGACGTCATAATAAATGTTCTTCGTTGCCATAATTGAGCAACAAATAACATTGCTTATAGCATAGGATAAGCATGGGTTTTTGCTATTTTCTTTGGATAATAAGTTGTTGTTTTTTTGTCATTATTTTTCTCGCATAAATTTGAAATCTAATTCAACTTGTTAGTATACCAAGCATCAACATTAATTCTCTCAAAAAAATTGTGAAGTATTTATAAACTGGCAAAATGTGCAATTTTCCCATACCGGCCTATGTTATTTATACTACTCGCTTATTATGGCGTTTACTTTAACATGAATGCAACCACCCTAGTGAAGAAATCAAAGACGCAAGAAAAAAAAATCAAGTTTGTTTTCTGTATCCACCTTTCTTACATAAGATCTTGTCTTTCTTTACGTAATTTCTTTATGTTAAATTTTTTTTAAAACATATAAAAAAGTTTTTTTTTGTCACTAAAGTTAAAAACACATAAACTATACAACCCTGTATATTTAAAACTTTTTTTCTTTTTCTTAATATACTATATAATTAAAAAAAAAAAAAATACTACAAGTATATACTAAAAGGTATACCTAAACTTTTTCCCCCTATATGCATGACTCCATTTAATTTTATTTAATATATAAAAAAACGTAAGTTAGCTAAAAAGGAGAGTGTATACTGTACAGTATAGAAGAAAGTTGGAAATATAAGACAATGCTAAACTTCGGTAAAGTGTGGCTTTGCAACGCTCGTGTCCCGTGAGATTTAACTACATTTGCACCCTCTCTCTCTCTCTCTCTCTCTCTCTCTCTCTCTCTCTCTCTCTCTCTCTCTCTCTCTCTCTCTCTCTCTCTCTCTCTCTCTCTCTCTCTCTCTTCTCTCTCTCTCTCTCTCTCTCTCTCTCTCTCTCTCTCATGACGACACCGACGAGGCACTCTACACATGTATACTGTACTCCAGTGTCGTCGTGTATAGAACGAGCAATCTAATTGTGTTCTACTCGTTGCTAAGAGAGTCGTGTTTATGACTCTTAGTTGACTCCGCACTTTATATAACAAAAACTAAAACTGCACAAGGTATATTATAAATATAAATATAAACAACTTGACAACTCAAAACAAAATTATTAAGTATAAAGTTTTACTTTCGTGTTCTAAATACCCGCATATAACAAAACCTTTGTCCTCTTATATACATTTATCTGTAAAATTTGTACATGTTATAAAATTGTACGCAATTTAGACTAATGTGTACTATAATAGAGTTAGATTCGTTAAAAGGGTTACTATGTTATTAAAAAAAATGACAATATCATGAGATGGGACCGCTATCATCACGCGCCCATGTTATTTTCTTCACCCCCACAAATCAGGTGACAAAAATCATAATTTATATAGGTAAATTGTAAGAAAATATCGTACGTGACGTCATTTACATAAGAAATCAATAGAAATTTGAAATCAGATTTCGTATAATTTAAAATTATTGAACCAGTTTGTTGGGCTATATACAGAAGGTTCAATTCATGGTTCAATTGCATAATATTCCAAAAAAAGTAGGGACATTTTTATTTTATTACGGTTAGCTCTTTCCTGGTGCGTTATGTAATTTTACTAAAATTTATTTTTGCTAAAAAAAATATACATTTTGCTTGCCTTATTCCAATTTGGACATATATAGTAAACTCCAAAATAACAAAAGTTGTACAATATCCCTAATGCAAGCAAGATGCAGAAGAATAATTACACCAAGACAGCAAGTCAAGTCAGCTTTCTTGCTAAAACACAAGTTTTTGTTCTCAGATTTATGATAGTTTTAACTTTGTTGTAAAGAGTTTTCAAGAAAATTAAAGTACATATAAGAAACTCGTGGCCCTCGCGGGGGTATAAGGAAGCTTATATACTTTTGATGAATTTTTATTTTCAATAAAATATGCAAATAAGAAGGTAAAAAACGGGAGATTTTTTTTCTATATATTATATTGTATAAGCACAGCATGTGGTATGCAACGTCTATTATATGCAACGTATTTAGTTAATAAAATTATATCAATTTAGAATTTACTAGACTATCAGAATTTTATATAAGAACAATGCACACGCCAAATTTTTATTTTTAAAGAGAGAACAAGTTAAAAAAGTTAAAAAGTCGTGCTTAAATTATGTATATAAACTCGATACGGCAAAGTTTGAAAAAATTATATACTTCATTTATTTTTATTTTTAAGAGTATAAATTTCCGAAGCTGTTTAAAATAAACAATATTTAATGTTCAATAATTTTCTCCCCCCCCCCTCCCCCCCCCCCCAAAAAAAAAGGATTTATTTCAGAAAATATTTGATTTGTTTTTAATTTTCTTAATATTCTTTCCAAGTTGTGCAGTTCTTTCTTGTTTTGCACATTTTAACTCATCCAGCATATTTAAATTTAAATTAAATTTCATGAAAACAAAATTTAAATTTGTTCCCTATATATATTATATAAAAATATAGTAAAATGTGTCATTCAATTTCATTATGGTATATGTATATTTTATTAATGTATATAATATAACAAATAAAGTTATATTGATATATATAGACTATTAGCTAAAAAAAATTATAGTAATATTTTCAGAATGGTCTAAGACTTTTACTGCAATTTTTAAAGACCCGTGTAAAAAAAATAAAAATAAAGCAATCGTTGGTGCTATAATTTTTATCTCTGCAAGTAAACAAGCCATTATATAGAATAGACTATGAAAACACGAGGCATTTATCAATGCACTTTTTTAAAATTAAATAAAACAAAGTGAGATATTTAAATGCAACTAAAACACATTTAGATTGCAACATATGAGTTTGAACAGCAAACAAAAGATGACGTCATGAAACACAATTTTGAATATCACTTTATATGTGTATATATATATATATATATATATATATATATATATATATATATATATATGAAAAGACAATATATGCAAATTAATGCAAAAAACATACAAAAGAGTAGGCGTTAGAACATATAGAATATAGTAGCCAGGCTTGAAGTCCTTAAGGGAATATTATTATAAATACTGTCTGTATATATATATATATATCAAACACCCTATGTATACATTTTTACATATAGTTAAATATTTTTTTGTATGCATATATAACTTGACAACTTAAGTGAAAATGACTCCCCTGACTAAACATAGATATAAGAAAATAAGCTAAAAAGAAACTAAGATTAGGGGGGGGGGGGGGAGAGAGAAAAAGGGATCTAATTTCATGAGGGGGGTACAATGTAAAAATAAATGTCAAAATCTTAGTTTGACACTTTTTAATTTTTGTTTTCATTATAAAAGTATATAAGAACATTATACAAAAACTTTTAGGATTGTATAAAAATGTAATTTAATTTTATATTAAAGCCATAGACCACATAAAACAACATGAGCTTTTTAATGAATAAACACGAAATGGGTTCTTCAAAACTGATGACAATTTTTGCCAGAATGTTAATGTAGCCCCACGAGAGAGCGTAAAAAAACTGTAAAGTATGCAAATTGCGTGATAATTCATGTTTATGACGTCAGAAACATGCAAAATTAGTATGAAAATGTTGTGCGGGTTGCATAAGTCGAATTTTCTGATCACTGCTACGGGGCTACTGTTGAGTTTTGAGACAAACTAATATAAAGTTATTTATGTAAGTCCCATCAAGTGTTTTGTGATATAAATGCTTATGTTTTTCTCTGGTCTATTCCTTTAAGTTATACAAGAAAATTGAAATCTTTGTTAACTTTTTTTTATATCTAATTAAAAACATAAAAGGGTGTCATTGGGAGTGAGTTTTTTTGTCGTTCTTCTGTTTAAGAATTAAAACTTTAATTGAATATTTGGATTTTGTTTAATATTTTTTTTCTTTATTCCATGTTGCATTTATAAACATAATTTATTTAAGCATACCAATACACGATAATTAAATTTTGATGAAAAAATTCACCTTTGATTCCTTCATTTTAAGTTATTAAAATACATATTTGTTTAATTCTAACACTTGTTCAGTTTACTTTCATCATTTTTGCAATATTCATAAACTAATTAAATGATATAATATTTTTAGTATTAGCAATAACTTTATAACAACGTTAATAACGTTTTTTTTATTACATACCATTACAAAAAACAACAATATAAAATATAAAAAATTCTAGAACAAAATGTTTCGCAAAATAATTTGCATGTGCGAAAAAGAGAAAGGCTTTTTTTTTTTTTTTTTTTTACCACGAAAAGAGGAGTAAAGTTTTGATCCACCCACTCCGCGGTATTTTAATGACAAAAAGGTCCGGAGCATGTCTGACGTTTTATTACTCTTTAATATAAAAAAGTGAACAATAAAAAAAAAAGACAAGATTTAAATTTGTTTATATACCTGTAACAGTCAAATATTTTAAAAATGATATAAAAATATTTTATTACTTTTCTATTTACATTCATTTTATACAGCTTTTAATAAAATACTTTAGTCTATAAAAACCTTATGAAAAATTTATATAATATTATTTGATATTTCAAGTAGTTTAAAATATAATTTATTATAAAAATATTATAATTATGTTTGTTATAATCTTGCTACACTGCAAGAAAAAACAACGTACTTTTAAAAAGAAAATGAAATTCAAATTCTTCATTCAAATAAACTTCAATTTTTTTTTTTAGCTATGACGCACATAAATATGCAACGAAAAATATTTACTGAATATAATCTGAAAATACGGTTTTTATTTTACTTTACAACAACAGAAAATATTACAACGTTTTTTTTCCGTGTGAAGGACATAATATATTATTCTTAAATTATCTAAAATTCTCTTCATCTTTGTATATAATAATAAAATAAATGAAATAAAGATTTAGATATAATTTAGTGTTTTGAGTTTCTCAATGAATTCATATTTCTCTTTTTTATATATATATATATATGATTCATTCATAAAGCTAGAATATTATGACATACATATATACATAAAGTGAGCTACTACACTATAATAATAATACTTATATAATATACTGTAACCATCCTGCATGCATGTATAATAAAGTCCTGCTATACATAACTCTTGTCACAAAAAACTGGCGTATATTATATTATATTATATTATATATATATATATATATATATATATATATATATGAACAAACCTCTCTCATAATAAAATACAATGAAAACACTCCATAAACTTTTTAGTGGACTTCTTTTTCTTCTTCTTCACATTTTGCATTACATATCCTCATCTTGTATATAATAATAATTTTCTTTAAATGTTGAGGTTATATTTCATACACTTATTTTCATGTAAATTATCATTTTATATATTATATGAGCTATTAACTTAAACTTTCTCATAACATGGGGAAATTCTCATCGTGTTTTTAAAATTTTTAAATATTTTATCTCACTTTTTTTCATTTGACAAAACCTTCATTTTTTTCTCTTTTTTTACGTTAATATTTGTTTAATTGTTCTTATAAATATAATTGTAATTAAATCATAAAATCATATTTCAAACGTTTGTTTTAAGAAAATAACACTGAAAAATTAATACCATGGACATATATACGGAAGAAATTGCTATACTAATGACAGGTACTGTACAACAAATCCTATAGGGTGTGTACGCATGACGTCATTCGAAGTGCTTTTCGATGCTCTTCTTGAGCAATGAATAACATTGCTCGCAGCATATATAGGACAAACGTAGTTTTTGGCTATTTTCTTTGGAAAATTCGCTATTTTTTTGGTCATTTTTATTTTTCATGCATACTTGAGGTACTAATTCAAACTGCATAACAGCATCAATACTCTCAAAAAAAAATTGAAGTATTTTTAAACCGGTAAAATGTGTCATTTTCCTATGCCGGCCAATGTTATTATAGTACTCACTTATGACGTTGACTTTAACATGAATGAAACCACCCTATTGTATTAAATAGAAGTAGATATTATCCTGGAAATGGTATTACTGAACTATAAGCTTACCTAAACTAAGGCAGACACAACTTAAGTTTTACCTGCATTATAGGTATTATTTTAGTATATGAAAACCTGTTCTAGGTTAATATATACCTGTAGCAATTTACAGGACTTGTATGTATACCTACCTTTAATATAAACTTATAATTTTCTTTTCCGTGCAAAAATATAAATACAATAAAAAATATATATTTTGCTACATATTTTTTCAAACTAATTTCTCCTTTCGTTTATTGAACAGGTTATTATCTACTTGCGTTAACATTTTAAATTGTGTTTTGTATATCGTTATTTTAAATCACATGAAAATATAGAAACACCTTAAAACAAATTTTGTAATTTGCAAATAAACGATATATTCGATGATATTTAAGGTGAATGTTAATGAGAACTAGAATTTCCACAATTTTTATTTTATCTTTTGCAAAACTGAAAAAAAAAAAAAAAAAAAAAAAAAAGCGAGTTTTCTTTCATTATAGAAAAATGTTAACAAATTAAATTAATTGTAAAATTCTATTATATATATATAGTAAATAATTCTCATATTATAATATCTTATACATTTTTCTTCCTTAATATTCTATTAAATGTGCTTTTTTTAAAATGCTTTATTATTATGATTATTTTTACCCTATGGTGACTAACAAATCTGTACATTAAATATTTTATTTCCAGACAAGTATTTGGCCGCAGTTGTCGCTATTATCAATTATTATTACTTGACGTTCTGGACGCCAAAAGCACTTATCAAAAAGTTAAAAAAAAAAATCCAAGGTAACTCTCAATCTAACCATTTCAACAAGTCAATAAAAAAAAACTTTTTCCTTTAGTTTTATTTATAACATTCCCAACTGCCAAAAGTGACTATAAAATTAGGACTTCAAAATAAAATACTGTAATGTAAAGCTAATATTTAAATATGCACATATTAAGTATTTTAAAAATGTCTATAAAATATCATGTAACTTGTTAATAATTTATGGAAATAAATTTTTAATTTAATGTGTGTATATATTTTTGACAATTTCAAATCAAGTCACTTTATGTTACAAATTGATACTGTTAGTAATAATAATATTTTTTTTTTAAATATGCAGATTTTAAGATTGCAAATTTACGCTTTTTAATAAATGATTTTTATCAAATGATATGAAATTCATTGTACTAGAAATACTTTTTAATATATAGTTTTGATATGAAGTAATATTTATGTACAACAATTTTTCCATCGTACTTGAGTTTCCATTATTATATACAGTTTCCTGACATGAAAAAAATAAATAAATGTTATTTAAGTTTTATTGAAGTAATTATTCTTTATTATACTTAAAAAAAATTGTAGTAATTTATCTAATTAAATATAATTAAGCAATAAAGTTATATTTTATAAAAAATATATTTTATCTGTTATTAATTAAATATCAATTTAAATTCAGAACACAAAATGTACTCGTAGTTTAGTACTTTATCTTTTAAAATGTAAATAAAAATGTAAACGAGGATATAAATATAAAAATAATGTTTTAACATTAAAAATTATCTGGTTAACTTTATCTGGCAACATTAAATTAAATCAACGTTCCAAGGATGGCCGCTAGCAATTTTTAACACGACAAGCTGGTTGCGGCTATTTCAGGATACTTTTCTTTCGTGTTGAGATACATGTGTATAGAACTGTTTGTTTTGTTTTCGCATTTATTTATATTAATGAAATTTTGTAATAAATATCTTTGTTTGTTTGCTTGTGTGTTGTTTGTATGTAACAGGTGTAAAAATAAAAATAACAATAAATTTTTATGTGTAAATGAAAATATAATATTTTTATAATAAAATATTATTCTGTTGTTGTTTTTCTACATTATTTAAGATGTTTGATTATTTTATTATTACAGTATACTTGCACCAAACAAAGATGATTTATGAATTTTATCATTGAAATTCCTTTGAAATTAAATAAACACACATTGTAATAGAAATTTTAAATAGCGTATTACTATTTTTCTTCATTATATACACTTATATATGTAAATTTAAATGGTTGAGATGAAATAATGATGAAATAAAATAATGAGTAATAAAGATGAGATTATTAATAAATTGTCATGCAAAATATAATAATAATAAATGGTTTTTATTAGAGGCCAAAAAAGGTACAACCCACTTACATGGTCCTCTGACTTTCTTTAAACAATATCACTAGTCAGAGTATATCTTCATTATATTTAATATACATAATTGACAAAGAAGAACCATAGAAATATGCATTTATAAATTAATATATAAGACACAATACAATATTATATTATATAAAAATTGCAATATATATATTCATATTTTGTTGTAAATATAATATATTTATTTTAAATGTAATTACTAATTATAATTATATTAAATGTAATTTTTTGGTTTGAGTATTTAACGACTTTTTGTATTACTTTTATAGCATTCAAATTAACTTATATGTTCAATAATTAGCTCACCGTCTAAAATTATAAAAATTAATTAAGATGCGTATATACAGTACATCAAATATTATATTAAAGGTAAATGTTTAAAACGATCCCTTTTTGCGGTCACACGATATAATTTATTTATACATACATGGTATAAATAAGTATGATATGAGATTTACATAAGTTTTTAATTTTTTTGCTCAAATAATTGTTCATTAACTTCTAAAAAATAAACTATTAAAAATTTATTATTAATTTATATAATGGTAATTTACTAATTTATTATCTATAGAAAAACATACAACTGCTTCAATTTACTGTATGTGTAGAAAAAAAAAATAAGTCAATATATTTTTAATTTAAATTTCATCTAAAAAATTACAATTAAAATCATTATATGTTAAAAACAGTTAAACAACATAATTTAATGAAAGATCTTTACGTATTCTTATACATTTTATGGAACAGTCCAATTTTTTTTTTATTATTAATTAAAGTTTTTAAAACTAATATTAACTGCTGAGAAAAATATTTTGGTGCAGGAACCGAGAGCATCAGTCCTACACATAATTTTCAAAAGTGTATGAATTCATAAAAATAAATTGGTTAACAGAAATGAATCGTTGAAAACAAACAAAACTTTCATGTAACATTACAGGGAGAGGTCGATTCAACAGACATCCTTACATTATTCTTATTCTGCCTTTACATACAAAGATATATATATATATATATATATATATATATATATATCTTTTTGAAGCAAGTTTAATCACTAACAAGCAAACGTGAAAGGAGGTGTCTACATTTTATTT
The DNA here is from genome assembly GCA_949318235.1 of Ecdyonurus torrentis. Classification (NCBI taxonomy): domain Eukaryota; kingdom Metazoa; phylum Arthropoda; class Insecta; order Ephemeroptera; family Heptageniidae; genus Ecdyonurus; species Ecdyonurus torrentis. Next base: position 39,875,505 of record OX439132.1, on the reverse strand, counting down.
CAAACTCTATTCTTGATTGGTTGATATTAAAATAAAACAATGTTTTGATTGGTTTAAATTTATATGTATGTATGTATGCTTTTTTTTTCTTTTAAGTTGATCTGTGTTGTTTATATATGACCACCCTCCTTAACCTCCAAGATATACCAAGGCTAATTAAAGGTGGGATAAAAAAAAAATAAAAAAATAAAGATTAAAGATAAAAATCTTGGCGCCTTAGTATAATGTCGGTAAAAATCAAAAGGTAAATTTATTTTTAATATAAGATTGTGTCAATCTCAGGAAATAATTACTGTAATTAAAATTAAGGATTTATATTTGATGGGTTTTTAAAAACCTTGTAATAATAATATAATATAAATTTTATATATTATGCTATACATTTGTTTTTTCTTTGGATTTATATTTATTTTTATGTTCACTTTTTATTTGAAGTGTGTTCGAAAGAATTTTTTTTATAAAAATAGTTAAATCTGTAAGAAAAAAACACTAACTAACTTCTAACGTATTAGGTACCATAGTGGTACTATTTTATAATTATCAGTATTATCACATGCATATAATAAAATATCTTTACTTATGTATTTATTGTGTATATAACAAACAAAATGATCAAAAATTTGTAATGTTTTTCTTTTAAAAGTCCTTGTATAATCATATATGAGTAAACAATTCCAATTGCAAAAAATTATATCAAAACTCCATATCAACTCTTTTTATTTTATTATAATTATTATTTTTTTGTATCAACTAAATGCAGAATAAGGTAACAAGTTATTAATTCTTGCTTATGTAAATAATATTTTAACTTAAAATTAAATTTCTAACTTTAAAAATAAAAAAGTAAAAAAAAATTATATATTTTTTAATTTTTTCATTAATTAATGTCAAAATTTAAAATCTCATCATTAAAAATATAAATAATATTTATCATGATTTTGACGACAAGGTTATAATGATATAAAATCAAAATTTAAATACGCAGCAACACTTCTCTCTCTCTCTCTCTCTCTCTCTCTCTCTCTCTCTCTCTCTCTCTCTCTCTCTCTCTCTCTCTCTCTCTTTCTCTTTCTCTTTCTCTCTCTCTCTCTCTCTCTCAAGTGTAGACACAATACCATCCATCAATCATCGTAGCTCATTAACGACACACACACACTTTTTTTATTTTTTTTATTTTTTTTTAAACACGTCAATAACCTTCTCGCAAGTTTCTCACCTGCACAAAACTAGTTTCATTTTCTCTCTGTCTCTCTCTCTCTCTCTCTCTTTTGCCTCATTGCATATTAAAAATCAAACATGTTTCCACAATGCATTTTTTTTTAAGACAGTGCATTAAGTTACACTCTCGTATATACTTTATCTTATATAAATTTAAAGACTGGGGCAATAAAATTCCATTCTGATGACATCATTTTATAATATATAACACACATTTTTCCAAGGAATTTTAATCTTAATGTTAGATTTTAATTACTGTTCAATAAATTTGTTTCTACTGTATTTGAAAATGTACACATATATGTATTTAAAAGATATCGAGTCATGGTTTTCTATTATATGTACTAAATTTGTTCTTTATAAATATATACAATGGTTTTAAATTTATAAATTAACAATATATTTTTTAAGTGACAAATGGAACGTCTATTGCATTAATAATAATAATAGTTCTTTATTGGGTTTAAAATGAGAAAGTACATTATATATAAAAAAAAAAGACACAAATAAAAGTAAATGTAAAGGTGATGAGAAAAAGGCAAAATGCCTATACACTATAAGTGATATCACACCTTTATCAGAAAAACTGCTTCGCCAATAAATAACATAAAATACATATATTAACAAATATAAACAAGTGACAATTACAATGGAAAAGGGGTTCTAGCCATCACTGGCAAAGCGTTATATAAGCGGACACGACTCGGGGGAAAAAAGAATTTGTGTAAGCAGACTCACCCCTTGGACAATCCAATGTAATAGCACTACCACGTAAGCCAGAGTGACTTTCTTTATTTCATTATTTCATTATTGCATTATTTCATTTCGTTAAATACTTGTATAAGTTTTTAATAAATGCTTTACTTATGGATTTTTTATATGAAGTTTCCAAGGATGAGACATTTTCTATAATGTATATAGGTTCGTAAAAGTTGTTTATATATTCTCACATTTATTAATGGCATGTATTAAAATCAGTGTAATTAACATAAAAAATAAATACATTTATTAAGCTTTTGTGACACCAGATTATTTGTTTTCTATTTGTTCATATATATTAATAATGATATAATTTCATGCATGATCATTTATAATATAAATAATAAATCAGAATATTCTTAATATTTTATAAATGCAAATAAATAATTTTAAAACTAACAACAAAAGTGATAGCCGCGGCAACAAATGAAGACATTTTTCCTTGAGAAAGATTGTGACAACTTTAACTAATCGCAATTACATCTGAACAAAATAGAAAAAAAAATAATAATAATAAAGAAAAGAAAAAAAAGATATAAAAAATATTATATCAGTGGGTATTTTTTGGTCAAGCCCTAAACAAAATTTATTCTTGTATAATATAAAAAGTACGTGGGAGCGAAGAGTGGCATATTTACAATAGAAAAAGAAAAAAAAAAGTTTTGTTCCTTGCGCGGCATCAAGACTGAATGGAAGGTATAAAATATTGCGTACAGATCTCCGAGGTTGATATGCAATAGCAGCCCATTCACTGGACACGCCACCAAAATAAAATATATACTCTGACTTTATGTGAACCATGAAGCAAGATCATCAAACCGACCACTTTGTAAATAAAGATATTTAAATATTCATGTATTGTAAAGTTATTGAAATTGGAGAGCTGTTTCATATCCCCATAGTATAATGAGGAGAATAAATAAATAAATAAATAAATAAATAAATAAATAAATAAATAAATAAATAAATAAATAAATAAATAAATAAATAAATAAATAAATAAATAAATAAATAAACAAATAAATAAATAAATAAATAAATAAATAAATAAATAAATAAATAAATAAATAAATAAATAAATAAATAAATAAATAAATAAATAAATAAATAAACAAATAAACAAACAAACAAACAAACAAAAACAAACAAACAAAGACAGAAACAAACAAACAAACCAGTAAATGAGTAAACAAACAAATAAACAGACAAACAAACGAACAACTAAATAATTGACACTATACAAAAAGAAATGAAAAGAAAAATGACACCACCGCTATTAAATTAATTATCTACAAGGAAGGGTACACACAAAAAATCACACCTAGTCTCTTGGGAAAACTTAAAAAAAAAAAAGTACGTATGTTTTCATATAACAGAAAATAATCTCATGATAAAAAAGTATTTTATAGTATGCTGAATCTAAGTATAATATTATCTAGAAATAAACGTGTGTGGCCTTTTATTATGAGCATGTTAAGCTGTAAAATGTGAAGGATTAAGCTATATTAATACCTTTAAAACATTTTTTTTTCTACATACAAATGATTATAATTTATACCTCCAAAGTAGAAAAATAAGCAAATTTTTCATAAAATATTACAATTTGACAATATTTTATGAGTTATTTAGGAAAAAAAATATAAATTTTTTATTTTATATTATTGTATATAATGAAAAGTTGTAAGACGAGTTTTTTTTTTTTAAATTATACATCAGGTGTACACTCCTTTTTTACCATAGACAGGTGTTATGTGTTTCTATTTGAGAAAAAATATATAAAATTTATAGATAAATAAAATAAAGATGTAAAAAATGGATAAGAAAATGATATTTATTTGATTTTTATATTATATTTGATTTTATGGAAAATTATTTATTTTCTATATATGATATAAAATAAATTTGTGTAATTTAAAAAATGTATATTATTAAGCAAAAGTGTCAGTCTTGTACCCACGCAGTAGTATAATATCATTTAGATTGTGACGTAATTTATTTAAAATATAAAGTGTTGCAATTGATTCTTTTTCGTCAAAAATTGTATAGTAGTTATTTTTTGTGTGTTTCATAATCAATATTTACTGAGACTGTTTTTTATCATGGATTAACATTACCTATATAGACTCATTTTTGGTGTTTTTTAAAACGTCATCATAACTGTGTATGCAATGAAATCTCATAAATACCATGGTAAAGACATGCACCCTATAAAAAAGACTTTTTATATGCTTTAAGATTCCTAGCAAATAAACTAAAATGATTGCAAATTAAAAAAAAAAAAGTTATGCCAATTCAGCCAATTGATTTGTTTATATATATATATATATATATATATATATATATATATATATATATATATATATATATATATATATATATATATATATATATATATATATATATATATATATATATATATATATATATATATATATATATATATATATATATATATATATATATATATAAAGTGTTGAAATATCTAAAAGTAACAGACCTAGCAATATAGGATATTCGTTATACATGAGAATAGCAAATGGTCAATGGTGCTGCATAAAATATAAATTTATAATCACATTAATTAATGTATATACTCGTACTGTTTACACTTGGCCATGATGATTGAACGTCATACCATTAACCACAGTGCACATTTTCCTCAAAACAATAAATATTTATTGATTGATTAAATGATTGATTGATTGATTGATTGATTGATTGATTGATTGATTGATTGATTGATTGATTGATTGATTGATTGATTGATTGATTGATTGATTGATTGATTGATTGATTGATTGATTGATTGATTGATTGATTGATTGATTGATTGATTGATTGATTGATTGATTGATTGATTGATTGATTGATTGATTGATTGATTGATTGATTGATTGATTGATTGATTGATTGATTGATTGATATAATTATATATTTTGGTAAATATTTAAATAGCAAAAAATCAAATCTTTACAATACTTATTTTGGCAGTACATTATAACATAGATGATTAGCTTAATTCTCTAAATTAAAAAAATTGATACGTACAATTATGAAATTAGCATAATAACTTAACAAATAAATTTCAAATGATTTCGTCCTAAAGATTTTTCATATAAGTTACTTATCCAATGCACTTTGTAAGTAAATCGTATTCTCATATTGTTGAGGCCAAGGTTTGGTAAAATTTTAAATTAATCTGAACGTCTTATTATATAAATAATAACTTATTATCTACCTCATAAGAACATAATAAAGGGAGAATTTGCTAATAAATTGTTTCCTTTTTTTCAATGTTTGTATAATACGACTTTTGGTGTCTCTATATAAAAGTTGACTTGAGGTCTATAGAAACAAGTACATTGACGTGAAGTTCCCAAGCAAAAAAAAAAAAAAAAAAAAAAAAGGCAAGCAAAAGAGTCAAGCAAGCATTATGGAAATGAGAAGAAATGATCACAGCAGGGACACACATACAACTTTAAGGAGCGACGTCAAATTGGACCGAGTGGCAATAAAATGCAAACTAGTCACACGTGATCAAGTTAACTTGAATATATATATAAATAAATGATGAATATTTTATTCAAAATAAATAAATTAACAAGGATACTTTTTACTTGGGTTATAAATATGTCACTTATAATGTGTATAAGCAGTTTTTATATATTCACCCGATTTTAAAAGATATTTTTATAAAGATAAATTAATTATGATTTTTCTATAATATAATGAGAAGTCACCAAAGGTGAGTCATTCTGGTAAATATTATGATGTAAGTAAGTAAAATTTTCAGAGAGAACACCTACACATATTTCATGTCTTAAATTATTTGATTTTTATAGTTTGGATTGTTGATAGTCACCAAAAAACTTTGTCGTGTAGGCTTATATGAGACCAAATTGTTAAAAGACATTTTTATAAACCTCAGCTCAAAGAATATTTTATATTTTCCAAAGTATTGTTTAAAAATGTGACAACTCATGTATATTAAAGGTTTCTAATAAATATTAAAATCATTGAAATATATAAATTTAATTTTTATTATATTGAGCTGTATACAGGCTAAATTAGGCTGAATTCAGAGGCCATTACATCAAGTTAAAAATAATATAAATAAATTATTGCCCAGCATGTTCTTTTTTGTTTATACTGTATACATCAATTCCTTCTTTTTTTTCTTTCACTTAAAGGAATAGACCAGAAGAAAACATAAGCATTTACAGTATATCATAAAACACTTGATGGGACTTACATAAATAACTTTAGTTTGTCTCAAAACCCAACTATAGCTCCGTAGCAGTGATCAGAAAATTTCTATATTTATGCAACCCGCGCCCAACATTTTCTAATTTTTGCAATGTTTCTTACGTCAGAAACATAAATAGTCACGCAAATTGCATACTTTACAGTATTTTCACGCTCTCTCGTGGGGCTTTATTAACAACATTCTGGTAAAAATTGTCATCAGTTTTGAAGATCCCATTTCGTGTTTATTCACTAAAAAGCACGTGTTGTTTTATGTGGTCTATGACTTTAAAATGATTATAATTGTAATGGTTTCTATAAAAAGCAAGGTCAAATCAAATCGTCTATATTATGAGTTTGTTTATAAAATAATATGCAAATATCTATACATAAAGTTAAATCATCAATGCTCTCGTTTATAAAGTTTAGAAACAGTATTTTAAATATTTAGATAAAACTAGAACAATGTAAAACAACTCACAGATAACACTAGACAAAAAGAGCAGCTAATGAAAAAGACATGTTGTTATATAATGCATGTTTATGAAGCTGTTGTACACAATATTATTCTGTTTATATATATATATATATATATATATATATGAAGTTATACACAATCTCACTAAATAAAAGTTAAAATGAAAGCTTTGTCAATTTTATTAATTTTATGATACTCAAAAGTATGTTGTTACCTTGTATTACACAAAACCGTTGACTTTAAACTGAAAATATTGTGAGTTTTATAGCGGGAAATATTTTGATAATACCTGCTGGCGCCTTATAATACACTGGTACTACGCTCTAATCTTTGCTACATGAATTTCCTTTTATACAAAACCTTGAAGCTTACTTTATATATAATCAAACTCAAGTATATTGAAAATAAATTATAACTTTTTTTTTCAATTTATATAGCCAGTAATTTGGAACAAATTTTCATATTTTAAAATATGCATGTTTGATTGAATTTTAAATTACATGTTTATTAGTATGAAATTTTGAAATATACTTAAAGCCCTTGTCAAGTTACTTTTTTATCATTTAGAATACTAGATTGATAATTACCATACCTTATTATCCATGAATTAGATACCACTACGTTGGTTTTGTATTTATTTTCATTTATTTTCATATTGACTGTTATATCACGTATCTAACGTCACAATGTACCGTCGCCAATCACAGTCACCGCTCTGGTCACGTGATAAATTTAAGCCCCTCCCTCAAGTTCTTTACCCCTATCACGACCCCATCTGTACATTGTGACGTCAGATACGTGATATAACAGTCAAAATGAAAATAAATACAAAATCAACGTGTCGGTGTCTAATTCATGGATAATAAGGTATGTTAATTATCAATCTAGTATTCTATATAATAAAATGTAAGTTGACAAGACCTTTAAGTTTTTATATATGTAAACTTATTTGAGTTTCAGTATATTTTATTGTATAGTTTGCATTGCTATCTTTTTTTTTTTTTTTTTTTAAACTTGTGTCTCTTAAGCGTATCTAAACTTTACAGTGTGTTTGAAGTGATGCTTTACACTTTTAAATAGCACTTTTTACAACACTTTAACTAATAACTGCTACTTAAGAAAACATAATTTATGCAGCGTGTACTTCAACTTTGTCTTTTTTTTTTTTTTTGTATTTATTTTGAGTGAACTTTGTATGTCACTTATACATACTGTGTAAGTATAATTTATCGTTACGACTTTTTTAAAAAAGAAATACCGACATTAAAAAGCAGTATTTAATATCGATATGAAATAATATGTATATAAAAACAAATGATATGAGTTTTATCACACAAAAATTTAACTTATAGCTTGAATTTAGTGAAGTGTAATATATTTTTGATCTTTTTTAATTGACTATTTTTGTCTTTTCTATAATCTTTAAAACATATACAGTATACATAATAAATAATATACTGTATTAATATATTATATCAATTGAAAATAGGTATACGTGTGCGAGAAGTTTGATAAAATATTCCTCAACGGCGTATATAGAACACTTGAACAAAAAAAATTAATATCCTATATAAACATACCTAAATATCAACGTGGAGTTGGAAGGAGTAATTTATTTCTAATTTATTTTCCATTCACAAAATGGTATCTGCGGGTTTATGACGTCACAGCTTGCTATTCCACGCGCGGAAACAGGCGAGCTGTGACGTCATAAGCTGCCACTTCGTGAATTATGGAAAATAATTAAGAAATCAATGACTCCGGCCAAATTACGTTGATATTTAGGTATATACAGCTCCTCCCACAAAAACTGCTTCCTTCATCCATGCTATAGTATGCATTTACGTATCAATTTTTGTGACAAGAGGTAGGATAATAAAATATAATAATGTTTTTGGTTCAAGGTGTTCTATACACCTTTAAGTTTTCATGCTTTATAGTTCTTTTTAATTGGTGATTTAATCCAGAAAATAAAAATGTATCAAAATATACTGTTTTCAATATGATAAAATATTATATAAATTAATTTGGTATATGAAAGCATATAGTTTATACAAATATAACGAGAACAAGAACAATAGCAGAGAAAGAGACACGTTGTATAAAAAAGTTGCATTGTATATTTATGCACCTTGCAACATTGTTTGCTCATGTAGATGTAAGTTTTGCATTAAAGTTTAAACAATACAAGTGCCTAAAAACGAATTGAAGATCCATATTATATAATGTCAGTAAGAGTGATGATTTCAAGCAAATTTAAAACAATCAAATTAGAGTTCTTCAAGTGACGTAATGTTCAATGTTTAAACTTTTGACAACCTTATAATTGTCTTTAACCTAATTATTTTCCCCTTTTCCATACCTAAAAGGAATAGACTAGAAGAAAACATAAGCATTTATATCACAAAACACTTGATGGGACTTACATAAATATAACTTTAGTTTGTCTCAAAACTCAACTGTATAGCTCCGTAGCAGTGATCAGAAAATTTCGATTTATGCAACCCACACAACACTTTTTTACTAATCTTTGCATGTTTCTGACGTCAGAAACACGAATAGTCACGCAAATTGCATACGTTAAAGTTATTTTCACGATCTCTCGTATATAGGGCTACGTTAATATTCTGGTAAAAATTGTCATCAGTTTTGAAGATCCCATGTCGTCTTTATTTATTAAAAAGCACATGTTGTTTCATGTGGTCTATGGCTTTAATCGTTCAGTAATGATAAAATATTTCTAATTTGCTTAAATTTTAGTAGTTTCGCAATAAATACAACTTAACTGATTGATATTTTCAGTAAAACTGATAAATCTAATGTGTTTATTGTCTCCAGACATTATAAGAAATTTACAGTACATAATTCTATTGAAAGAAAGTAATAATGCGAGTCAATATTCCTTTAGATCATATCCCAAAATTTTGTCCCTTGCAGATCTCTATAGATACCATTGTTCCAGCTGGACCGTGCATCACAGCAAGCTGTCCAAAACCGCGGTGGTCTCGCGTAATTGGGGCATATTTCTGCTGGACGCGTCACTATCTTCCACATCAAAACAATTTATTTGCGTCAAAAAGTTATTACAAGCCATTTGCCCGTGTCTCTTTTTCTTTCTTTTCCTAAACCTGAATATCTTTTTTCTTTTCTTATTCAAATCACGCGTTGGACAAAAGAGATATGTATATATATATTTTTTCTAAATATGCGTTAGCTTGTCTAAGATTGTGTTAGTGATTAGCTATGATGAAATAATCCTATATTTCTAACATGCTTTTACTTTTGCTTACCCCATATAGGGATTTTTATGCACATTTGAGATTTAGATCTTAATTTGTGAAAGTTAAAGTTTGAGTATGTTTAAAAACTAAAGTATATACTGTATCACTAAATACTTCTATACAAAGCTTGCAGTGGTAAAATGATACAAATTCAAAATTAAATATTTTTCAATTTTCCGGATTAGACTTTGGAGTTATTAATTAATTTTATATTAAAGGTAAAATTGTTGTTGTTGTTGTGATTTTTTTTTTTTTTTTTTTTTTTGCTTGCCATATTATGTTATCGTGCTACACCAACCCCACTCCCAGTCAAGACATTGTCTTATCGACAGGTAAGAACTTTCCTATCAATGGAAAAGCACACACACATATACGGGCCGGCCACGGCTTAATAAGTATATACACAGCCCGGAAAGCGAGTTACATTACATTTGGGACTCAAAGGATTATACGTATTTTTAACGCACCAAAATATGATTTGATGCATATAACAATAAGAGAGGTGTTCACTGCTGCACGTCTCCACCTTTTACTTGACTTTCTATCAAAGCACACCAAAATGTACCCGAAATTGTTCCTTTTTTCTCGTTTGCATAATTTTTACTCATCACCTTAGACGACTCACTTTCTATCTTGACCAAGTCGATCATTACAACATGAAAAGTCAAGTAAATGGCGGTTAAGTGCAGCAGTAAACACCTTTCTTATAATGTTATGTATCAACTCGTATAGTTGGTGCGGTAAATTTGCTTAAAGGGCTCCAGGCCTCAAACAATTGAATCAAAAACATAAAATTCATGAGATGGGACTATTATTCATACACATATATTATATATGCTTCAACCCTTCTGTAGCCTCACAAACTGGCGTTGAAAAACTGTAAAGTAGGCAACTTTAGGACTTCATAACGTCAACAATTCTGGGTCTACAATAGAAATTGTAGCACGGGTTGCCTACTTTACAAGTTTTCTTCACAGTTTGCGAGATATAAAATTTCTTTATTCCAAATTATTTAATAATAATTTTATGTATTTAGTATATAAGCTATATTTTATGTATTTTAGTAAGTTATATATAAATATATTTCTTATTTTAGATCAGGTTGAGAGGAGAACAAAGATATATGTATGCATCTGATCTCATTTATATGTTTTTGTACTTGCTTTTCTAATAAAACCTATATGAAACTGAAAAACTGAAGCACTGAAGGGTTAAGGCACAAAATATGTGTATTTATATCCTGTCTCATGATTTATCATTGAGAGGAAATTTGTTTTTGAGGTCAGTGGTCCTTTAAAGTCTTTTTAGTGACAAATTTAATGTAACCCACTGTACATAGTAAGGATACCAGAATCAAATCATATTAAACAGCTTCATGAAGTAAAGTGTATAATGTTTTAGTATGGATCATCATGTAGAGCAGTTTGTAAAACACGCCAGAACAAATTCAATTACGCCTCAAGCTTTATATACAAACATTTATGTATATATTATGTATGATGTATATGTATATAAAAGGTATATTTTAAATAAAATACATTCAAAAGCACTATGAATGAGCAAAAAAAAAAAAAAAAAGAAGAAGAAGAAGAATCATTTGAATTTTATTTTTTAACGAAACAAAAAACTTTGACTTGCTGGGGTTACTTTTCATCCTGGCTTTATACAATAAAGAGTAAATCTGTTTTATTATTAATTTATTTGTGTTGGATATAAGTCATTGCACATTACTATATATATAGCACTTACTTTTGCAACAATAAGATATTTATAATATTTATAAAATCAGAGCAAGAAAGTCAATGTAATGTTGTATGTGATTGAAAACAAAGTATTGATTTAAAAGTTGATTTTATAAAGTTTTTCAAGTGTTCTGCAATGTTGTTTTCTGGATTGTTTATACGATTCTTTGAGTCAAACTTTTTTCAAGCACAGTTTTTTTTTTTTTTTTTTTTTTTTTTCCAGTTCCTCTATAGCTCGCAATAAAACGAGCTCACGCGTAGTCAAAGAGTGCAGTAACGATTATAACGAGGAAAGGAGAGAGAAAGAGTTTATAGGAAAGTTAAGTGCAAAGCAAATACCAATAATAACGTGAGTGAAAGAGAAAGAGAGAAATATATTATGGTCCGATTGCGTGGTCTGAATCATCTGTGTTATATAGCAAGTGAGAGAGAGAGAGAGAGAGAGAGAGAGAGAGAGAGAGAGAGAGAGAGAGAGAGAGAGAGAGAGAGAGAGAGAAAGAGAGGTGATTGACTATAAATTGAAATAGCTTTTGGCATATCGAGTGGTACTTGTATACAAAAGTTAACAAAAATATATTGCTTAACTTTCACATCAATATTATATCTATACAGATGAAATAACTTATTGAAAAATAACATTATTTGTTTGTTTGTTAAATGTTGACACAGTTGTAAATTGGTTGTAATATATATTTTATAAGTTATATACAAATTTCTCTTTATACTTTTACATTAATCAGACATATATATAGACGTAAATAAATTATATTTTTTAAAGTGTTTTAATGATTTAAACTTGTATACATACATACTAATACTAATATATGCTTGAATACATTTATTGAATTGATTTGTTCCATATATTTTATTAAAAATATAAGTTATTCTTGGTAATATATATTTAAATAATATTAATAAAAAATATAGTAAATAAATAAATAAAATAAAAATGAGCGGTGGAACCTACCTATTATAATATAGTTTCTTTCAACAAAAAAATGCTGTACATAATATAAATGAATTGTAGACCAAAATACGTAAAAATACTTGAAAAATGGGTATGTATATTCATTGCAATTTGAAAATTTTGTATAACATGCTGAAGCATGATTGAAATTATTAATAAATAATTATAATTAAATTTGAAATAAGACTTAGAGAAGACACATTTATTTATTTATTTAATTTATTTATTTATTTATTTATTTATTTATTTATTTATTTATTTATTTATTTATTTATTTATTTATTTATTTAATTAATTATTTATTTATTTATTTATTTATTTATTTATTTATTTATATATTTATGTATATATTTATTCATTTATTTATTTATTTATTTATTTATTTTAAATATGACAGAGCTTTTTGAAAGAGAAACAAGTTGTTTGCTGCTAAGAAAACTCTCGCACAATATGAAACATAAATATATTTCAAGATTGTTGTAATTTATTACTAGATTTTCTACATAATAGAGCAATTTAAACGGCTTATTAAATTTATAATATGCTGCATTACTTTTTTTTTTATATAACAACAACAAAACATGAGGTCTTTATACAATGACAAATAATGTTATTACATAAATTTATTCTTGTTTTTTGTCATAAGAAAATTCCATAAATTATACAAACTAACTTTTGACTTGCGGGGAAGAAAATGAAATAGGATACGTGAGAGAAAATCCTTTCTGTCAAAAAGAAAGAGAGAGAAAATACTTGAAGGATCAAGAGAAAAAGAGAAAATCATTTACAGAAGCGCTTATTCAAACCTATTTATACATGATATAAAATATTTTTATAATCTTATGTAAGAGTGTCTTAATCTTATGTGTGTGAGTTCCCAGCATCCAAGCTGCTGTTTGCCTGCGATGTGGAGAATCCTTTTCTTTTGCTCGACACTAAGTAGCTATGTCGTATAAATCACATGGTTAATAGAAAATACATGCACTACGGTATTGTATTTTTATAAATTTTTCATTAATCTTAACATTTTTTTTTATCATTTGTCTAAATAATAAAATAATGTAAATCTTGAAATCTTAAAAAATAATAATAATGAGTTTTTTTTTGTTAGTTATTTTATCAGGCAGTTATTTTTTTTAACAAGTTGATAGAAGAAAAATTCTCAACCTTGTTTTTATTAATTTTACACGTTTCTTTTGTATGATAAAATTAGCCATCCTATCAATATCAAATAATAATAAACATGAATAACTTTTGTGTGGTATAATATATTCATGTTTTGATTTTGTTATGATATAAAAAGTGTGAAAAATTTGATTACAACAGTTATAAATAGCATTACCTGTAGAGGTGATAGAGCCTTGATTTGGGATGCTTATTAGAGGCTTATAGAAAACCAGTGGCTGGACATGCAGGCTAAGCCGTGTGCGAGCACGCTGCTTACTCCATAATTTGACGTTGTGTGGTCCATAGCTTTGGTTAGCTCGCGCGCTAAGCAGCTTACACCTCACGTATGACGTCACAGGTGACATCCTCCGTGTGATTGTCACGTTCAGTCCAGACCTACTGCTACCTACCAAGAATCACGAAAATAAACATCAAGGGGCTACTGTAATCAAAATAAAATTTATCTTCTCTCTTAAATCTTGAGATAGGACCATAATAATATACAGCTCGGCCCACAAAAACTGCTCGATTATCACTTAGAGGTGTGTAATCTATCCTTTATTATATATACTGTGATATTAAAATATTGGACCGATTAGTATAAGACTATATTGCTGTTAGACAATTTATGTACTGTATTCTCATTCTCAAATGAAATCTTACGAGGTTTTCAATTTGCAATGAGCTTGCCTAATAATTTTTACTTTCAATTTTTGGAGTTTTTAAAAATGGGTATAAAATATCAAATATAAGTGCTTCAAATAATCCTCTGAATTAAAAATCGCAGATTTTTTATTTTTTAAGAAAAGGCAAGGTTTAGGTCTGGCAACAAACCTGGCCCACTCTTACCCCCCCCCCCTAAATATATGAATTTTTCAGGGCGGGGGAAATAGTGTACAAGAATTTAGCTAACTGATGCCTAGTAATTAATTTCAAATGTTCAATTCTTTTTTTCTTCCGAATTCCAAAAATAATTGCAATGAAGCTATGCATGTAATTGATTCATTCCAAAATATAGAAAATACTTCATTATACCGTTCAAATTTACAAAATAATTTGGGGGGATTGCCTCTAAACAATGAATAACTTCAAAAATATAAAATGAAGTGATTTAATTTTTTTTATCATTGTTATAGACCTACGTAGGAATGTGATTAATTAAAAATCTGCGAATGCCTTTAACCTCACTCCTCCCTCAATTACTACTTGTCATTCTAATTAACAACATCCCCTCTCACTTGACTTGTTGTCAGTCCAAGCATTTGCATCTCTGCATTGTCTTGGTCTCACTGAGCATGATGATTGGACGTCAAGATTGTCATCCATGTATATACATATACACTCAAATCAAACTGAGATGAACTATATACAGTATATATATCAATCGAATATAGTAAATATCAAGCAAGCATTAATACTTTATACATAGCAAATAATTTAGAGACTATATTATATGAATGTATTTTAACTAGTAAGCGCTTCAGATATACTCGCGATCATGTCCTATATATAAAAGTGAGATCACGTTCTATGCAGTATTGTTTCAGTATTGTATATATCAATAGCTGTAACACAGCGCTGGGTCACCAGCATTTAAAAAAAAATCCCCATTCAAGAATGGCTCTGTTCTATGTAGTAAAAATAATGCCAAAATTACTCTCAGTTAGACATGAAACTGAACATCTTTTATTTATACAAAAATATAATAATGAAGAAAAAAATCAGATATCAAACTTGCATCAATCGATACATCGATATTACTTTGACTATAATACGTCTTGACTTTATTCATTCGACGTGTGAGGGCTCGTGCTTTTCTTTGCATACTAATTACAAGGAACAATGCACTATACAGAAAATCATTAAGGCATGCATTAAGCTCGCTGCAGTGGAATTTCTTTTACACCATATATATAAGGCGCAGTCACTTTATATATATATATATATATATATATATATATATATATATATATATATATATATATATATATATATATTCAAGGCATACAATAAAAAAATTATATTATATTCATGTTGAATTCACACTTGTTTTGTTCTGTGAGTCTCGTGGCTATTTTCAAGTTTATTAAAAAAGAAAAAACTTTTTTTTTTTATCGCTCGGGTTAAAAACTTTAGATTGTATGTTTTCATCTTGCGTGACTCATTTTCATAGACATATTAAACGTTTAAAACAAATTTGAGGGTTTATATATTTTAGTACACTGGAAAATAAATTAAAAATTTCTCTTATTTTTTTTAATGAAATTTAATTGCGTTAATATATATATATATATATTTAATTATTTTGTCTTCATTACCAATTTATATCCTATAATTTTTATCTAAATTTAGTCACCTCTGAGATTAGAATTATTATGTTACAAGAGTAAACAAATCAATTACATAATTGCTTTTTAATGTAAATAATTTTTAAATCATAAAAAGGTTGCTATTTTTTAATCATACTTAAATAACTATATTATGCTGTATATTATACGAAACATATAAACTAATATGCGATATAAAATTAGTCGCTGTATACGCTGGTAGTCGCTCAACTGTTACTCAGAGTAGTCAGAGTAAATGTTGCTAATATTGATGTTTAGCATAATTATTACACGTATTATTTTTTATCTTTGCTGCAATTTTACCTTATCTTTTTATGAAATTTTATAATAGATATTTTATAAATTTGTTATTGTTGAAATAAAAAGCCTTGCCATTGATGAATTGTAATTGTGCAAATTGTTAAATATATACAATATAATAATATAGAGCAATTTTATTTTTAAATAATTTAATTCAATAATATATAATTGATTATAATTTTTATTACTATATCCTATATATTCAAACATTTTATTGTACTTAATATTCACTTAAAAAGAAAAGAAAAAAAAAAACGTAACAATTTTTATTAGTTTTCTTTATTGAGTTTACACAAATTTTTATGACTAATATAAATTATGTGTAAGAAAAAAAAGCAATGTGTGTGTTCTTTTTATTCTTAATCCGATCTTTAAACAAAATTACAAAGTGGTGCCGAATTGCCTTAAAACAAAAGAGAAAAAAAAATCAGTCATCATAGTATATATAAGAGGAGTTTCTCATTAGGAAATCACGTAAAATTTGAAGAACACACGCATGTATACATATAAATATAAAAAAGGGGGGAGAAAAGACATAGCATGGCAATTTAACTAACATAAAACAATAAATTCCTCTAACATTAGAAGCGGCACGATTATAACATGTTCAAAAAAAAAAAAAGTTTTTCTTAATAATAGTAATAATAAAAAAATTGATATGATAAAAAAATAACAAATTAAATTTAACATATGTTTCAACACTTTTATATTTTAAATATTTATTGATTGATTTGGGAATGACAAGGTATATTATTTTTTTACATTGCAAACAAATCATGTACATTCGACAATAGACAAAAGCATTTTTTGTTACTCTTGTAGAGAGCATGTTTTTTATTTTTTTTTTTAATTTTTTTTTTTTGTTCGGTCACCATATAATAATACATTCTCAATAAGAAATCGTGCGTAACTTTAAAAAAAAAAAAACAAAGACAAGCATTGTTTCTATAAACTTGCTATTTGATTTTGTATATTGAAGACCACCTAAATGTATGACTCATTGGTTAAAAAAAAATTCAAGAAGAAATAAGGTTTGATTTTTCTCATTGCATTTTTTATTCAATAAATAAAAATAAATTGCTTTTTTATTTTGTCATCATAGCATATGTTGTTTTATGTAACTTGTGTTTCTATATAATACAATTATGTGAAGGTCAATTTGTTAAGGCCATATAATTAATTAAGAATTTTTATGGTCAGTTTTTATTTTATTTTTTTAAATGTGTCTCACAGATTTTTATTCTGCGAGAGCGGACAAAAGAATTTTTTATATAATAAATTCTTGACATTTTGTTATTCTTAGAAACTTGCAGTGCATGAAATGTATATTAAAAAATCATTACAATATTTAAAATATTTTACTTTGGAGTACATTATACTTGCAATATTGTCACATATATTTCATTATACAATCATTGATATGGTATTCGTATAATTTTTAATTATTTTTATAATGAATGTATTTAGTTGTTGATAAAAAGCACAATAACATCGTTGCAAAAATTTGAATGTGGAAATACATAAAAATTTATTACTTTTTTTTTTAATTAAAATTGATTATAAATACAGGAAATGATAGGCAATTTGCAGAACGTATTGGGTAAATTTTCTCCTCTTTAACAAATAAACGAAGGAGAAAATTTCAACAACAAAAACTTAATGGGAATAATGTTATGTGTTGGGAAAGTAAATTTTTTGGCTCCCAACTAAATTTAGCTCAATTATTGTATTGGCTATTATAAACCATATATTTTTGCACGAAGAATAAAAAATTTCAGGTTAGAAATTTTTAGCAATTTTTACAAATGTCTAAACTCTAAATTTTCATTTTTCATGAAAACATTTATAAATATGAAATTTTTAAATAATGACTGCGCAGCGTTATAAACTTTTCGTAAATGTTTATTTATTTGCTCAAATATATGTAAATATTATCAAATAGTCCAACAGAAAAATGAGATATAAAATATTATAATTAAAGAGTAAACTAAGTAACACCACAGCAAAATTATTCGTATAACAAAAAAAAAAAAACAAAAAAAAAAAAACTTTTCTTTAACAAACAATTCATTAATAACATTATTCTATAACAATAAAGATCTTGTAATTTTTTATGCGTAACAATTTTCAATTAAGTGAATAATATTTTAGTCATCTGTAAGATGTAAATATGACAGTTTCAAGAATCTTTTAGAGAGGGTAACAATGTTAAGAAAAAGATCATCCATCATCGTAAAGATTAATCAAAATCTCTTTCTTATGCATAACCATTATGTCAGTTTCACACTTTTGCCTAAGAAAACTTCACTTTTAATATACTATATAACAAAAAAGTAAACAAAAATATATATATAACATACTCTTTATATATATTATTATTATATATATATCAAACTTTATAAACTTTTTTTTTTTAATATTATTAAAAACATTCGTCAGAAAAGGAAACTTATGTTTGAACAAAATCCTTACAATATACTTTTATATATAACAGCGAGAGAGAGAGAGAGAGAGAGAGAGAGAGAAGGTATAAATTGTAAGTCAAAAGCTTTATATGTGATAGATATAGTCACTCAGACACATGAAATCTATTCTATATAATATTGACAGCTCTAACAATCGATTTATTTCTACCCCACTCCACCCTCCTACATCTCTGCTCTTATATATATACTCTCAAAATACAATATCTTTTTTGTATCCCTTCACTTTGCAGCGATGGATAGCCTTTAAGCGCATTTTGAATTTTTCTTCTTCTTCTTTTTTTTTATGCACTTATCAGTCACAGGATGGGAAAAGCCCCTGCATGTTTCATATATAGGCAACTTTTGCAGCACAAATGTTAACATGTGTTGCATAACCAACAGGCGCTTTTAAAACAAATTAATATGAAATGTTGTGTAAAATGTATAATCATTGCTCTTTTTGATGTGCACTTTTTGATTTGCAAAGTTATATTACATTATTTATTTTATTTACTAATTTTTGGTCTTTTTTTTGTATATATAGTAGTAATTTTTTTAATAGTAACAATATATTTTAAGGGTGCTAAAAATAAAAATAGGATGCTTGAGTTTTATTTTAGATGAATGAAATCTATACGTTAAGTAAATTTATCAAATTTTAAGATAAAAATGTTAGCATTTTATTAACAAATATATATACAGGAAAAAGAAGAAAAACTACACAACTTATAGAAATTATATGGAAATTATAAAAGATAAAAAATCAAAATGACTTAATTCTAAAAATTCTTCAAACTGACACGTATAAGTTAATTGACGTGTTCATGTCTTGTGCCAGTTTGAGTGGTACTTCAATCAAGGTCATTGACATCTAGAGCACGCAGTTATATAGGGACGTGCAATTGTTATTTACTTTTAAGATAAAAATCAACATAATAGTAACAAAGATAAACTTTGAGATGTATGGGAAAATCGTTTCTCTTTTGTTTATTTAGAAATTTTTGAATACAATCGCAATGTATCAATTGTTTACATCTGAAGCTTATGTGTTGAAAAACAAGGGAAATGTTATAATGAAATAAAATGAATAGACCTGCATATAGAGATATAGAAAAAAAATTCTCATGGAATTTTTAATTGATAATTTTCATGTAAAATTTTTGAAATGTAGGTTTATATGTATTTGATGTTGAATTTCAATTTATGTATTTTATTTTAATTTTTTTTGGCATGTTTCATTGTATATATAACTTTTAACATATAATAAGTTACAAGTGCTTGAAATTTTAAGTTAAACAGAGAGAGAGAGAGAGAGAGAGAGAGAGAGAGAGAGAGAGAGAGAGAGAGAGAGAGAGAGAGAGAGAAAGCAGCTATAGAGAAATGATTGACAGCCGAGATGGACGAAGTGAGAGAATTCAATGCCGGCAATTTTTTCTCTAATTTGAATATAGTCGACAAATGATTGTAAAGTGACGAGAGACGATATTTCACGGTTGACTTTTTGTGAGTCGGTTTGACAGGAGACGTCCTCCCACGGCGCCTCGACGTACTAGCATGTCGTCACCCGCGTCAGCTGGCAACCCGCGACACTTTACTCCCCTCATTCCCTAAAAAAATTTTCCCCTTAACATCCCCACCCACCCCACTTATTTCCCCTCCTATAATAAGGGTCAACCTCCCTACTTTTTCTCTCACCTATTTTTTTTCCCATATAAAAACCAACGTGTAATAATGATAGCTCCACCCATTTTAAATAATTTTTCCCCTACCTATTAATACCTCCTCCCTTTTTTAGTTGATTTTTTTTTATATTCTTTCACACCTATATTTTATTTCCAACCCCTCCACATTTATATAAATATATATAAAAAAATGAAAAAAGTTTTCTTTCATAGTATTTGCTGCCATCTAGGGACCAGTTAAAAAATTTAGATTAAAAAATTTATTCAACACCTTTAAATATTTTTTCCACACTTTGCTAAAAATTTTATATTATACCATCAGTTCTAAACAGCTAGCGCTCACTAGTGGATCTTTGTGGTAACTTTTTAATAAAGTATAAAAAAGCGCTTGCGCATTTTTTTTTCACTATATAAGTTAACAAGTATATGATGTCATGAAAAGATGGGTGTTATACTTTTTTTTTTGGGTTTGTTGTTGAATTGCTATGTATATTTATATGGAACTATTTTGAGGTGTGAAGTTATAGTACAGATGTGTTGTGCGAATCGATTTTGATGTCCGAGTATTTTGCGTTGCCACCACTGGACTTTCATGTCATTCAGAGAGAAAGAGAGAGAGAGAGAGTGAGAGAGAATGCACGACCTGTGGAATCATTTCTCTCTCTCTCTCTCTCTCTCTCTCTTGTCCCATACAAACTCACCAGATGTTCAAAGTGTACAACACAAATTAACTTCGTGCTTTACCGACAATTTGTTACATCTTCTGTACATATAGCACTATATTTACTGAATGTTTTATTTACTCTATATATTTGGAAATTTCTATATAGCAAGTTTAATTTGTGCTATATAATGAATAATAGATCAATTTTAAAATTTTAGCACTTTCTCTATATGTATATATGATAAAAACTTATATTTATTAAAAATGAAATATTTTGCTGTAACAATCATTAAAAAAAATTAAAAAAAAAAAAAAACTCAGATACTTTAATGCCAAAGAATAGCTTTAGGATCATTTATAAATAACAAAAATTGAAAAATGGGACCAAATTCAGCTTATACATAATCATAATCATTATAAAAATAGTCAAATGGTGATACATTCACACAAAAAAGAGAAATGTTTAGTATAATATATTAGATATAAGACTTTAAAATGCATTTGAAAAGTATAGAGTCAAATGGGGCTGCCATGGAGATTGAAAATTCCTTTAGTTAAATTAAATACAGTGTTTTCCTAAAATATCTATATATAGTGTTCATGTCAAAGGGTATTGATTTAGTCGAGTCTTTTATCTAAAACTATATTATTTCAATGGGGGTTAACTATATTACTTCCAAAATAACTAAAACAAAAAAAGTCAAATGGGGTAAAACTGGGCAGTATGTTGGAAAAGCAAACTATAATGTATTATATATATTAGTGTATAAAAAAATAATTTATATATCGAAAATTTTATAATATTTACGAATATATGAAAAATATCCAGATAATATTTAAAATTTTAAAATATGAAATCGTCATTTAACTGCGGGATTATATAATGTCAATATGAATTATTATATAACTTGAATAGTTGAATGGGGTTAAAATAGAATTTCCATAAAAAAAATGGGCAGAGTGAATAATGAGAATTATAATTTATAAATAGTCAAATGGAATGGATTTGAACTTTCATCAAAACAAAATAGTCAAATGGGGCAAACTTGACTCATCATTAAAAATAATAGCTTTTTACTTGTCAATAATATATAATTATTTCAATAAAGGTTATAATTTGAGATCTTTTCTTATAATAACAATAAAGATTATTGCATAGTTCCAATATTTGTAAGGCAATAAAACTTTCAAAATAGAAAAAAATCTATATAGTCAAATGGGGCTAACGTGATACATTAAAATAATATAAGCTTTTCATAGGCATTTTCTTTAATTTTTTCAATATAGGAACTATAAAAACTGTCAAATAAGGCTAGAAAAAAGTATTTGTGTATGTAAATGATTGAAATCTATATAAGTAACAAAATAGGGGGTTTTTAAAGAGACTTGTGCAGGTTCAATATAATTATATAATATTTTAAGGAATTTGATTATTCAATTGCAAAATTTTACGATGAATTCATATATCGTTATCCTAAGGCTTTTAAATATCCTATAAGTGGTCTTAGACTTGATGTATATGAAAGTAGTTTAACAAAGCAGCTGCAGCTGGAATATCGAGACTAGAGAAGCGCATGCTCAGGCTTTTGCATCACATTATCAGCAGTTAGCACGAGTTTAAGCGTGTTACTATGACTGCACAGCAAGCAGCGATTTTGCTCTCGGCCGTGCGACGCCAGAGCGACACAACAAGTCAGCAATGAACAGTCAGCGTACAACTACGAACACATTTCACGCTCCCGGCCTTTCATCATACATATAAATAAACGTTCCTCAAGGAAGAAAAATATTTTTACGTGCAATTATTTATCTCTGCACTGGAATAAAAGTATTTAAGAGGAAAAAGAGCAAATTTTCATCTATGGCAATTTCACTTTGATGCAATATAATATAGCAATAATTACTACTAAAGAAAAAATGTATGTAAAAGTCAATATTGATGCTTTATGTTTAACACCTTGTTTTATCAGGAATAAAAATACGACAGTTTCTCGCTAGGGTCAAGCATCAACTCCTGCAAATCTGTTCTGTCAGATGTCGAACTTTTTTTCTCTGTTATACCAAAACCCTTGTTAGAAATAGGGGAAAAATTGTAACATCTACTTCTTTTTTTATACTTGCCCCTCAACCTCAGTAATACAACAAGCTGTATACATACTTATATTGAATCTATATAAAAAAGCATGAAAAGGATCAAGAAACACGATTGGGTGAGATGCAAGTTTGTCGAGTTTGTGGAGGCGGAGCAAGATCATATCATGTAACCTATCACGTTTTACTTCTCGCACCAAAGCTTGACGTTGCTTTGAGGAAAAACATAGAGGTGGGGAAAAAGAGGAGAAAAAGGGAGGGAGTTAAAAAAACAGGAAAAAAGAAGTGGGGAGTAGGAAAAAAAACTGGAATTGAGGGGTAGGAAAAGTAGTGTTTTAGGGGTATCTTTTTGTTAAAAAACTAATAAGACAAGAGATTCCCACATTGAACGACTTGAACATAAGTCTGTCTAGAGCTACAAAATAAGTTACATGTAATTTAAGCAAATTGTATTTACCTCATATGGGATTCCACTGAAAACCAAGAGGCAATTACTTTTAATACTATAAGACCTATATATAACTTTACTTTGCCACTAGATTTTATGCTCTCATTTCTATGCTGTTGGACATACTCTTTCTATTTTTTTTTCAAACTTGACAAGTCTAAGACTCATGCTGTAAGTGCCTTTTCTCTGTAAAGCAATTCCAAAAGCACTTGTTTACATTGAACTTTTGTGTTTTACTTAAATTAAATATTAAAATATTATTAAAAAGAAAAAAAAAGTAGGAGAAAGAGAAGAGGGAGTTTAAAAAAATCATCGAAGCGTTAAGAGCTGTGCTTGCGTGAGCGAGTGACAAACTAAAAATTTCCCCTCCTCGTGTTCTCGCCTGCTTGCTCCTCTGCAGACAGTAGCCGACTAACGTGTGTTCCAACAACAAGTGCACTGCGCCTGTCTTCTTCTTTTGCTCGCGTAACTCTACCTCAGAATATTAGATTAATTACTTTTTTTATGTATAAGTACTTTTTTTTTTGCAAAAGACAAGTATTTTTTGTTGTCAAACTACGTAATCCAAGTTATAGTTGATCAACATTTAAGGGTAACATGTGCTATCATGTTATAAGGGGAGGTAAGAAGGAAGGGTGGTGGGGGGTATAGGACTTGATAGTATAGTTATCGTAATAAGGAGAGAGGGGAAGAGTGACAATAAGGAATAAAGAAAGACAAAACACAGGAAAGAAGATATGAAGAAGAAAACTACCCCTATAATGTATTATTTGAAGAAAAACACCCTCTCCTGTAAATAGTATTAACAAAAACGAACAAGAAATCGGTAAAGTTCGGTTGTTTGGTGGTGGTAAGAAGAAGAAAGTGTTTGTGTGGGGGTGGGTATTTTGTCGTATTACTGAAGAAGGAGTAAAAGTTTACCAGTCAGTAGTAAAATCCCCCTAGAGGCAACCACCAGCACAACAGTGAAGCATGTGTATGTGTGTGTGAATTGTCGTCGTGTATTTATATATGTGCTAAACTTTAACTTTACACTAACACGCGACAATAGTGTGGGGAAAACAACTGTTCATACTTCTCGGCAATTGCTTCACTACTTCCCGGTCAAACTGTTCAGTAAAACATCGGACTTTTATGTTATTAAACAAGAAATATAAATTTTAAGCAAATATGAGAAGGTAAAAATAATAACTAAATAAGACTATATTGTTCTTGAAGAGGGGAAATTATTATATATTATTGAATAATACATATTTTCCCCCCTCTACTAATTTTTTCTACCCCCCCACTTCTAGAAAAAAAAATGCAGTAAGCTAGCGCACAAGCAAACGAGTGAAGTTAAAAAAAAAAAAAATACTGATCAAAGTGATCACCCACAGTCGTAGCTAGGTACACAGAAGTGAGATACACCCCCCTGTATCCCCCCTTGCCCCACCACTAACAACTATAGCAAGCAGCTCTTGTGAGATCATCAAATCATCAGCTAGCTCGCGGTGGCAGCGGCGTGGCAGTGCGGTGGCAAACCTTTTCTCTCTCTCTCTTCCACCCTCGTACCCCTTCGCTATCTCGCGCTACCTCGCGAACAACAACAAGAAAAAAAAATCGTCCTCAAGTCAACTCCCACTCATCATCACTTTACTTAGAAATCTAACGCCACCACACCCAGACAAACGGCTACTGTATGTGCTTTTTTACTTCTTCAACATCAGCAGTATCACAATTATGTATTTGAAGAAAACAAGAAGAAGAAGGAGAATTATTACGTGTGATTGGTGACAATAAATTAGTGATGTGTGATTTACTGTGTTTAAGTGATCCTGCAATTTTAAGAAGACTGTTGTGTACATTATGTTATTCTTGAGTGGTGTTTTGTTTACATTTATTTGCTATTAAACCAAAGTGACAACAATATTTATATTAAATTTTTTTTTTCTGTGACAGTGTGTTAGGACATTTTATCAAAAAAATTGTGATATTTTAAAATTAATAAAAATGTCACAATTTGGTTTTTCTGGATCTCCAAATGCTTCAAGCCAAGTAAGTAATTTTTTTATTCTTTCTTAGAGAGAAATTATGTTTAAGTATAAATATTTTCTTAACAATGCGGTATTTGAATTATTCATTATAGTGTCGTTTAAGTGGTCATTTTTATATACCTGGGCTATTTAATGATGACTCATGAAGCTTGAATTCTTAGAAATTAAAAATCTAGTTAGTAACAATTTGCTGTACTATTCGCTATAAATTAAATTTTTGAAGTTTTTTTAACACTAAAAAAATTATTTCACTTTTTTTTATAAATTTTTTTTTTAACTACCAACACGTGTTTGTTTACATATATATAATTATTTTTCACAACATGGGGGCATTTTTTTTTTTTTTTTAATATTATTTAATGCCAAAATATGACAAAATAATTTTGTCATATAATTTAACAAAAATATATTACTCATAAAAAGAAGAAGTGTGAAATTTTTATTATTATATATATATACAACTTTTAATCTTTGATTTTAACTTGATGAAAATGACAAATTATGAGGGTAATTTTTAACCACACAGAATTTCACCGTGATAAAGATCATGGAATTTTAAATATAAAAATATTTCAGTGTTCATTTAAATATTGATGTTATAAATCATTACTATATTGAATGAGAATTGACATTTTCAAATGTGATTTTACACGATAAAATTGGTCATAGAACATTTAATATTTAGTTTCCAAGTGTCACCATACACAAATAAATCCTCATATATATATTGGCTCGCAATGTGGCTATATTAATATATCAGTGATTGAAATATAATTGACTGTTACATAAATTGAAATATTGATTTTAATTTTATTGAAAATTTCAAATTAAAGAACCATACGTATATGTTTTATATATAAACGTTTATATTATTAAATAATATAAAAAAAGAATATTCCAGCAATAATATTTTTTTATTCAAAAACAATGTAAACAATTTAACTTTTATTTTTATTATTGTTAAAGTGCCTATAAAAATACCACCTTTATTGTTCTTACAATTATTGTATACACATTCTATTGTTGACATTAATTTACCCTCTTGTTGCATTGTTATTTTTTTAAATATGAAACAAATCAAGTATAAAATTACAAAAAAAAAAAAAAAAAAAAAAAGAAGAAAAATCAAACAATTTATGTTAGAGTATTTTGGTTTCAAATAAAATATATTCCAATTGTTTTGCGCACCTTTTCAATTTATATAAACGTATAAAAATATATTATACAAAAAAGGTTTTGAATTTAATTTGTTATTTTTTAAAAAAAAATACAGTTATATTGAAATATTTGTATCTAATTCATTGATCGTTGGTTTTATTTCATTTACGTATGCAAACATGTAAAGCAAATTATTATACAGGGCATTGTGCGCGGATATAACATACGTATATGTCTGTAATAGCCTCTTTGCCTTTGAATATATATATATAGGAACAAATGTGCATGCGCATCATATACGTGAATATACAAAGAGCTAACTTCCTTTCGAACACCTGACATACCTACTTTGGAATAATCCATTCATTAAAAAT
The DNA here is from genome assembly GCA_949318235.1 of Ecdyonurus torrentis. Classification (NCBI taxonomy): domain Eukaryota; kingdom Metazoa; phylum Arthropoda; class Insecta; order Ephemeroptera; family Heptageniidae; genus Ecdyonurus; species Ecdyonurus torrentis. The sequence goes on along the minus strand of OX439132.1, from coordinate 39,848,082 downwards.
TTATTAATAAAAAATAACAAAAAGATAACAATTTTTTAATCAATATATTGTTTTAAAATTAATATAATTAAATTAATAGTCTTAAAAATATATATAATAATAAAGACTTCGAAATTTTAATTATTTTTCTGTTTTTAAAAAAGGTATAAATTTAATTTTGCTTATTATATAATATGTTTGCTGTCAATAATCATTATTGTCACATTATTTATGACATGTAGATATCAATCTGCAACTTTATTTATAATATGGAAAAAAAAAAAAAAAAAAAAAAAAAAAAAAAAAAAAAAAAGAGACGTAATATATAAAATGATGAGAGATCGTCGTCAGTGATTTTATAATTTTACTCCGGTGCCAACTAATTTATAAAATGCAACTCATATAAAAACACGTGCTTATATATGAAAAATTATATTACAAAATTATTGTTATTTTTTGTGTTGTTATTGAATCATATATAGCAATAAATTTGTATTTTCTGTTAGTACAGTATATAATATCCGTTTTTAAATAAAAATATAATAATTATCTATACTTATAATCACATATAATATTTAATATATATGCGATGAAAAAAAAATCCTTGATGATAATACGTTTCCTCGCGGTATTATACAAAAATTGTTATTCAGAGAGTGAGAGAAAGGAGACAATAGTTTAATATAAATCAGAGGTAATAAATAGGTCTATATGTTATAACATAACAATATACACACAAAAAAAAACTTTTTTTTTCACTGTAGTGTAAAATTTTTCTATGTATATTTTCCATGCTTTGGCAATTAAATATAATGTGACAACAAACTGGATTTTTTTCCCCTTTTATTACAGCAACTTTATTATGTATTTAAAATTTGTAAATTTCCAGAACGAAATTATATATACAAAAATTTACCCATTTTAATAAATAATAATATTATTTATTAGATGTTAAATTGTAAATAATGTTACAAGAAATGACAGTCAGAGAGTGAAATCAAATATAATATCATATACAAAGCATTATATTCTTGTATATTGATATGTGAACTGATTTTTTTTAATCCTTATAAAAATATAAACTTCTATATCAACCAAAGATAAGAAACTAGTCTCTAGCGTGTTTTTTTTTTTTTCATTTATGTAAATATGTATTTTTTTAAGTCTTTGATGAGAGCCGATATGTGGATGTATTTTGATCGTTAGAGCGAGAGAGAGAGAGAGAACTAACAAAGTATAAAGCCTCACATTTTATGTAAAGGTGTGATAACATATACTATAAGAAGCTACTGCATAATATTATATTGAAAGTATATAGAAAAGCTAAGTGCTATGTGATGCTATGTACATTATATTACTTATAATATGTATACACACATGGACGTTATTTCTTATCGTACAAGTAAGATCACTTGCAATGCACTTTACATAGATGACTCCTCAGCCTCAGTATATAATGTAAAATATGTAACCAGCTTTCTTATATACTTTTTCTTGTTACAACATTATCCCTATATTATACATTATATATACTTATGTATATAAAGTATCATAACCAACTAATAAATATTAATCCAGCAGAGAGAATACGTGCATAATAGTGTGATCTTAAAAAAAAAATACTTTAAATATTTTTACTTTTTTAATTATTAACTTTTGCTTAAAGAATTTAATGTTGCTCCTTAAACGAATCAGTAAAAATTAGCCATGAAAAAATAATGTCGAATTTTTATGTTGCATTGTATAATAGCAAAAAGGAAACGCTTTATGAAAAAGGTTAGAAAAGAAAAATGCTTATTCTTCAAAACATTTTTGCATGCTATACAATGCCAGAATTTTTTTTTTGTTAAAATATTACATGAAAAATATGAATTGATTTTTTTTTATTCTGGAGATAAAATAAGCACAAAAATAGAGAATTAGTCATAAATAAATATATAAGAAATTTGGAATCCTTTTATATAGATAATATAAGATTTTGATATAAGTGTTGCTCATTGGCGTCATTGTACAGTAGTCAAGTAAAAGGTATAAATTTAATAATTTTTTTTCACATTTATATATAAAATATTCATCAGCACTAAAGGTACATACATTATCAGCTCTAGTAAAGCTACTTGACAATCTTTTGGCGGCTTGTCATATCAGTATCGTGTAATTTGTTTTAATCGTTTGATTTAAAAACTTATATAGCACCGTCGGTAAATCTTTTTAATAGATAAGATATAATTTTTCGTAAACTGTGATTAATATATCCTCATTATATTATAAACTTTTTTTTTATTTAAAGTAGCCGCTAAAGTTGTTTTTGAATATTTTTTACATTGTGATTATTGATAATTTTTTTTTCTTTTTTTGTCGCAACACGAGTGTATAAAATGTGTTCATAAATAAAGTAGGTTAAGAAATAGATTTGTTTAAATGATATAATACGTATATACAAAGAAAAAATATATATGAACATGTAAATAAATTTAAAATAATATCCTACACACAAAAAATTGCTTTCAAAAATATAAAAAGGTGCATTCACGCATTTTTATTAATTAATTGTTGCAAAAAACGTTTCGCAGCAAATTGAAAGTACTTAGCATTGCATTAAATTAGAATAATTAATTTGTACAATTTAATACAATCTTAAGAACTATTGTAATAAATTTTAATACTGGAATAAGTATGAATATAAATATCAATTTCTTCCAAATTCTTCTTGGTTGTAACTATTGGAAAAATAACAACAAATTATAATAAGCGTTAAACGCAGTACCATCTAAAAGTTGCCTATATAGTTAAAAGCATTTCAAGGAAAATTATTACAAATTAATTTGCATTTAATTTTAGTAATTTTATGAGTTACAGTATGGCTATATATTGAAAACTTTAAACCCCGCAGGTATAAACATTATAGAAAATAAATGTTATTCACTTTCCCGTGCATCGGTATATTTTTATTTGTTTTGTGATGCGCAGAACTTGAGCGGTACAATGCAATAAACATTTATTGATGAATCTTAAATGAAATTAGTTTGTCTCTAAGTATAAAATATAAAATCATTTGTATTCCGCTGAATGATTTGTCAGTACCAGTTTTTATTAACATGAAATTTAAAAAATTATAAATTGTACTTTATATCATTGAATATTAATTTAAAAATCATTGCATTCATAAAATGATGTTAAAATCTCCCCTATATAGCAAAGAAAAAAATACTTAATGTTCTATGATTTAGCAACACATATACCCATTAAATTTTATAATAAAAATTAAAAATCTATAAAGAATAAATAATTTTGACCTTATATATACTTGTTTTTGAGTAATATTAATTATTAATATTTTATTAAAAATTTTACTATATATCTTTGTAAAACAATTTATATACCGTGAAACACCCCTCAAGCTAAAATTTGTTAAAATACTTCAATATTCCTATATTTTTGACATCTGGAAATTATATATAACACGCTCTCCATATCCCCTTAAAACTCATCCCCGCATCACTAATGTTTGCTAATTATTATAAACTTATATAGAAAAAAGTAATTACCAAAAACACTAAGCAGATATGATTGTTTACTTATTCACAGGCACACATATGTCATAGATTGAAAAATAATGTCGTTAGTATATATAAAAGTAAAGTTAAAAACGATGTAACTTTATATGTATTTTGATGGAAGGGACATTTGACATAAATACTCAGACATAATATGTTGAAGATGACGCCAAAGTTATATATAGGGGCTGTTATTGAGACATGTACCTGTACTGGCGCCACTTATATAGAATTATCTCTTCACAACAATCTAAAATGTATATTGTATATAGCTTAAGGGAGAGATATTTGACACTGTCTTTGCAATAACAACATCTTAGAGAAATTACATGAAAAAAAATCACAGGTATATACACAATTATTTTGTCGGCATCACTATAAAAAAAAATTTAAAGGATTATTTTATGACTAATGTTTTAAAACTTTTTATGGTTATTTGAGTTGTTTTTTTCTCACGCCGGAATTAAAAATTATATAGATGACAATTTTAAGGGGTCGTTTTTATAGTTCCGTATTATTGGATTTTAAATCCCGGTACATGGAGAAAAATATAACTAAAGAGTTACTATATATTTAGCCTTTTAATTATTTATAATAAATTTGTTATATGGCAAAGTTTTTTAAGATCTAAACAATTATTTACCACTGAAGAAATTACGTTTATGCTGACGAGTTATAATGTCTAAACTTTTTTCAGCCGCAAGTTATTGGTTTGTACTGAAGAGTTACATCTAACTGGAATAATTTCTTAAATTTATGTTTTCCGTGTAACCATGTTTTATTAAAAAAAAAATCTTTTTATATTTAATTAGAATGTCGGTTACTATATTTAAAAATTACAGCTGTAAATAAAAATATAATATTTAACAGCTTGCCACCCATAATTCATCTTTTTTTTTTAATAGTTATGATAGAGTTATTAAATAATCATTTACTTATTGAATATGATGTCTACCATGTTATATTGTAATAAGGGGTGGCCAAAAAGTATTGAAAAACAAAATTAACATTCATATAAAGAACTTTTATATTTTTTTTCACCCAACAACTTCTCTCTTTTCTATATTATATATACACTCATTTTAATTCTGGTTTGGTAAGCATGCATATTACTTTTATGTACGCATAACAAACAACATTTTGAGCTAATAACGAATTCTGTTGGTTGTGTATTATACTGTAAGGGCGTTACCTTAAAACTTTTTTTTTAGAGGGTCTTTATCTAAAACAGCATAATAAAATATAAGCGTCCATTTCTATAACTATATGGTCCGCCTTGTCTATATTATAGTAGTATGATGGCCTATAGCCACGTTTTTTTTTTTTTTTTTTTTTTTTTTTTTTTTTTTTTTTTTTTTGGTGTGAATAGATTAGTACTTATAGTATAAAAAGGGTTAAGGGGTGTAAAAGGGTTGATAGAACAGATGTATGCATAAACCTAACACCCCTTTTTTTTACCTCCCCATATATACATACATAATACTCCTCTACCCCCTTCCCCCCCAAAAACTCCATTCTACATTTAATGTACGTACCTTTATAATATTATCTCCTATATGTGCTTCATCTCTTCCACTTCGTATATGCATATGTAGAACTAGTTTACAACAAGCACTTCTCGTATTATTTTTTTTTCTTCCATTCATTTTCATTATTACATTTAAAAAATTTTAACTTGTTTAATTCGTGTTGTAATACCATGAAAAATTTGTTTGAAAAAAAAACTTCTTCTTTTTTTTCCACAAAAATATAAAACCGTTTTTATATTATGTATAATATACATTTTTTTTTTCAAGTGTTGTTGGAATGCTTTGTATTTTTGAGTTATATATTTTTTAATTAAAGCATTTATTTTTAAATACTTTTTATTTAACTGCTTTTTAGTGTAATGTATATATAAAACGCAATTATGTTAATAAAAATCGAATTTAAAAAAATTCTATTTAAAATACAGTATTAATATTGAAAAAGGGAATTATTTTGAATTACTTATAACATAATACGGTATTTTGATTTATATAAAACACATTTTCCTCTATATGGAGATTATCAATATTAAAACAATTATTATTTTATATTTTATTTTATCATATAGTTTATCAGTAACTCAATCTTATATACCAGACTCGGAGCATTATCGCAACATTTTATATATTTCAAAACTATAAAAATAACATTAGTAGAACGGATGTAGTAAAATCAATAATATTGGAACTATAGAAATATTATTTTTTTAATCTTTTAAAAAAATGTTAATATATATATAACAGACACTATAATATATAATAATACACTTCTTGATATAATTTTATTCAAATTGAATACAATAAAATGTTGCAAAGGCATTAAAAAAATAATATAATAGAAGTGTCATATAATATGAAAATATTATAATATTAAAATTAATATATAAAAGATAATGTTATAAAATATATATAATAAAATAAAATTTTCATATATTTATGTTGGTGGATATTATTTATAATTTAATTGTAAAAAATGAGCAGGTGAAAAGGTTTAAATTGACAGTCTTGAACATTTGCAAGAGCATATAAGAAAATGTCACTTGTCAACTTTTTAATGTCTTTCTAATCATTTTAATGAACCCTCATATTTGGTCATTCACTCAAATATCCGCTATTTTGAGGATATAAAATTTATGAATTTAAAAGTCTTAAATTTGCTGGTATACTTTTTTTTAATCAAATATATCTATTCTACGAAAAGTTGAATAAATTAACAGCGTTGTGATATAATGGTCGAGTTTAATAATATAGGAAAGAAGGAAAAAAATTGTTAATAAGTTTTTCAAAGGAAAGCTTTGTGTTGAACAATCATTATAATTCTGTTAACACTATACAAAAATAATAGTTTATTTTTAATCAGTATTTATTTTCCTATATACGTAAGTTTGAAGCTGTAGTCTTTTAAGAATTTTTTTTTATATAGGCTTGTAAACAATGTTAAAGCTATGTATTTTGACTTTATGTTTTTTATTTCCTCAGGTGGCTGCTGCAAGTCCCTCTCCTGTGGCTGCATCTACCTCCGCCCCTCCACCCCCAGTGACACCCCCGAGCTCGGCGCCACCCTCGGCACCTGGATCAACGTCACTACCTCCTCCGAGATGTTGCGACTCTGGCCGTCCTCTCTTCACCGATCCTTTAACTGGTCAGAGTGTATGTTCTTGCCAGTATGACCCCCAAACCCACCTCCTTAATTATCAGAGACTTGCAACCGCTGGACTACCCCTCTCCATGTACAGTGCACCTTATGGAGATCAGATGGCTGCGTATTTCCCTGCGCTCGGCGCGGACCAAGCACCTTTTTACACCTCCACGGTGAGTACAGTTTATTTCAGTCTCTTCTTTCCGTGCTATTTAGAGTACTTCTATACTAAATTCAATTATATTCATTTTAATTGTATCATATTATATAATTTACGCTTTAAAACGAGCTCCAAAGTATTTTGCCCCCTGGCAACTTGTGTAGGTATGCAACCTGCTCAACATAATGGACCGACTTGTTGCCTAACTTTCAGGATGACACATTTTCTTCAAAAAGGTCAAATAAAACAAATAAAATACATAACAATGTATTTCAGACATTTATATCCACTTAAGAAAAAAAGAAAACTTAAAACTTATATATAATATTATTTTATAATAATTTTTAATATTTATATACGTTGCAATTTTTTACTACATATGTAGGCATTTTTTCCCCTCCTATTTTACTTCAAGTACACAAAATTGTCTTGTTGAAAATATAATAAGCATGGAAGCAAACATAGTAGAGTGTATACTTATATTATTATTAAGTTAATATATTTGTTTAGTAATATTTATTGATTTCATTGGAAGAATTGTATAAAGCCGCGGGAATTAAAGTTATTATCATTTCAAAAGCTGCTATAATTATATATATAAATTGAATTTTTTTCCTTCTGAATAGTAATTTTTTCTAAGATTAATTCATATAATTAAATATTTTTCTTATAATTATATGAAACTATTTTTATTTTTATTATAATAATCGTACAAAAATATCAACAAAAAAAGATATTATGATAAAGCAATAATATGTTTGTGCACTCATTTTACCATAGTTTATACTTTTCATTACATTTAAAAACTAAAACAAGGTTGAAATCTGAAATTTATATTTGTTTTTAATTACATGTTTTAATCTTTTTCTCTCACCTCACGGAATACTTTTGTATTTCTTTTCAACAATTTTTTTTTTTTAATAATAGAAAATTTACGTTTCCTTTACAAATTAAAAAAACATGATCACGCGATTTTTTTTTCTCTTCTTCTTTCACGTTTAAGATTATTAATATTTAAGAAAACTTATAATATTTATTCTAGTTTTTACACCACGAGTCGTCATAATTATTAGTTTTGTATGTAATTAGTTACAAAGCTTATGACTAAAGCGTGCGACCACACAAAACTATTTTGTTTATTTTACGTGTTTTTTTTTAATAATTATTATTTATTATTACAAGTTTTATTACCTATATTGTATGAGATATATAACATAATATTTAAACGTTTTTATTTTTTTACAGTTAAAATTATTCAAAGAAATACTTAATTTATTTCATTTTTCAAGACTTCATTAGATTTAATAGCTCTTGGAAATACACGGAAAAAAATATTTATTATAGGGATTGTTTTGATATTTATAATAAATATCGTGTATCTTTTAATATAATGTAACAAATTTTAGTTTTTAGAATCAATATTTCTATAAATAAAATTTATATAAACGTTTTGATTAAATATGACACAAATGGAAACAAGTTTTCATCGCTTGGAATAAAAAAAAGAAGAAGATAATATCAAAACATTTGACAACGATAAAAATCATACCAGTATAAGGCTTTAAAGTATAAGAATTATTATATATTTCTATATTATAGGTGTAAAATTTATTGTTATTTGGGAATAAAATTATTTAGATTATATATCAACAGTAATTTTTTTTTATAATTTTCTTATGCGACTAAATGTTTTATTTGTATATACAAAAAGAAAAATGAATATTAATGGTTAACAATAATACATAGAAATTTCCTGATGCGGTATTTCACTTCATTATTGAGTTATAGTCAATTCAACGATTAGCCTGCAGTGCTTGGGTGGTTAGTTATATTTGATGAGAAGTTGACGTCAATTTTGTCACGAAATGTTGCGAAGTTCGTGTATGGAGGATTGCCAAAGTATAAAGCCTGTTGCCTGCTAAACATGCAGTATTATATAGACGAGACGAGTGATTGTCACTCACTCAGACAGTCGCAGACAGACGGTCACGAGACACTCTCTTTGTCGCGGGTTGAAGGGCTCTCTCTCTCTCTCTCTCTCTCTCTCTCTCTCTCTCTCTCTCTCTCTCTCTCTCTCTCTCTCTCTCTCTCTCTCTCTCTCTCTCTCTCGCTTGCTTTGAGGTCTTTGGTGCTTGCATTCACTCGTACACTTACAGGGCTTCACACCTTCCTGTTTGTCACTGCACTCGCACCCACACATGATTATCATCTGTATATACAGTAGCCAGTCTAATAATATATTCCCTCTCTCTTTAAATAATCACTAATTTCTATCATTGCGAAGTGCTGAAATATAATTTAATTGGCAAGGAATTAATTTATTCCAAGCTTTCTATTTTTTTTATAATGTATAATGCTTATTACTATATATAAATAATATTTTTCACTCGTTATTTTTTTAACTATGTATATTCCTTAAGTATGTAAAAAAATATATGAATTGTATGCCTTCTGTGATGACACAACTAAAATTTAATAAAACCTCTGTACTGTACATACAGCATAATGTTTAACATATTTGAGACATCAGCTTTACATTGCATTAAACCTCACGTTGTATACAATATGTACAGAGACATAGGGAGGGGGGTTGCATGCCATACCTTGAAGTATATATCTAGAAACATAATTTGATTAAATTCAATTTATACTAGGTTTGACGTTTGTATTATATGTATAGGTTTTTTTTTTTTATGTTGTATATGCATGGAATCCTTATAGCATTTTCTTAATCATGCTTTATAACATTAAACTTGCTATATAGTACATTTTATTGTTATATATATTATATGCAACTGCAATAATGATTAGAGATTTTATATATTAATGTAATTATTTAGTAACATTTTAATATCATTTGGATTACATGAACTATATGATATGATTTGTATAATATTTGTTATTTAAATATTCAAATTTTTAATTAATGTCCCTTGCAATTTTTTTTAATTCACACAGTTTATATTTAAAATATTAAATATTTTATAAATGAACATTTGATATTCATAAACCAATATTTAATTTTTATAAAATAATTGGGCAATAATAAGTATATAGTTGAATGTACCACATTAATAACAAAGCAATAAAAAATAACAACCCAGTAATCAAAATAAATCTATATATTTCAATTGATACAAATATTATATAAAAAATACCATTCTTATAATACATGCACACACACACACATACACACACAAAAACATATTACGTTTTATAAGAGACGTTTTCTCTATACGTTTACATAAACATAAGCTTGTAATGTTAAAGAAACCTTAAAAAAATTGAACACGACATATAATAATAATAATGTATATATATATATATAATTATATATATATATATATATATATATATATATAATATAATATAAAAGATATATATATATATAGAGTGTATATATAGGCGTGGTGAAGTATTATAACCCGCCGTGATCATGTTAAATCAAAACGTCATATACAGCGCATTATATTATTGGATAAATTTGAAATGACACTCATGTAATGTGCAAAGTGTTATACCTTGGTACTTGAAAATGTAATAATATACGATTTTATTTTTGTATACTACACTGAGAGAAGTTTTTTAATAATTTCATTTGATAAAAAAAATATATTGGAAATATAGGTACATAATTGAAACTCATGAAAATAGTCATCCTCATATAGGGTATAAATCATGTATTCTCTGCAAGGCTGGTTTCATATATAAATAATGTACTTTTTATATTACTGCACAGGTTATCAAATATAATTAGTTATTATACATTTTAATGGTTAGAAAATCAGACTCTATACTTTGGTCTAGTGGATACAGCTTTCACTCAACAAGCGCGGGAGATTCACGTTCGATTCCAAGCCGTTACCGAAAGTTTTTCATCAACGTTTGATGGTTTTAGAAATTTATAGCTTGGGAAACAATACATATTGACCATCTTGTTGTTTTAATTAAAATAGGCAAATAATACTGCAGCAGCATATTCCTAGTCTAAAAGATCTCAACTATATATGCCCAGTCTGTAAGGAGGCTACAAACACTGTAATTTACGAGGTATTTTTTTGAACAAACCAATGAATAACAATATATAAACAAACAAATAAAAATCAATAAATATATGGATTGAAAAGCAAAAGTCTTCTTAAATACAAATTACCAACTGAAAAAAAATTAAATAATACACGTATGACCTCAAATTTTAATTTAATCCTTTATTGTTATATGAAAAAGTATAACAAAAAAAATAGTAAAAATTTTAAAAAAAGTATAAGAAAATAGGTTGACATGTCAAAATGATTAAAACGTAATTAAAAATTCAAAAGTATAATATAAAAGGTGTCGTGGTAACATACATGCAAAGTAAGTTGTCATATTACGATTATCAAAAATTACATGTCACCCTTTGTGTGTGTGTGGTGCAGTGTTATATAACAGCTTTTTTTGTAAATATTATAAATTTTGAGTGTCTTGAAAACGAGAGAATAAGAGAGAGATTTTATACAAGGTTCCCCTTTTTTTTTTTTTTTTAAATTCTCTTTATATAGTCAGAAAAGTTTAGAACAATTTTATCTTATGTTATAGAACATTAAGACATACGGGATAGACCGTGTGGTAATTACTTACTTCACCCAAATAGATAATAGAGAGAGAAAAGACGACGATGTCTCATAGGGGTTATTTATACTCTGTATAGTAATAGAGAGAGTAAAAGAATTTTCTCACCCTCTTACAAAAAAAGACGATATATCACTCCAGACTTCCCCATATAGTTCAGGGCAACTAATGGACGTTAATCGATAAAAACCAAATTGATGAATAAGAAAGAAGACTTTATTTACAAAAGAAATTTTTTAAATAAAATTCAACAAGAGACAAAATTTAATTATTCACTCAAAAAAAGGATGCATTACTTTTACAAATCCTAACTTATTTGAGATAAGCACTTTTGAGTTATTATAATCAGCTAAAATTATATATTTTAGCAAATTATAATTAACAATACCTAATATAAGTTGTTTTCAGTGGTTTTTAGTTATTTTATGCTATTTAAAGTTAAATTAGCTATTGTTAATAATTTGGTAAAATGAATTATTTTAGCTGCTCAATAACTCAAAAGTGTTTATCTCAAATAAGTTAGAATTCGTAACTGAAGTCTAATGCACCCTTTTTGTGAGTGTTTAGATAAAAAAAACTGTATAAATTATTAGAAAAATAATTGTAGGTATCATATTGGTCAAATTTCGTATAAATTAAAAATATTCGCAATATCTCAAAAATAAATAACTTATACAATCCTCATTTAGTGAAAATTTAGACATCATAACAAGTCCATGTTCAGTTCACTATATAGTCTTTTTGGATATTCTAATTCATATAATGCTACTTATACTTTTGTCTTTGAGAAATATTTATAATTCAATTGTTTTCACTTCCTTGTTCATTTCCTGTGAATTATTATAATTAACAAGTTATTAAGTGTGAATGGTGACAAATATGGTGATCACTTATAGTGCGAGTCTTCACAGGTCAAGAACCATGGCCATATAGTGCTTATAGATATAATATGTATAAACCAAAGAACGTGATATTAAATAAATATATGTAGATATGAAACTTAATGTGTTATATGTGTCCTGAAAAAGGACATGTCGTGTATATGATGTCATTTGTATTTACAAAACTATAATATGCGTATTATAACATGAATAAACATGGAGTAATGCAGTTAGATATCGAGTGTCGTATAGAGTACTTTTGTCAATGAAAGAATGCAGTGTCAATTCAAATATGTGACAATTATTTTTAATTATACTTTAATTGACAATTATTAAATAGAATTAAACTCATCTCGCATATTTTATTTTATTTTTCTTGCAAAATTTAGTTTAGCACATTTCAGTCTCAGTGACTTCCTTATTAAAATACATCATGATCAATATGAAAAAAAAAATTACCATTGATTGCATAATATATCAGATTGAATCTGATAGTGGTTGATCAGAGCACTGCTGGAAGTATGTGCTTTCACATTCACAATGTGATAGCTGATGGAAACTATAACACATAATTATAAAAAAGGGTATATACGCGCAAAATTATATATAAAATTGTTGCTATTTTTAAATTCATTAAAAAAAACACGAAGAAAATATCAATCTAAAGTATTTTTCTGTCAAAAATTTCCTTCCTTATATATATATCAACTATACAACAAGCTTTCCTTAAGTATTAATATTTTATTAATCCAACATTATAAAGAGCTTATAAATATATAAAAAATAATACTGTGTACAGAATAAACAGCTGGTTTTATATTAACTTACAAACAAGGCTATGAGCTACTACTTATGTCAATGTTATATAGAAATATATTATAGTTTTTAAATAAATTTAATAATAAAAAAAAAATACATATTATTATATTTTTATTTCATTTGATGACAGGTGCAAATTAAACAAAAAAAATGCAAATTAGTTTTTAGCTCTTGATTCTTTTATATATTATAGTGTTAAAATTTTGGGTGGTTTGTGAGGCTCTTAGTCTTTTTTCTTTTTTTTTTAAGCACACACTCATGTGTATGTGTGTGTGTGGGTCTGGGGTTCCCCCTTCCCCTCCCCCCGAGCTACTAGATCAAGGTGTGTGTGTGGTGTGAGGTGACCACTAGCGCTAGGTGAGGTGTAGCTTGGCCTTCCTTTACCTTGCTGCTTTACCTTGCACACGAAACGTGAGATGACAGCTTGCTCGAGATATTGCCCCATCTCTCTTCTCTTCTCTTCACGCCTCTCTCTCTCTCTCTCTCTCTCTCTCTCTCTCTCTCTCTCTCTCTCTCTCTCTCTCTCTCTCTCTCTCTCTCTCTCTCTCTCTCTCTCTCTCTCTCTATACTGTGTGTGCGTCTCTTTACAATATACGTTATCCTGACACCTCGTTGCTTGCATGTATTATAATATATTTATACCCTGCTATACAAAAATATAAGAACCAATTGTTTATATATAAAAAAAAATATCCAAACTTGTTACGCACCTATAGAAAAAAAAAAGTCAATTCATTGCAATGCTTTAAATGTAAGGAAATACCTAGAGATATCAACTTCAATAATATTTTTAAATAGATACAATTATATAAGAAAGCAAGAAATACAATAATAAATCACATTTAAATTATATTGTATACATCAACATTTCCTGTGTACTATTTGTTCAATAAAGAAATAAATTTTACTGAGATTGCAAAGCACTTGTGCAGGTGATTCGCATCGTCCAGTTCCACCCTGTAGAACACAAAGTACATAAACAGAAAAAAAAAATACCTTATATGTATAAGTCAGCTTTACGCTTCATAAAGTTCACAATAACTACATTAATAACCTTTTTTATACATATAAATGTTTATAAGTACTTTTTTTTATATATACATAACTGAGAGAAAATAATAATTTATTTATGTTAAAATAAATTTGTTGTAGTTGTCAATTTTAGTGTTAAAAAAAAAAAGGAGAGCAATAACGTTCCTAATCTAATACATGCATGTAGTAGAAACATTAACGGTGTAACCATTTTTAGTTTACCGTATATAGCATCAGTATTATACAGCACTCAAATATACTGTATGTACGTACACATATTACAATAATGTATATAAAAACTGTTGTAATGTATAATGACTTATTATTATTCATGATATAGGAAATGTATTTTTTTTATATATATTTGTTATATATAAAAATTTTAAATTTAGATTGACTCTTTTTTAATGTCAGGTCTTTTTTTTTTTTTTTTTTTTTTTTACATACATATATATATATTTATGTGAAATAAAAGTTTAACATACATGTGTTGCAAAAAAAAAAAAAAAAAAAAAAAAAAAAAGTTATACATGTTAAGTGCACTCTGGCAGTAATTGTCAATTTAATAAAATGAAAAGAATTAATTTGAATTTGTATATCCTTTTTCAACGATAGATTACAAATAAAGTGAATTATTTAAAATATATTTATTTTTATTAAATGCAGATTTTTTTCATACTCAAAATTATAAACAGTTCCATCTCCAAAATTTTATTTAATTTGAAATATTTGTCAATAAAAGCAAATAATAATAATAATAAATAAGGAGCTTTCATCATAAAATTATATGCAAAAGTGTATTCGTCTGCTTCGTAAAACTACCCATTTATATTTATGTTGTAATTTTTTTTTTATTTGAATCTTATTTTTTTTAAATACTTGTAATATTACAGGTATACTTTATACATACGGACAGAAATAAATATGTAATAATTATTTTATAACTCACAATGCAGCAACATTTATGCATATATAGGAACATAATTTATTTTATATTGTATTATAGTGATTACATTGTATACTATAATATAACATAGTAGTTGATATGTTCAGCAAAATTATACTTATGAATAGAGAGCGCAAAAATAGTTTTTCGACTATTGCCATTATGTCGACTATTGCTAGTATTATTTCATATCTCCACCGATCTCAACAAATGGTGCATTTTAAACCAATAAAAAAATCGACTATTTTCGACTATTTCGAGCTCAGCGACTATTTCACGAAATATCGACTATTTGTCGACTATTTCGCACTTTTTTAAAGTTTTTAAGGAGATTTCTACTAGAAATCGGCGATATATATCGATATATCCGATATTATCGATACTTTTTTGAGGCGATATCTATCGATATATCGATACATAAATCCGACTATCGGTATTCGATACTTTTTGAAAAAAATTCATAGTAATTTATTTACAATTTCAAATAGCAAGCCAGTTTTCGCGCGCTCTGTTGTACCAACGAATCAGCGCGTGCAGCTGAGAGGGCACTGTGTATAAAAGCGCACTGCCACTTACTTCCCCAGCTCAGTCAGCTAGTAGATGTTGTGTATGAATCATCTCTAGCTGTACAGAGCTCTCTGCCGTGCCTTGCCTGATGCGAGTCCTAGGTAAATTTGATACTATTTTGTAAAAGTGCTCAAGTCCCATACCCTTTTAAAAAAATGTTCATGGTTTTTATCGCGTTAACAAAATACTACATACAAGATAAGGACACGCTCGGCCTATTTGAGTATTTAGATACTAAAATTACTGTTTAACATTAATTTAAATAATTTTTTACTCACAAAATCCTTTTTTTTTTTTATCATTCTTTATATAAATTTATGTGTAAAAAAATCGACTTTTTTCGACTTTTTTGTATAAAACCGACTATTTATCGACTATTTGCACCAAAAATCATCGACTATATAGTCGACTATTTTGTCAAAATGATCGACTATTTTTGCGCTCTCTACTTATGAACAACATAGCAACACTTGTGCTCTATGCAGTAATGAGGAAGGTAAATTCTTTTTAACCCCCACTTTTTATGAGATTTTTGAAAAAAATGTTAAAAAAATTTTGAGGCGTTATTTTTTCTTAGAACGATTGGAGCATGGGAAGTATTTTTAATTAATTTTTGAAAATCGACCTATAAAGCCTGTGACGTCATCAATCGGGCGTTTATTTCGGAAAGTATTGACCGTATAGAAGGTTCAGTAGCCAGTTTTTTGAAATCCTATGAGGATGAGCTGATTTCATTAAACTGGTTACTGAACCTCGAACGATTAGTATTTGCCGAGAAAAAATTGGACTGATGACGTAACAGGTTTTTTAGACCGATTTTCAAAAATTAATTAAAAATACTTCGCATGCTCCAATCCTAAGAAAAGATACCGCCTCAAAATTTTTTAAGCTCTTTCCAAAAATATCATAAACTCATAAAAAAAAATTTTCAATTCACCTTCCTTCATTATTGCATGTTCAATGCAGCATAAATTACGTATAGTTTATATCGTTTTCATATATGAAAATTTATTTCATTGTATCATATTAAAATTTACCTATTATAGTTTTGTTCCTCATTGTCTACTGTATTGCATAAGGTTTCATTCTTTTACTCATATAAGGAATTTTTACACAGACTGCAAATTATGAGTATTTCCATATCAATAAAAAAATTATATGTTATTTTGCATTTAAAAAAACAAATAATAAATTTTAATATTAATATGCTAACTCGAATTGAAAAAGTAAATAAATTTTGTGTATCTATAATGTGAATTTGCAACGACAAGATGAAAAAAAAAAGTATGTTAGTTTTTAATGTTTAAATAAAAAAAAAAAGTAAGTGTATTCAGTGAGCACTTAGCTTTCTCAAGATATAGAGGCTATATGTATATGTATGTATATACTATAAGCAGTGATAACGCGGGACAAGCAGAAGCACACAGACCACTTTTGCTTGGTTCATTGCAAATGTCCTGTGCCTTGCAACACAACTCTTTAGATTAATCACAAATTTATTACTCAATGTATTCAACTTAAAACAACAACTACCAACACTTTAATGTATATTTTGTAATACACACACATATATATATATATATATTTATATATAAATATACAGCACACTCAAACAGTTGTTGTTTTTTGTTAATAATTTTCTCTCTGATATTATTTAATTTATTATATAAAAATATGCTATTATGATAATCTATTTATTTCTCATTATATATATATATATATATATAATGTGTGTTTGAAACAAATACAGAAAAATTTAAATATTGATAAATTTTTATTATATTGCATGTATTATTTATATATATTTATATATAAACAACATTTTTAATATAATATAAAATGATTGTTAAAATATAAAAATTCTATTCCTAAAGGCTCAAATATCGCATGATTTTGTTATTGTGCCGCGCGAGTGATTAGTATATATATACGTATATTTATAGAAACCCAACAGGCGAAAATATCAGTCGGTTATAATATACAAACTCAAAAGTCACACTTCTAACTTTTTATGCCTGATATAGCAATAAAATATCAAATGATTATAATAAAATATATAATATTTATATGCTTGTTCCGCCTTGTTAAAATATTATATATATACGTATATATTTTTTGTTGTTTGGACCACCGGTTATGAAAAAAAATTATATATATATATTTAATAAAATTTATTGCCTTTAATTACAACAGTTGTTATTACAATTATGAAGTGTACTTGAAAATTTGTGTAAAATTTTGCTTTACATCAACTTTTTTTTGTTGTTGTTAAAATATATGAAATTATATTTGCAATATAACAATTAACTATATGCCCGTTCAGTTGTATTCAGTCCATCATAATATCCAATGAGCCAGACAGGTTCAATGTGCTATAGGTATATTATACAATGCATCTATAGACAGACAGAGAGACAAACTAGCTTGATGCAATTGATGATATAGCTTAGGTTTCAGGTTTCATTCAGTTATAGATCCGTGAGAGTTTAAAGTCAAAAGGCAAATCATGCATATATATTAAAAGTATAGGTTTTTTATGTTTATTTTATCATTTTTGTGGATTTAATTTCTCTAATTTTTCTACTTATTTCTCCATATTTTATATGACTATTGTATTTTGCTTTATCATGATGATGATGATTATGTTTGAGCTAATTAAATAATAAATATAATTTGAATGTTTACAGCCGACGGGTCTTGAGTTAAAGGATGGTCTCGGTGGTGGTGCAGCAGGATGGCCCTACCCTTCTGTTTATCACCCTTATGATGCAGCTTTCGCGGGCTACCCTTTTAATGGGTAAGTACCATAATCTGTGATTTCACACGGATATTTTAAACGTGTGAATTCTATAATAGTAATATAATGGGATGCCATGATACTTATAATGCAAACGCTATTATACAGTATAAAATACTTCTTTTTTTATACATTTTATTTTTCAAATACCAAAACAAAACGTTTAATGTCTAAATAAAGAGAATAATTTAATATTTTAAACAAATCAGCTTATTATGTTTATATTAGACACAAAGAAAATGTGTGTGTGTTTTTATCATATTTTCATGTTTAATCAGATTGAAATGATGTGTTAATATTTAAAAAGTATAGTACCACATTGAAAAATAAAAGACTTTGATAAAAAAAAATCCAAAGATTAAAATAATATAAATATTATTTTATTAGTTAAAACCATGTATATATATGGATGGTAATTTAAATTATATAAATCTAAACTTCAAAAACAATAATTTATAATATATTTAACAAAACAAAATAATAATAATAATAAAATCAATAAATAAATACACATGTTAACTAGCATGTTATACAGATTATTAAATATATATCATAACACTATATAATTTGTATATATATAACAAAATATATATATTATATATAAAAAATTTAATTAACATTGGCCAAAATGTTGTTATCAATATAGTGTTATGTGTGGTCCGTTATATATATATGTATATGTATATACATATACAAAAAAAAACTGCTTAATTATTAGTCTCTGATTAGAATTACGTCACTGATTATTCTGCGAAGTAGTGGCTGTATACTTTGTCACAGATATGGATGGTCGTTCTATGTCGGGGTTATCACTTTAATGTTGTTTTATATTACGGACTTTACTCATAGCAATTAGATTTTACTTGCATAGATATATATAGAGTAGAGAGAGAAGAAGCAGTAACAGCAATACATATTAAAATATAATACATTTCTTTATATATATATATATATATATATATATATATATATATATATATATATATATATATATATATATATATATATATATATATATATATATATATATATATATATATATATATATATACTTTTTTTTCTTCATTATAAGATGCTATATTGAAATTAGTACGGTAATAAATTTTAAATATGTTTCTTTATTTTACATTATTATTTCTATATCAATTGCATTATAGATATAATATGAAACGACATTATTATTAATTATACTTTTAATAATTACCATTTATAGTTATTTTAATTAAATTTTTTTTACTCAATATTATAATATTACTTTTCTTTTATTATTGATTATGTATAATATTTGTTACTTAATGACCCTATTGTCACTGATAATTGACATTAATTGTCTTACAATTATAATCTTACATGTTTGAACTACATAAATTGATTTATAAATATTGAAATAATTAGAAGTTTTATCTTAACACTTTATATAAAGATTATGCACTGAAGATAAGTTGATAGCAAAACGTTAATTTTGTATTTAATATATATGATTTAAAAATACTTCTTTGTAAATTATGCGATTATAGGTTTGGAATTACGTTAATGATTTTTTAACATTACATAATACGACGTTGGAATATTTTTGTGAAACAACTTTTTAATCTTTTAATTCTATATATAATATGCTGTTTGATGGCTTATGAGCTGTTGAAATAAATTGTTGCATTCTAATGTTTACTTTTGGGAGAATTTTTGATCAGTTTTATTTTCTTTATTTAATTACTAAATGATATACAAATTGCCGTAAATAAGTAATTATATAATTACATCGATGCAATTGCATTATGTTTAGAAAGTATTTTTTGAATTTCTGTTATAGGGTGCATGTGTACGCATGATGTCATTCTGAATGCTTTTCGAAGCTCATCTTGAGCAATGAATAACATTGATCAGCATACGGCAAATGTAGTTTTTGGCTATTTTCTTTGGAAAATTAGCTTTTTTTATTATTATTATTTTTCTTGAATACTTGAAAAACTATAAATTCAACATAAAGAAAAATGTTAACAGCATCAATGCTCTCAAAAATATTGCAAAGTATTTTTAAACTAATTCTTTATTTACTTATTTATATTATATACATTGGTAGATTACGTAACATCACATCTTTATGTTACATTACATTCGTCTCATAAAATTTGTCTGAATTATAATCTAAAAATCTAAACATATAACCATATAATAAAGAATATAACTTAAAATAGATATTAACTGCTCAGTTACTCCATTAATTTGATAATTTATTGATATATCATCATTGTAGATATATAGACTTCCAAAAAAGTCTCTAAAGACATTTCACGTTACCCATTAATATTTCTAAATATAGACCGTTGATTCTTTCAAAGACAGGTAAAAGAGACACACACAATTATAATGAGTCAAGCTTTACAAGAATTAACAGAATTAAAACGTGAGTCCCATATTTATTTCAAAATATTGTTGTATTTCTTTTAATATATGTACGACATATTAAATAATATTTTTGTTCCCTATAGTTTTATAGGAACAGGATATGCGTCATATATATATACGTAGTTTTTTTTGAGACAGGAGCCACGAGACCATATACACAAGTATAATATAAGCTTTTGCTACCCCCCATACGTGACATATGTATTGGTCACGTTCATTATTAAGCTTTAGGGCGCCGGTGATTGTTAGTTAAGCATGCGCCAAATAATATACCACATCAGTTTATACATATATTTTTCTATATACATTAAATATCAAAATGCAAACCACGTCAGGGAAAAAGGTTTGTTAAAAAAAATGTTTCGTTAACTATACATGGATTGCATTGTTCTTTTATTTTACACTCCATAATTTTATTTACATTGTATATAGTAAAACATGCACGGTATATTGTGCATTACCTTTTTTATATATATTGCATTTTTATATAACAGTGAATAGCCATAGTGTCCATCGAGCTCAACTCATTGACTCATTGTGACAGTAAAAGTGGTGGTGAATTTAATTTCTATCAACAATAAAGTTCATATTTGAATAAGTTATATGATGGCTATTTAAAATTGCAGTATAATATTAATTAAAGCTTTTATTATTATTTTTTTCATGTTTTACTAACGGAAAATATTATAATTATACAAAACCTTTTTTGTCATGACAAAAAAAAATTAACATATTCAAAAATTCACACTACATTACACCTTTTTATAACATTATTTTAATATTATGTGTTATTTACATAATGTATACGCACTAATATTTTTTTTTAGATCTATTATATTTGTTTAAAATATTATAATATTATTTATACTGTATGTGGTGGCAAAGTAAATGCGTAAATAATAAATAAGAAGTGTTTAAAACGCAATTAAAAAGACATACATCATTCTTTTCAAGTTATATGGTGACTTCTGTGGGCTCTTTCGTCACCGCATTCACGCCCTGCTCTCTCTCTCTCTCTCTCTCTCTCTCTCTCTCTCTCTCTCTCTCTCTCTCTCTCTCTCTCTCTCTCTCTCTCTCTCTATGCCATATTAGTTTGATCTCCTTTAAATGCAAAGCTTACTGAGAAAGCTATATATATATAAAGGGGAGAAAAGCAAGCGGATCAGAATAAAGATTGATTGATATCTTTTGATATATAACGATTTAATTAGTTCTGCTGCTCAGCTCATAAGTGAAATAAATTTTATATAATATTATGACGGAAACGTATAATATTTTTGTTCTTGTCAATATATAAAACACATTTTTTTTATAAATAAATCTATTTAATGTCAATTAAAAATAATAATTTCTATATATAAATCATCATAAATTGCAGTTCAATTGTTTTTACGTATATACAGGTAATATATTATTTCATGTTCTCCACGCACGCAAAGACAGGTCAATATAATGACACAGTATTTATATATACCATATTATGATAATTATAGAGCATAATGATAATAACTCAACTTAATTTATATTATCGCGTGTAATTACACTGGTGTATTATTTTTAAACATTTTTATATAATTTTCATTAATTGTCGTAAATATGTTTTATATATTTTATAATATAATATAAAAATTGAACATAACACATTATAAAAAAATATATATTCTCTTTTTATTTTATTTTTTAAAGGGGTGAGTATAAATTATTTCAACGTAATATATTTTATAATTTTTTTAGATTTTAAAAAATAATTGTCAATTTAAAAACGTTTTTCTGTGCATGAGCATATAAGAGTGATTTTTATGGTTTAAAAATGTTATTATTATTATTATTGGAATAACAAAATGTATATTTTTTGAAAAGATAATTTTTCTTGTTATATAGACAAAGAAAATTGAGTGATGCAAGTGAAGTAAGTTAACATGTTAGGAACGCTTGAGCGATTGTGAGGCTGTAGAGGCAAATATAAGAAGCCACGTTTGCATGCACTCGACACGTGCATGCTTTGCATATCATAACATTGATGTGTGCAGCTTCTTTGCAGCTTGTATTCTCAGAAATGTAACATTTACATTGTCAGTTAACCATTTAAACACATCATTTTTTTTTCTCTCTCTCTCTTTTGCTATGTACTTTCCTTTCTTTTTTTTTTAAGTAATTTAACCCTCTCAACGGATGTTCGTGCTTCTTAACCCCTACATTCATGTCTTTTGCTTGTAGATTTATATTTCAAAGTATATAGTACTTTCAGCACTCGTCTTCTTTTTCTTTATGGCTTATTTTCAAAATAAGAAACTTAACTCAAAGTTCTACGTATATTAGGCTATAATTATATATGCGAGCGTTATATTATTTTACGTATATATAGATTTTACACATCAATATTATTGTTTCTTATAGTATTTTATATACACTTTACTTTGAAGTATAACAATATAAATTAATCTTACGTAGTATATGGTTATTGTCTCTTAATTTTGTACCATTTTAGAACGTAGAATTTGTTTATTGTTATTTATTTCGTTAAGGCTTTCAACTACAACAATTTAGAATATATATATAATTTTTGTGTGTGTGTGTGTATGTATGTACGTATGTGTGTGTGTATTAGTGTGCAGAGAGAGAGAGAAAGAGAGAAAGAGAGAGAGAGAGAGAGAGAGAGTTAGAATCGTTTGAATAGATACGCCATAAATTTTTATTTATTTATTTATATTATAATATATTAAATGAAAGTCAGTATACATTAATGAATTCAAACCAAGATACAATGCTCTTTCACATATTATAATTTTCATCACGTAAATCAGATTAAATAAAAAAAAATATATGCCAACAAATGAGTTGATTGAAAACAAATTAGAAAGGTGCTACGACAGGTAATAATCAAGTTGATGCATTGTGGTGCATATAATATATTTACAGAAACAAGACACATAGCACACACAACACATACAGTGTCATTCAATCCAAAACGTCATATGAGATACATTACGCGCGGTATATATATACAGTATATATATATATATGTATAATATACATATGCCATGGAGATATCATGATGCACTGTGAGTGTTCACAAGCAAGTTAAACAAACACACTTGTGTTAAGTACTTTATATACTAATATATATATATGCTTTGTTTATCTTATATTCATATATACAGCTCTAACTTATTACAAAGCGATATTTAATATCAAGTATAAATATTATTATAACAATACATTACTTTATTATTTAAAAAAAATAGTTTTAATTGCGCATGCTCTTAAAACATGTCTTTAAGAGAGAGATATAAAATCAATTTACTTTCATGAAGTATTCTGTGTTTTTGTTTTTTATTAATTTTACAAATAAAAAATATTTATAAAATATAATCTATGCATTTATATATAAAGAATGATGCAGAATTGTGCATCTCACAATATATTTTCGATATTAAACCCATAGTTTTATCAAAATACTTATACGCATATCTTTTCTAATATTTTAAAATCAAATACCCGCAGTGATTCATGTAAGTAGATAACTTATGTAATCCAAAGTAGATTCCCGCATGAAAAGTACTGGTCAGCTGGAAACGTGTATTGCGGGTTAAAATTATAGTAATCAAATGGGCAACAAAAAATATAACTTTCAGGATAAAAAGCAACAGAAAATTGAATGATGATATTCTCTATGCATTATACCTATATAAAAATAGTGATTTTCAAGATACTCAAGTATGGAAAAAGCATAGTGGGGATTCAATTGTCTCCTATATGCAATGAGTTCTATAGGGTGTATCCACATGATGTCATTTTGAATACGCTTCAAAATCATACTGTATCAATGAACAACATTTCTCATCATATATGACAAACTTCATTTGTGGCTATTTTCTTTGAGAAATCGCTTAACTTTTTGTTATTATTATATTTTTCTCACAAACTTAAGATACTAATTCAACCTACGAGTACTATTAAAATCATCAATCTTAAAAATTGCATATTGTTTTTAAACTGCAAAATGAGTAATTTTTCTTACGGCCTATATGTGATCCGAACATAGCGTCGACTTTAACAAGAATGCATAATTATATAAGAGAGAATCAGTGCTAAAATTGCAAGTCTAAGACCCAATTTCTTCTTGAAACTTTACATCTTCTTGCGATCCCCAATAAAATACAACTGCAAAATAAGTAATATTTCAATGCGGCCCATGTTATTGAGTGATCTAACATGACGCCAACTTTAACATGAATGCCTACACCCTATATAGAGAAAGAGAAAAATCAGTGATAAAATTACAAGTCTAAGACCCCATAGAAACTTTACATGCTTCTTGCAATTCCCAATACAATATTGATACTACATGTCATTTTTAATAGTTGACATAAAATGACATGTTTTAAGTTGCGTGTTACTGTACTTATACTTATACATGTACCCCCCAACAAACATGGCCGACATGATGGTAAAGAATAAAAGTAGAGGCTGCAATACTACATACTTGCTTGTCTGGTTTTTTCAAATACGACCACGCCTCCCACCTTTTTATATATATATATATATAAATATATATTATATTATATATATATTTTTTATTGCTCATCTCATCTTGCTTGTGATGTAACCAATCTCACCTAACATGTCTCCGCCAATCCCAAGCTTACGATCTACGTGTATCTACATGAGCAATAATTATTTTTCATAATAATCAATATGTACTTATATCACTAATTATCTCCAAATATATACGGGTATTATTATTTTATACATATTTAAAAACATCAACTTTTTTTTTTCATTAATCATAAAATGTCACTAAAAATTGCCTAATTATTTCATAAATTAATTAATTTTTACTATAGGTGATTACGTGTTGAGGAATAAGGTGTTGACAACGTTTATATAGATAAATATGACTTGTATTTCTAATTGCGTAAGCTTATATATAGACTCTTTTTTTTATCTCTTTATTTTTAAAACAATAGATACGTATACACGTGAAAACCAAAAAGCTTATCGAAAATTGCACGCTTTTTGTAAACAAATTTTTTTTTTCAAGTACATTTTATTTTTTTATGTTTGACATTTTTACAAAAGCTTCATTGTATACTAAAGTTTTAAAATTTACAAAAAATATATATATTCATGTTGAAAAAAATATATATTAAAAAGTACATAATAAAAACCAGAAAACATGTTTTATAAAAACTCAAGACATTTTGTATAGTATACATTATACATTTTTTTTTTCTAAAAAATATTTGCAATGATATAAACTCTCTTTATATATAATACTTGTTTTTTTATATTATTACGAAACTTTTTTTTTCTGACAATGTTTTTTTCGTAAAAATATAAAAGAACATACATGTTTGTGCGGGGTTGAAAAAGCACGAGGCAAAATGTAGTTAATATTGTAGACTGTAGTAGAGCTTGTCATCGTCTTTTTGAAACAAAAGACTCTCTCTCTCTCTCTCTCTCTCTCTCTCTCTCTCTCTCTCTCTCTCTCTCTCTCTCTCTCTCTCTCTCTCTCTCTCTCTCTCTCTCTCTCTCTCTCTCTCTCTCTCTCTCTCTCTCTCTTTCTCTCTGCCATACAAGTATCCTGAAGGCTCTGTAGTTTTTCCCCGATGTCAAAAAGTTTTCTTGCTCGTATGTCGCAAGAGTACAACGAGATGAAACAAAACGAAACGATACAAGGAGGAAAAATAATAGGCAGGAAGATAGATAAAAAAAAAAGTTCTTTGTTGAGTGGCGGTAAAAGATAGAAAGAGTCACATCATATCATACGCATCATTGACATTGTCTACACCCTTTGGCGCCAACACTGTCCATATCACATCCTTTTTCTTACAAAAAAAAGTCCTTTCCCTACTTTTATGAAAATCAAGAAGAGAGAGATGATCTAATTTTTTTTAAACGATGTAAGTTTAAAATGGCGATGATAATTGACGCATAAAGTAAAAGTTTGATGAATTGTGGTTGAAAAAAAGCTTGCTTTGCATATAGTGACATTCATATATGACAGACTGCACCAGATCAGCTTTCAAGTTGTGAGGGATTATGTTAATGTGCAGTGTACCTTGCAAGCGTACACATATTTTTATAAGTTTCACATTTGTCTTCTCATATACGTATATATATATATACTCATATACATGCATGGATGCGGTCAAGTCAAACAATTCTTCTCTCGTTTCAAAAGGTGGGAATCAAATTTTATTTTCTCAGAGTTTAACATTATATATATGAAAGCACATGCAAACTTATGTAATGATTAACGAATAGTTAAGTATACAGTATAAATCTGGGCCTTAGTATAAATAAAATAAATTCTCTTTTTTAATATAACAAAGAAGCATATAAAAACCATTTTGCACCTTTTTTCTCCCTTTTCAAACATTATATTTGAAAAATATACAATTTTAAAATACTATAAATTTAACATCAATATCAAATCAGAGAAATATATATCATATTGATTTTACATAATCTTTTTTTCATATTTTCATATCTCAGCACTTTTTTCCTATTACTATTATTATTATATAAATTTTTTTGGATACTAAATCTATATATTTTTTTGTATATAAGTTATATTCACATGAGAATTGAAATAAATATTTTAAGTATTAAGAAAGGCGTTGGTTTGAAGATAGTGCGAGAGTTTGTATGATTGATGTATCTCTTAAAAACATCTTTACACCGAATATATAGCAAGAGAGAGAGAGAGAGAGAGAGAGACGCAAGGTGTTGAAAAGAACGAACACCCATCCGGAATGAAGGATTTGTGAAGAGAAAGAGAGAGAGAGAGAGAGAATGAGAGAATGAGAGAGATGATGGGGAAAAGATAGAGAGAGATAATAAAGGTTGAGGAAAGAAAACGATGTGAAAGAAGAAAGTTAAAAAAAGAGGGTGCATGAAGGAGAGAGAGAGAGAGAGAGAGAGAGAGAGAGAGAGAGAGAGAGAGAGAGAGAGAGAGAGAGAGAAGAAAGAAGAGAGAGTTTGGTAAAGAATTGAAATTTAAATTCAAAAAGTAGAGGGTTATAGCAAGAGGGCGAGAGTTGAGGTTTTAGTTTAGGGTGGAACACATCTTTATTTTTCTCCATATATAAGAAGACAGAAAAGAAAGGGGGAAATATATAAGAAAAGAGCAGTTTTGCCCTTTTTTATTGGTAAAGAATCGATGCTGATATTCTATTATAGGATCTCTCTCGCGATGTTGTGTATAAACCCAGGAACGTTGTTGATTCTTACATCTCCGCTGATTGTACGCGTGTGCTGACTCGAGAAATAGATATACTCCCCGCAATAACAAAATAACATGCTTACACAGGCATTCAAATATATTTTACCAACTGATATTTTTTTATTACGGAAAAAAAAAAAGGATTTAAAGAAAGAAATCTTATTCGAGAAAATTGTAGAAATATCATGAATTTTTGAGTATATAAAAAACCTATTTCTTTCCATACATTGCATAATATACATAAACATTTATTTTTAAATTGAAATATACATATAAAATGTAAACTTTTAATTTGTTAACTATATATAAAATTTCTTTGAAAAACTTTTATTCCATCTGTTACAATATTTTAACATAATATTATAAATTAAAGGGGTTACATTATTATTTTATGTTTTAAAATTTATATTTTTCCTTCACTCTCTTTCCCCTTTTTCATTTCATTTATATATATTTATCAAAGTTTTGTGTGCGCGAGTTATAGTTGAGTTGTGCCATCAACTCTTTGGAAACTAATTATTCCCCGCCAATCTGGTGAAAGAGGCGAGGGTTGAGAGTTTCTTTTGCCACTTATAAACAAACTGTGTCGCTAACGAGAGAGAGAGAGAGAGAGAGAGAGAGAGAGAGAGAGAGAGAGAGAGAAAGAGAGCTAATGATGCCGCAGTCCTCAAGTGATGATGAAACACTTCACTAAAAAGTAAAAACTTTAAAACTCATCATTTTCTCAAACTTGACAACTTCTTATTTAATTTGTTGACTCAAAAACTTATATTTTATTAAGTTTACAAAATGACGACAAGTCAATTATATGATTTATATATTTATTATGAGAGATTATCATTTTTGTCAGCATATTATTTTTTTTAATTTGTAATAACGTCAACGTAAAAATTTAGTAAATGTTTTTTAAGCCATATTATTTTTAATTATAAATTTTTACTTATTATCTAAGTACATACTTACTTACGTAAGCACTTACTACAACCTAATTAAAAAGATTGAACTTTTTTATAAAAATTTAACAGAGTACTATTATATTAACTTATTATATACTTTTTACAAGGCAAACTAATTTATTTAGGCTTAAAAGTACAATTAAAATTGAATTAAATACCAGCACAACTTTTGATGCTTTAAAGAAAAATACTTAAATTTTAAGTGTTTCGTAAACAAAATGAAATAATATCATTATCTTCTAGAAAAACAGTTCGTACGCTTAGATATGGAAGTTTTAGCCCCTGAAAGTTAGGCCACCTGTCGGACCGTGCGAGAGCTCTCGAAGGAATCAAAACCGCTGTAACTGACGTTATACTGCAAATTTAAACGTGATTTTTTTAAACGTAATATTATATAAAAAAAATGAAGTAAGGTTTAAGGTTTATAAAATTACAGTAGATGATAACACTTCTATAAACTAGTGTTCTTAACAGATGTTTCAATAATTATATCAAAATGCGATAAAGAATTCAATTAAAAAATTAAAGTACTTTATTCTAAAATGATTTTTTTTTGAGTTGTTGTATATATATATATATATATAGATAAAAAGTTATAGAAATGATTGTGAAGATGTAGTCAACTCCCGTGCCACGTATTAAACATGACTTCTTTATCAGACACATAGAGAATATTATATTGCAATCAATGAGCCATTAAAGTAGCCTTGTTGTTATCTGCAACAAGCTGGTGGTGTTTATCTCTCTCTCTCTCTCTCTCTCTCTCTCTCTCTCTCTCTCTCTCTCTCTCTCTCTCTCTCGACTTTTCACCACGTAATACCAAAGTTCACACTTCTCTATATCAATGCTCTCATTTTATGTCATATTTTGTGTAAAAAATACATTAATTTTTCTCAATTTTAAGTCTGGACAAAAAATAAATACGCAATAATTATAGCTCAATGCAGCAATATTTATGCATAACAAAATGATTTATGGTGTATTGCATAGCAATTTTACACTACATATAGCATAATTGTGAAGATGGCCAAAATAAATATTTATGCGAAAATTAAATTTGTTTTCTATGGAATAAACATTCAATGCAGCATATAAATTACATTAATTCTTTTCTTTTCGTTCATATACAAACCGTCTATATTGAGAATTATTCTTAAACTGTCTGTTCACACGATGAAGTATTTTATTTGTTCCAAAAATGTTGACAATAAGTCATTTTAATACTTTCACGTTAAAAATATTGCATCGTGTAAATAGATCATGAAATACAAAATAATGTAATACAATTTTAAAAAATAGAAAATAAATGTTAATTAACATTATTATAACCATATATTTAGTTTCTAATTTCTATAAATATATTCTTATGCAATTTAATATTGTTATTATCTCTTTATATAAAATAGTGACCTCTTATTTATTTGTTGTCTAAAAATTACTTTTACCTTCATACATAACAAACTTTTAGCACCGCAAATATTTAATTAATTCGATGATAATATTATCTTATGTTTTTTTTTCTGCTATTTTTATATAAAATGAAAACAATAGACCATGCCAATTTTATTTGTTGCGGTTTAGATTAATCATAATTTTTTTATATACTTATGTTTATGGCGAGAAGTTTTGTATTGTTGTACAAGAAAAGTTATTTTTATAATAAATTTGCGGTGTATTTAAAATGTAAGGATGTGTGCATGAGTTATACTTAAGATAAGAATTATTATTTTTTTTTTTATTATTATGATATCTTATTTTTATTTAAGCAAAAAATTTCACGCAATATTATCTTTTATGTGTGCATTTTTTTTTTTAAACTGAATTTTAAAAATTTAATATTTTTTTAACCAATGAAAAATAGTAAAAATTTCAAGGTGTCACCTACAATGATAAGACTTATATAAAAATTTGTTTTCTTTACCAAAACTTAATTATAACATAAAATATAATTTGTGCCATATCACATAATAGATTTTTTCAGGTCAATGGTAATTTAACATTAAGATTGAAATATTTATTTTATTATATTTCTTTGTTAAAAAATGTTTTTAGAAAAAAAAAATATTCTCACGAAAATCGTATAAAATTATCATAAACGTATGTAATAAATTATCTATATAAAATCATTAATTTAATAATAAAAAAAATTCTCAGCTCATGTTTTGATGGCCATCTTATTATATTGCATACATATTTTAAAATTAACTTTGATTATTACATGTATTGCATGTAATTGTGGTATGTATAGTAGTATATTATAATGCATTCAAACTATAATTTTAATTATTTAATATGATAATAAATCATAAATATTATTAATTTATTGATACTTATATCTATATAAATTTTCATAGCACTTTTATTTTTAACACAATTTTCTTTAAAAAAAATTACCATAATTATTTATTATGCATTATAAAAAAAAAATGTAATAAAATAAAATTAAAGATTAACATGATGATTATATTTTCATCAAAAATTAATAGTATTATGTAAAAAAGTTCAGGTTTAAAGTTAAGGGTGCGGAGAACTTACTTAATATAGAATTGCTGGTATATATATAGAGACATAAATTATGATAAAAAAATATGCTACAATATGTTTACAACTGTTATCGGAACATGAAATTTACTTATATATATTTTATTATTATTATAATAGTCCTTAATTATAGGGTACAAAAGTTAAAAAAAAAATAAGTGCATAACCTTTTGTCATATTTAATATATGATTACAATTAAGATTAAAATGTCTACTTCTTGTTATTATAAAGATGTTAAATTAGTTAAATAAAATATGACAGCCAAAAAAAAAAGACAATCATTAATTAAAAAGTAATTTCAAATTATCATTTCCGTTAGATATGAAATTTTTTTTTAAATTGACAAAACAATAAATATTTTGAAGGTGTTTTCAGCAACACTTTTATTGCATTAATTTTTGCGACGTGTTGTTACAATGTAATTAAAATAAATTGTTTTTTGTCACTGTATTAAATTAATACAAATTTTATAACTTTTGATTCATTTTATCGTTTTTAATGAAAAATGCAAATACAACAATTGCAAAAAAAAAAAAAAAAAAAAAAAAAAAAGCAGACACTTGCATAAAATTTCATACTATACTTTATGTAAATCACATGAAGTATTACGTTAGTTCAAGTCTCCATGCATTATTATGCCCGCGCGGTAATAAAATAAAATTCTACAACTGTCTGAATAACACTTTTACCTTGCGTAATGCAATATTTCACCTGATACATACATTTATTTTCCTAAAATATTATTTATGCATAATTTATTTTATCATAACAAAAAATCTTTTGCAAGTCCACACTCATTTAATTAATGTCATTTAACGGATTTTTGTCGTTTTCTAATTTTAAAACTAAGTCAAAAAGATAATGATCAATAAATAAAACATTTATATATACTGTATATAAAACATAGGATTTTAATATAAGAAGAAAAGAAAAAAAGAAAGAAAGATTAAATCAAATATATAATAATTATTATTTTTGTTGTTACTTTTCCCCTCTTGATATGTGTAAGGTCATGAGAAACAAACGCATTTTAATTGCAGTCGTTGTTGACTGGTTTGTTGTTTAGTTGTTTTTGAACATTCTTAATGTAATCTTTTATATATAAGAGACAATTAAATTAAACATGCAAATAACATGTATGCTCATTATATAGATCTAAATAATGTAAACATATTTAAAGAAATTTATATGTGTGTGTATACATATTACATAGGCCTATATATATATTATATTGTATATGGAAAGTAGATTTCAGTTTTAATTTTTTACATCCTGTATTAATATCTGATAATTATATTGAAATTTTCAATTGACAATTTTATAACATGTAATTGAATTTCATGGCAGCAAAGGAAGTTAAAAGTAAATAATTTGTTTTTTAAAATTATTATTGATGATAATTATATATATCTATAAAAATTTGCACTCATTTTTACATGTTATAATAACTGTTTATCTATTAACCAATTTTATATTTTTATATAAGCATTGTTAAAAATATAATTATATACTTTTTTCACGCTTTTGATTATATTATATCAATTTTCATTTAAATAATTATACAAATTTAAAAAACATAATATAATTTGCAATATATATTTATGAAATTTTAAATATATATATACCTGCAATTTAGTTATATAATAATGAGACAGCGTATATGTTAGCATAGCTAAACGGAAACGATGATATCGGAGGAAAAAAAAGTGTATTGGGTGAAGAAGGGGGGAAAGGAGGAATAATATTAGATTAAGATCAAAGGCAAGTCAAAGTATGGCTAAGGAGGTGCTTCTTTGGCATTTCCTTCCACCTTTCCTAATACAGTCTGATTTTTTTTATATATATAATATTGCGTCATTATTTTTATATACCACTTTTTTTTTGTTAGCGAATAAATCATATTTATCAATTAAAAGCAAAGACATGCTCATATTTTATATTATACGTGAGATTTTTTTAATCAGTGTTTGTTTTCTTTAACATATGCGTTGATTATACAATTTTTTTTTAACTTATATATTATTATAATTATAAAATAACAATTAGGCACTATATATTTATATAGAATAGGTATGTGTGCTACCTTATAGAGAAAAATATCTCAGTTCTCATACGACAAAAATACTAACATAATTTATGTAATCATTTTCAGCATTTATTCTATATATACATCATAATATGCTATATAATAATATAATTAACGGCTTTTTATTGGGTGAAATTAGGCGTACAACCTCTAAATTTAACCCAACTGTTTAACAGTATAACAGTCAGTTACAATTTTTGTTAGTAAAAACATCAACATATAGCGTAAAAATTATATTATTATATATTTTTAGAATTTTTAATTACATTTTGTTAATTCCTTTCACTTAAATTTTAATAGTTGAGAATATACTTGAAATTTTTGTTAGTAAAAAGAAATAAAATAGTTTAAGAATATATTTGTACATTTTATTGAGAATTTATTATACAATTTAGAACAACATAGGGTATTATTGCTGAAAATATCGCTCGATTAACAGTTTTTTAACTGCAATTTAAACGAATTCACGTATTTAAACGAAATGCATAATTATTATGTTACATAGCATAAATATTATGCTGTATAATGCATGTTGTATATTATGTTAATGCTGTTCCAATTATGTAACATTTATGCTAAATGATGTAAGTGTAAATTACGTCGTTTCTACTTGACGTGAATAAATACTAATCTGGCCCCAAAATGGTCAAAAAATAATGTTATGAATGCTTGAGATCGTGATGTATATAAACTACCTGAATGAAAATCGTAAGAAGAGTTAAATTGCAATAACATAAATGAGAATGTTTAATTCTTGGAGAAGTTGATTGTCATTACAGTTGGAGCGATTTTTAAACTAAGTTTTTACATTTAAAAACAACTTAAATTTAAGAGACTTGTGACTTATGAGGGTCAATTTCATTTTCAACAACAATAAAAATTCTTTCCATACTTGTGTGCCTTTTAAAATATATTTAATATGAAACAATTTAAAAGCAAACCTTTAAATTTGATTTAGTATATATGTACACTAATATAATTATAACTTAAAAATAAAATTTATGTTTATATGGGAATTTTTATTAAAATATAAAAATATTCTATATATACATATATCATCATATAAAATTTGCAAAGGTTATAAAAAAATTAAATTAAAAATTTAAATTATATAAAACACTTTTAAGGTATTTAATGTTACAGTATCATAAAATAATTGTCAACAATTAAATAATGGTATAGGGGTAATTAGATATTAAAATAATAATAATAATAAGACCACATATATCATAATTTTAAGTATATTTTGATAGATCGCCCTTATAAAAAAATCATACGGGTTTGTCATTTATTTGCAAAAATTTAAATTTATAGTAATCGTAAATTTAAAAAAAAAATGGGAAGGAAGTAAATATTGAATACCATAAAAGAGTAATAAAGAAATTAAAGTAATTAAAATTTTAAAAATAGCAAAAAATTTGATGAGTGCAAAATATTTACATATATATACTTTTTTTTCCACCTATATTTTTTATGTAAGAATAAAATATTAATTTTAGCGAGAATTAGTGAGTGAGGATATATAAAAGAACGTCTTTTAAAACACCTTGATAAATACCGGATGTATACATGAGTTAAACTTTTCTCAAATAATTCTTTTCAACCGTGTTCATAAAAAAATGTTGATAAAAATAAACGACCATATAGGTATATCTTCTTATATTATGAAAAATATTAATTGGATATTCTTGGAGAAGATTTTGTATAAGAAGGTCCATAAGTAAAAAAAAAGTATATTTCTTAATTTATCAACCATTTTATATCAATTATGGTAATCTTTTTTGTTTTTGTTTTACTTTGTCAAGATATATCATAAAAAGTGTATTGTTATCTTAATTGTTTAATTATTTTTAATGTAAATAAAATAAAATGTTATTTTGAACTTTAAACCTTTACTCTGTGGGCTTTCTTAATGAGCAAAGCATTTTAATTGCAAAATGTGTGAAATGTTTGCAGATTTTTTTGACATTATCATTTATGTATATATATTTTTTTTTTTTTGCAAACTCATTAAAAATATATTGTATTATATATGCATGAGAGATTATTTAAAGTGCGTAAAAATAAATAAACATGCATTGTCCAGTTTAGTAAAAAAACAAGTCTAAAAATGACGCTAATTAACATAAAAGTAAAAGATCATAAATTTTAAAAACCTAATTGCATGTTAAAAATTATGCAGTAAAATAATATAAGAAATTATCTTTCTTTTTTTTTTTTTTTTTTTTTTTTAATTTGCCCCATTCGTTTTACACCTTTTACATTTGTTTTTTATGTTTAAATTTTTATGTTAAACATGGAAAGTTGAAAGTATAATAAAAAATAATGCAACATAAAATTGATAAATAAATAAAAAAAAAAGTATATATTTTGACTAAAATATTATCACTTTTTTTATCAAATAAAAATACACAACATTTTTTTTTTTAAATTTTTTATTACAATTAACTTGCATGGCAAAACTGTTCAGTTATAATTAACAAAACATACAATATAATGAGAAAGAAAATAGAACAATAAATAAATATGAACAGATAAAATTATTATTGTTCTCCTATATAATTCACACGGTACTTCTTCATTTGATTATATTGATGTCAATTCATAAATATTTACGCCTTATTTTTAACCTTTTTGATCTCTTTTTTTTTATTTTATTTTTGTTGTATTGAGGCGACTGCAGGTGTTTTATTTTCCCGGACAGGTTATAACAATATATTTTAATTTATTCAAACCGGAGACTTCCTTCTTACATTAATGATACTCAAATGGAGTTATTAACACATTTACTATGATATACTTTATAATAAAGTGTGTTCGAAATTGGTTTTATATACACTAAGATACAATTATGTAAAATATATAATAGCTTATATTTCTGATCAAAAATTGTATATATAGCTCATTTAATTCCCATGATATAGAGTATTTTATAGAAAAAGAGCATTTTAAGAAACGTATGTAAATAAATGCACCAAATTGTGTGTGTGTTTTCTTGCATTTTCTTTTACATCAAATTAAAAAAAATGTCTATATTTTAAGGTCATTCATTTTTTTTTTAATACTATAATTGAACAAGATTTTGGACAGGAGCTAAATTTTACATAATTTATGTTAATATAGGAAAATACAGTTTACATACCAATACATTTTTTTTTCATTTAAATTATGATCTATCAAAATATATAATTTAAGTATTAATTATGAGAGAAGCAACAAAAACTATATAATAATATTAAAACAATTAAACATTAACATTATTTGTAAAACACAATACTTTACCAGCACTGTATAAAATGATAAAATTTTATATATATGCATATATATATATATATATATATATATATATATATATATATATATATATATTTATATATATATATATATATTTATATATATATTATATATATATTATATATATATATATATATATATATATATATATATATATATATATATATATATATATATATATATATATATATATATATATATATATGAATTGAAAATACTAAATAATAATCCAGTAGCAGCACCGGAGATAATATAAATATATGATCAAGTTTTGATAATAATTGGGGTTAATAATTGAACATTGATACTGGCTAATATTATTGATGTTGATGTGGTTGACAACATGTACCGACTGCTGTTCGGGTATAGATAATTCAAATTTAGTTCACACCCCAGATAATTGATTAAATTCAATTGAAAATATGATTTGTTTCACCATATAGTTAATAGTTTTATACATTTATAATCTATTTGAATATTTATATAAATAGATTATATATTTCCCATGTTAATTGAATTTTGTATCGTTGTTTCTCATTTAAAAATTTATTAAAAGTGTTTAGTTATTTATTTTGTTATATTACCAATAAGTAAATAATAATTAAGCCATTGAAGACAATAATTTATTTATACATGAGATGTTTCTTCCATAAAATTTAGCCAACAAGTAAAGAATCATTTAAGTATACATGTTTTTTCATTAAAAAAGTTAAAAGTTATAGTTCAAAATTTAAATATAGGGTGTAATGACATATAAATTGTATACTTAAAAATAGAATTTATAAACTTTCAAATTAAATGTACATGGAAATGATTTTGGTGTGAAAGTACAGTTAATTTAAACATTAATTTTATAAAGTTCGCATGTTAAATATGTTTGCATTATAATGTAATGTGTTCCGTTATCAAAATACATTTACATTGGAAAACAATTAAAATTTGCAACCACAATTTTGTCACAAGGGAAAAAAAATATAAAGCGAGAAATTTATGTTAAATTTCTAACTATATACATACAAGAATTTAACTCAAGTTTGGTGTTTAAGAATTCCACCATGTTTGACGAGTTTTATGTTGAAATTTTATGTAAATATTACATTTTAAAACAACAGAACATTTTTTCTTTTATCAAAAATACAACAGAAATCTGTTTCCGTTTGGTAAAACATTTTTTGCAAGAGTATACATAGCAAAATTTGATTTGTTCTAAATTCTTTATTTGATTTTAGGAGCACACGTTTTTGGTTTACTTATGTTATTAATTTATTTATTAGATGTATAACTCTGTGATTTCAAGTCATTATAATATAGACAAAATTTGTATATTATAATGCTGAGATGCAAAAGGTTTATTAGAGAGCTTCTATAGAATAGAAGAGAGAGAGAGAGAGAGAGAGAGAGAGAGAGAGAGAGAGAGAGATGGACGGATAAACCTGAAAATAATTCAATTATTTGTCCAATAACTGTTAAACAAATTAATAAATATTGAAATTGAGTTGTATAGGATATGAGATGAGTAATTCTTAACGTATATAATGAAACAAAAAGGAGAACATTATAAATTTAGTTGGAAAGTTGTGTTTAAACTGTAGCGAATGGTTGGCTATCAACATTATGATTAGAGTGACCACCACAGGGGGTTATGTGGTAATACAAATGGTGGAGGGAGGTAAACTATAAAAGTAACCCAGCAAGGTGTTTTACTTGTGTTGAGGGCGGGGCGCTTTGTTCTATCGTTTTTCTCTCTTTTTAGCAAAGTTTAGCGCAGTCGCATTAGCCTATAGCAACCATACGGGCTTCCTTTTAAAACAACACCCCACGGTGCTAATTGTTATACTTTTTGTCTTCTTTTTTTTTTTTTTTTTTTTGCAAAGTGGGAGGAGGGAAAAAAGTTTTTTGCTCTCTGCTTGCTTTTTTTTATGGGAAAACAAAACACAAGTTTTGCACCAAATTTCGCTTATCTCTTGAACTTAATGTATTTCCCATTATAGTCACAGTTATTACTGATTATGTTGTAATGCATCATATATATGGAGGTTACTTTTTGTTACCACCATTTATCAGCTTACTGTTTACTTGTCAATTCAGTTGTTTTTTAAGATGTGACATGAAGGATTCACTGGTGAAACAATATTTGCACAACCGTTCAGTTAATCTCTCTATCTATATGCAAACGCTTGCTAATGAATTATTTAACTTGCAGTTATTTGATTGCTAATGAAGTTGTTATTTGCACCCTTTTTTGTATACAAAATGTTTTTATTTGCAAAAGAATATAAAAGTTATATATAGCAAACGATATACAATAAAAGTCTAAATATTTTTCTTTATTATATACATATATATAGAAAATTTTCAACAGTATATTTTGTTTATTTTCTTTGATATTTTTATTACATCTCAAAAGTTTTATAAAAATAAAAAAACACATACTGATGTTGCGTATTTGTTTTTTAGAAAAAAAAATAAAACACTCATGATTTAAATCCTTGAAGTTTGTAAATTTCACTTAAAAAAAGTTGAAGCTTTTTGCAAGTTGTAGTTATCCTGGAAATAAAACTCTCAAAAAAAGTCTGGAAAAAAACATGAGAAAAAGTTCTTTTGTGTATATGATAGGGGGTTGCTGCTGTTTTTTCCTTCTTTTTGGTTAGAATTTAAAAAAAAAAACGTGCAAACATCGTGAAGCTGAAGGATTTTGCGTGAAGTGATCATCACAGGCAACTAAAAACAAACATGCATCACTTGCCGCACAAAAAAAGAATCAAACTCAAACAATTCGACTTCAACACACACATACAAATCAAAAAAAACTTCCGTGTATATATACTTACATGAGCTGCTTT
The DNA here is from genome assembly GCA_949318235.1 of Ecdyonurus torrentis. Classification (NCBI taxonomy): domain Eukaryota; kingdom Metazoa; phylum Arthropoda; class Insecta; order Ephemeroptera; family Heptageniidae; genus Ecdyonurus; species Ecdyonurus torrentis. The sequence goes on along the minus strand of OX439132.1, from coordinate 39,808,210 downwards.
TTAACTTCTCAACTTTTTACTTACGATGAATGTTAAATTCTAAAAAAAAAAAAAAAAAAAAAAAAAATGAAGAAGAAGAAGAAGAAGCAAAAGAAAAAAAATGAACATAATAATAGGGTGCACACAGAAGAATTGGAATTTGAACTATATAAAAAAGAAAATATTGCTGTTTCAAGAATAGTAATAGGCAAAAATAATATTGGTCTTGCTATTACATTTAATATATTTTGTACTTTATATAAAAAAAAAAACTACTTTAGAGTCTTTTAATTTTACTGACTGATTAGAAAAATTCTCAGCAAATTCGAGATGTTTCGTCTGTGGCTTCTCATCGGGTCATTATTTTTTTTCCTCCTCGGCAAATATTGATTTACATTTGAGTAGAGCCGACGTCCCTGCTTATATTGTGGAACATACTTGACTATATATAAAGTTTCTCAGTACGTTTTTTTTTTTACTGCGCGAGGATTCCTTTTTTATTTCATTTATTTTTTTTTAGTATTTTTTTTTGCTGAGTATACACACACACATACATATTATACATATATAAGAGAGAGAAAAAACTTTTTGTTTACCAGCTTCGTTTGCTTGTTCTGTGTTTCTTTCTAAATTACGCTATTTTTTTTTTTTTTTATTAACCCACAAACTTTAGGTTTACAAACAAATGTTTAAGTACAAAGTTTAAATAATTTAAAAATACGCATATTAATTATTCATATAATAAATCATGACACAAAGTGTTGTTACCAAATTATATCGTGTAAATTTCTTCAAGTTACATTTTCATGGACCTGTAAATTGTACCAATTTTTTATCTTCATATAATAATTGCTATAGTATATGCTGACTGAATAAAATATACAATTTCAACGTCGAGTGTCTCTTAAAAAATAATCTTATGATCTTTGAGATTGAAAAAGTTTCATGTTCATATACAAGTAATATCGTATTATTTGAAATTTTACAGTCAAAAGAAACGAATACCCAGAAGACCTTTTTTCTCTAAATCGTTTTTTATCTCCCAATCACTTTGTCTTATTTCCGACTATACTTTTTTTATTTCTTCAAAAGCTTCTCTCTTACTATACTCTATACCCCCACCCTTAAACCCCCATCCCACCCTACCTTACACACTCAACCCCTGTGCACCCTTATATACAAGATAGAAGCGCTCATTTCAAGTCGTAGACGATTTCTTTTTCTTTCTCTCTCGTTTTTTACTTCTTCTTTATTTTTTCTTGAAACCAGAGAGAGAGAGAGAGAGAGAGAGAGAGAGAGAAATTTAATTTCAATCTAGTGAATTCAGCACTTGAGAAAAGTTTAATCTGTTGATAAGAAGGTTTTATATACTCCACTGTGATTGGCTGTTTAACAGATAGTATAACCTTACTATTGGTGAAAAATATATATATAAAATATCTTAAGTCTCATCATCACCCTATATTATACATTAACACTTTTTTTTTTAACTTAGCACCGTTTGCAACATTTTTTTATTTTATTTTATCTTTACAATTGAAAATTTTGTCGTCAGCATGAAACTTGATGCAATTCCTTCTCGTCCTTCAAATGTCATTAAAATCTTGTTATCTCTATAAACATATAAAAATGTTAAGTTAAATACATACTACTTTTTTTTTTACGGAATAATAATTAATATAAATATTCATACGTCTGGACCAAAAAAGTTTGTATACTTTTAACCTGAAATTTTTATTGTTATTATATCTAAATTGTTGGACACGTATATGTGTTTTTATAGAAGATAAAAAATTACACAGGCAATTAAAAAAAAATAATAATATAAATAAAAAAAAGACATTTCCACATTCTCACATTTCTTACTTTTTTTATATTTAAAAGTGACATCGTTTCAAATTGTTTATCAAACAAGCAAACAGTTTAAAACTATACGCATATAATTGATAAAATATGTTTTATTTGTATTCTTATTTGTTTTTATTGTAAAATAGTTTTTATGACTTTCTCAACAATAAAATGTGTTAATTAAAAAAAAAACTATTTACGAGCATTTTTGGAATATACGCTAATATTTTGTACCTATATTTTGAACTTTAATAAGCTTGAAAGCATTTCTATTAGAAATTAATGACACAGAGTTTAAAAAAAAAATGTAACATATTTATAAATTTTTAAAATGTGCATATAATACATGGCATCCTATATAATACATTTTTTTAATAGCTGAAGATTTCGTTACTTTACTAATTTTATATTTCGTTACTCTTTTGTTTTAGCTACGGTATGGACCTGAACGGAGCAAGACGTAAAAATGCAACTCGAGAAACAACAAGTACATTAAAAGCGTGGTTAAATGAACATAAAAAGAATCCTTACCCTACAAAGGGTGAGAAAATTATGTTAGCTATCATTACCAAGATGACGTTAACGCAAGTGTCCACGTGGTTTGCGAATGCAAGACGTCGTCTCAAGAAGGAGAACAAGATGACCTGGGAACCAAGAAATAGGGTCGAAGATGATGATAATAATAATGATGATGACCCACCTAGTCGAAAAGATAGCAAAGATCATATAGGTAAGTTATCCATTAATATAAAACATAATAATCAGTCACTAAGATAATTACCTATATTATAGTAATTAAAAATAACGCAAAAAAATAACGTTAGAACTAATATAACAATCATATAATTAAAATATATATATTGTCGCATAGAAGAACAAAACTGGTCACGATCTTTTGAACAATTCAAAGTTTCATGCAAAGCGTATAAAAATATCATCCTCGTTAATTAACAACCAAGCAATATAGTCTTTACACAATTATTATAAAACATGATAAAAATTATGAAGCGTAAAATATTTTATTGCTTATATTTATATAGGGGAGGAGAAAAAAAAAAGCTTTTAATTTAGTTTTATTACGCGGAAACGGCAAATATATTTGCTGGAAAACTAATTGATGCTATATATCAACCTATATTGAGCATGAAAACTTGAAAAAAAAAATCATCATCATGTTTTTTTTTTGTTTTTTTTTATTTAGACAGACAAACCTTATATAATAAAAAAAATTGAACGTAATTATTCAACAGATAAAAATAAGGTCTATACAACAAAGCAAACTTAATGAACTCAAGTTTGAATGTAATAACGTTTGTTCCATGATTAAATTACATAAGGTTCTATCTCCACTAAAAAAGCACCTCCCAAGAAGTGTGACGTCATATTTTTACTTGTCATAATACATTATTTTCCTATATACAGTATATATATATATATATATATATATATATATATATATATATATATATATATATATATATGAGCCAAGTACAATAAAATACTGAAGCTACATCCATATCAAGTTACCAAAAAAAAACAATTTATAATACTAGGAAATATATATTACACGACTGTAATAGTATTATTACTATTGTATATGTCTTATGGTATAATAAAAGTAAATAATATAATAATAACAACTTGAAATAAAATAAAAATGATTTTATTGTAATAATTCAATTTTTCGTAGAATTAAAATAGTCATCTACGTATCTACATCATATACACTAATATTGTTTAAATAGTGAAAGGGGTATTTTAACAAGTAAATAATTGTTGTATGAAATATAATGTAACTAATAAATTATTATTATCTTATATATAGTGTTAATTTTTAGTTAAGGCTCATAAACATCCTGCGGATATATATAAAGAGGAGAAAAAAAAAAGACTGAATTATTTTCCATCTCTCACACATATTTATGTATCTTTAGGGAGTTGAACTCACAACATAGAGATAACATAATGTAGTCGAGTCTCCCTATATATGTATAGCTCTTTATGTACTGTATACGTATATTTTTACCAAAAAGTAAGCCATGATAATGTACCTACTGGGAATTGCTCTTATATGTGATCCCTGCATATTTTTGATAAATAGATGTCTCGTCATTGACTGCTGTATAGAGAGAAGCTTTTGTTGCAGTCTCGTGTCGTATAAGGGTGGGAGGTTGGGGGGTTACAAGAGAGAGAGAGAGAGAGAGAGAGAGAGAGAGAGAGAGAGAGAGAGAGAGAGAGAGAGAGAGAGAGAGAGAGAGAGAGAGAGAGAGAGAGAGAGAGAGAGAGAGAGAGAGAGAGAGAGAGAGAGAGAGAGAGAGAGAGGAAATGATTGAACACTCACGCCTTACTCAACCCAGAGATATCAAACATTTTTAATGGAAATATGACACGTGAACAGAATAATCATATAGGAGGAGGGAAAATGTTATTATTATTATATATTATCCGTCGTATAGATATTATTGTTATTTTGTATATGATAAATTGTATCCTTTTATATATTATATAGAAATAATATTAATTAATAAAGGGGTTTTAGTATTAATTCTTATTCATGGTTGATTTTTTTAAGGGGTTGTTTATACACTTAAGTTTGACAAAGCTACCGAAACTTATATATAGCTTCTATTTATTGACCAATGCAGGGAGATATAATATACCGATATACGGTGTACGTTTGGTTATTTATATGGGTAGCTGCTGCTCGTATAACGTAGTGACTTCTTTAGTCGTTATTTAACCTTATACTATTGCACTCTGATCATCTGATGTATTTTTCCTGCATACTTTTTCTTTATCGTTATATAATATAAAATTTGAATAATGTTATTTACGATGCCTTGTTTTCTGTATGTCAACAGATTCTAAGGACTCCGGTACGGGTTCAAGTGAGGATGGTGACCGTCCTCCAAGATTGGACATGTTGCAACAACCCCCGCGACCTGACACCGCCACTGGTAGTGAGTGGAGTGAATCAAGGCCTGATAGCGGGCCTGACTCTCCTGAGTGTTTGTTTGAACGTCCCCTGTTGCACCATCATCATCATCATCCCTCAGTCAAACTACCCCCAGGTTCACCACCCTCAGAGGTAGGTGGTGCGGGTGCAGGGTCAGTCAGTAAACCTCGCATCTGGTCTCTAGCAGATATGGCGAGTAAAGACAGTGATCATCATCACCCACACCATCCTCCAGTATCCTCGGCATTTTACTCCGCTGCTGCCGCAGCTGCTGCTAGTAAACTCGTCTCACCCATGGCGAGAGGCTTACCCCCAAACCACCCCCATCATCCCATGGCATACGCTAGACCTCCCCCACACCCTGAATTTTACCGAAGTTTATATGGCGCGGGTCCTGCGGCTGCGGCGCACTTACACGGCGGTGAAGTATCATTACTGGAGTCTTACACAAGACAGTTTGCACTAAACGGAGCAGCGGCGGGGGCCGGAGCTCCTACACCCTTATCTGTATTGTCCAAAGCAGTAGCTGCAGCTTCAGCAAGTGGTGCTGCGGGGTTTTTAAATGGTGGTAGTGCGGCAGGATTAGCACCTCTAGGTGCACTCCCTCCCCCACCTCCTTCCTCAGCATCCTCTAGTTCATCTTCTATGGAGCAACAACTTCAATCTGCAGGTCTGCTCACTGCAGTCAGGTTATCCGCATCTCCACCCCCGCTTACAGAAAAAGCCAGCGCACAAACAGCAGCGGCCCCAAAAGCCTGACCCCACGCTCCCCCCGCCCGGCCTGGGGTACGTTATCCCAGCAACATGCACGGACTGTGGACTAGGTGAAACACGATTGTGTGCAGTGTAAGCCAGAGGCACAATAATAAACTTTTTAAGTGAAACTCTCGTGTATATCTCAGAATGACTTGACAGAACGTTTGAAATAAAATGTCTATAATTTAGCATAATAAAAAAATTATATAAAATATTATTATATATATCGTGAATTTCACTGAATATAACAAATTTATTTCTTTTTATTTAAATGACTGGTGTAATTTTTAAATGTGATAATATATCATTCATCGTGTAAATAAATATACTATTATTATTATTATTATATAATTAAATATGAATAATTAAATATAAATAAATAAAAATTATTGTTTTTAGTGAAAAGAAAGATAAATAAAATTAATTACCTCCACAGAAATCATCTGAACAAAAATAATATTTAATTATAAGAAAAAAATAATATTTCAGTGTTTTTATCCCTTCTACAAAAAAAGGACAAAAATTGTAATACAATAATGGCCTATCTATTAAGAAAAAAAAATAATTAAAAGGCATACAACCAAAGCAATCTTTTTTAAAAAAAAATATTATAATAAATAATAAAAAAATATATATAAATCCTAGCCTGACACTTTTTATTGGAAAAAATAAAAATTGAGAATTCACTTATCTTGGTTACAGTTACTTGTATTGTGATGTAGAATTTAGAAAAATAAAAAATATAAATATCTAGCAAAATAATTGGATGAAAATTGAATAAAAATAAAAATATTTGTATAAAAAATTGGGTATTAAATTTTTTTCAGGTAACTAAAATCATACACCCACTAAATGTGAAAAAAAAAATGTAAAAAAAATAAATCACGACTCTGTTGTTTGTTGCTCAAAATGTGAACAATAAATTTTGTCTGGGTTTCAGAAAAAAATAATAATAATAATAAAAAAGTGGATGTATTAGTGCAAAAATTTAAAAATATTTATAAAGAAAGAACCATCAAACCTCATCAATACATTATTTCAAATTTTGTCAGATGAAAAAATAAAAAAAATATTACTGAGAAGTATTTCTCAAAGTAAACAAAATTTTGTCTCTTTATTTATTTTATAATTTATACCCCTATTATTTATTTTACGGATATAAAAAAGGCAATTAAAAAAATAAATTTAATATTATATATATATATTAGTTTTATTATATTTTATGATATTATAACTCTTTAAATCTTATTTTTATATTCATACATTTTTAAACATACGAAGAAATAATCAAGACATGACAAGAAAATACTAACGCCAAACTCATGCAACATAATTTAAATAGGTAATATAGTAAGTCTTATCTATATAGAACTCAGTTCCAAATTTAGACATACAAAAAACAAAAAAAACAATGAAGCTTAAAAAATTACTATACATAAAAAAAGGTGCATTGAGAAAGTATATAGCTTGGCTGAAGATTATCTTTTTTTTCTCCTCGAAGAAGGTGGAGTGAGTGATTGCTGACGTGTTGTAAGTTGACGTGAAGAAGTGATGATTGATGTGTGGTCGTATAGTGAGGTGCATGTGGTGACCACCACACTGCTCTCCTCTGAGCTGAGATCTGCTTTAGCCAGGTAAGACAATCTTAACTGCAATGTTTTGGCAGCAACGTCAAGATCCTCCTCCTCCTTTTTTTTTTTTTGCTATATAGGGTGTATGCGCATGACGTCATATTTAATGCACTTTGAGGCCATATTGGAGTATTGAATAACATTTCTCAGCATTAGACAAACTTTATTTTTGGCTATTCTCTTTGAAAAATCAGTTATAATTTTTTGTTAATAAATTTTCTCACATTCTTGAGATACTAAATTCAACCTGTATTAACAACATCAATGCTCTCAAAAATATTGCTTATTATTTTTAAACTTGCAAAATGAGTTATTTTGCTATGCGGCCAATGTGAGTGATCCAACATGGCGTTGACTTAATTATGAACGCATACACCGTAGAGTTTAAATTAGCAATAAATTCAAAACATTATTACTTTATAGTTTAAACTTCGGATGTTTCTGGGTAGTTTTAATCTCTCTTGACTTGATTTAGAATAGAAATGCTTTAATAATAATTAGAATTTTCTGTAACATCCCTTGTCTTAATTCTTTTTATAAAATTATTATTTGACTCTCTCTCTCTCGCTCTCTCTCTCTCTCTCTCTTTCATTTTACTACTTTAGATTGACCTCATATTTTTAAAACTTAATATTATATGTAATATAAATATTAATATATAATAATTATAAATAAGAAATAAGACTTAAAAATGCATTGATTAGTTTGGAATAAATAATACAGTATTAATATAGTCTTCTCTCTCTCTCTCTCTCTCTCTCTCTCTCTCTCTCTCTCTCTCTCTCTCTCTCTCTCTCTCTCTCTCTCTCTCTCTCTCTCTCTCTCTCTCTCTCTCTCTCTCTCTCTCTCTCTCTCTCTCTCTCTTACACTCACTCTCACACTTTCTCTCCAAATTTTTACAATTTGAATTTATCGTCTTTTGTTTTAGAGGTTATAATAATTGTAAAGCTTAGAAATGATATTAAAAGACAGATTACTTTAAACTTAACTTTGACTAACACTAAATGAGCTCCATGTATGCAATATAAAGTTTCGTATAATTAACTCTACACTATATACATGGTAAACTTATAGGAATTCATACAACTGTGAATTTTATATATATATATATAGAAGATTACTATGACGCATTCTTGTAAAAAAAAAATGTAAACGTATATTACAGTGGTTGCACAACAATAAAGTTAATAAAAAAAATCAATCTTATGCATTAAAAACTGCAGCCTGTATACATGATATACTGTATCATGAGATTACTTATACATAAATAACACTGCACCACATAATATACCTATACCTCCTATCTTAAAGCACAACATATAACATAAAAAAATATAAAATAAATTTTATAGCTTTTTGGTTTACATCTTGGCTTACAACTCGACTTGTGGTAAAACTTTAATTTCAATAAGAAAAGAAAAAATAATAAAAGCAAGGGCGTTTACAAGTCAAAAAACATATTTTAATATCAAAGTTAACATAAAAAAAATGTATACTAATCGATTGATATAAATATCGACATATTATATTAATCGATAAAGTAATTAAAAATGTATAATATTATACATTCATTTCAACACTCATTAAAACATTTTTAAAATGTTACTTTTTAATTATTTAAAAATAAAAAAAGAACATTAAAATTACAAAATATTTAATGAGTTAAAAACTTTAATAAAAAATATATATATCATATCTCAAAACCCATTTAATGAGAGTTTATGATTTTTTTTTTTTTTTTTTTTTACAAATAAAAATATAAAGTATAGCGTTTTAAAACGGAAGAAGTAAAAGCACAGGAAAATTAATGATGAAAAAAGAATAAACATCACACAGAAAAAGCATTTCATTTGAGTTTATTTTAATACATTATATTATAGAATGTATGAAAATTTGTAATAATTTAATTTAAAAAGAAAAACTTTTAAAAATATACAATTGCTCTTTTGTTAAATTAAAGTCTTATACTTAGAACTTATTTAAAATTCAACTTTGCTACTTTGATTTTTTTTTTAAACTTATAATAAATGAAGGTAAATGTTTGATCAAAAATTGTAATAGGGAATACAAAATCTAAAATTTTAAACACCTGCAGTAAACCTATGAAATTTATGATGGAAAAAAAATGGAAATAATCACCGGATATGGTTTTAAAAGTCATTTTATTTTATGTGATCAACCTTCAAAAATAATAATTATTTTAGCATAATATGAATATATACCATGCATTTCAATCATAATGTTTCTTATTTATTGTTATTTCTGTCATATGTCGTGCGATACATTTTTGTACGTGCGATATTTCGTGCGATATAAAAGTAAATGAGCACAAAATTATTTAAACTAAATAAAGTAAATATTAATAAAAAATAGCAATGAAAATGTTTCGTTTGAAAAGCAACGCAAAAAATATCCTACAAAAATTTTGTTTTGATTTAAAAACACAGCTTTGTTACTCATACAAATCAATAAATTTAAAAACCAAAGCTTTTCAATATTATACTTTTATATGTTTATTTAATTTGTTATTGATGATATACATTTTTTCTATCTATTAGCTTAAATAAAAATTAAATATGGAATTTTGTGCTATTTTTTTAAATTCATTTTAAAAAACATGTTTTTGTTTTTTTCTTTTCTTTTCTTTTAATTGAATGCAATAAAATTTATCATGAAAATTTGAATACTCTTAAAAGAAATTTTTAATCATGTTTTCAGCATAATAAATTTTACAAGAACAAAAATGATAACAAAATGATGTAACTTTAATTTTTACTCAATGTATATCAAAAATAAACATTTATTCTTTTCATGTTCTTTTTATTATTATTATTTTAGAAAAATAAAAAAAATAAAAAACAGGTAGATTTTTAGACTTTTTTTTCTGAATATTTAAATTGTCGCTTTGGCGTTATCTCTCTTATACTTAAGACAGACAGATGGAGCCAACTTATTCTTGTAGTTTATAATATGCATATTATACCTCTTGTTAGGTGATGAAGGATTTTTGAAAAAAAAAAAAAAAAAAAAAAAAAAAAAAACCTATATGCGTGTGTGGGCATTTTTCTTTTGATGGTTTTCAAGTCGGTATTTTTAACTTTGATCCAAGCGACTTATAGAAACGAAAAACGAGACTTCTGACTAACATGGCACTTTGTTTTAACTCGATGAAAGAAGAAGAAAAAAAAAAGAAAAAAAAAAACGACTAGAAGGAGTGGCTACTTATATAAAAATCTATATGTAAATGGGAGGTGACATTATATAATGTTTAGTAAATACTATATATTTTTTTTCTTTGCAAAAGCTATATCTAATTATTTTTGTAAAAATTACATATTATAGAACATCTAACATCTATTTTGTAATGGGTATTTATCTATACACCTTGCAGTATAATATTTAGTTTTAAGATAAAAAGTGATAAAAACAAATGACGTATGTTACTAAACTACTTGGGGGGCTCCTCATCATCAAAATATCTTTTCTATATAAAGATTTTTATTAACTAATTAAATAATTATTTTTATTATCATTTTAAGAAGGGAAAAAAGTATGTGGAAAAAAAAGGTAAGTGGTTTTAGTTTTATATTTTTTGTGATAATTTTTTTAGGTATTGATTTTAAATTATTGAATATATATATATATATATATATATATATATATATATATATATATATATATATATATATATATATATATATATATATATATATATATATATATATATATATATATATATATATATATATAAGCTTTTAGATATTAATTATATTTTATGACATTAAATTTGTTATAATTTACTTAATGCAACATCATAAAAAAGTTGTGTATTAATTTATCAAAATCTTAGAAATATTTATAAATTTATATGCTGTACTGAGAATATTTTTCATTTTTATTTATAGACTTTTTTTATTCCAAATAAACTTTAAATTATATATCACTTAAAACATGCATCATGCATATTTAGTATTTAGTACATGCAGTATACCTTAAATTATTAACTTGATAGAAATACTACTTCAATCCTTGGAAGGTTTTCAAAATTCCTCATTGAATAAGAAATTGTATTTGACTGTATTTATAACAAGCTGGTAAAAATTGTGAAACATAAATATGATTTACATTGCAGAAAAATTAATTCAGATTTATTTGGATTCACCTTTTTCTATATTATATGTTATTAAAAGCTGTTGAAAGAATTAATATTTTTAGATTTTTTTTTATTTTTTTTTGTAACAAATAACCTAATGATGTCTTAATTTCGTGTTATCAATGAATGACTATAAGATGAACTGCAAGTTACACAATTTCATTGATAAATCTAACTGCTATATAGAAAATACGTGATGATAAAGCGAGCAAGGAATGCAAGAGAGCAAGGTGAGGTGCTAGTTTTGATACCACAGGGTGGGGTTCTCCAGATCAAGATGCTCACCAGTTTATATGTCCGATGTGTTTCGGGACCCCTACTGTGACCACGGGGCGCCATGTGGGCTTGCTACCTTCTCGCAATTTATATATCTTGTTGCCTTAACTTATACAGACTGGCCTTAAATTTAAATAAAAAAATCATTTTTATACTGTATAACTTAAAAACGGAATGTTTGGGGAGAGAAAATCTGCATCGGATCCGAATTTAATATGCGGTTATTAATATCATATATAACATTTAAAAAATAATGTAAACAATTGGCTCTTATAAGTATTGCATGTATAATAAAAAACAATTCCTATAGGGTCTATGCATTCATGTTAAAGTCAACGCCATGTTGGATAACTCAATAACATGGGTGGCATAGGAAAAAAAACATATAGGGAGTTTAAAAATACTATTCAATATTTTTGAGTGCATTGCTGCTGTAAATATGTTGAATTAGTATCTCAAGTATGTGAGAAAAGTAATGTTAATAACAAAAAATTAAACGATTTCCCAAAGAAAATTGGCTTAAATGAAGTTTGTCCTATGCTGAGCAATGTTATTTACTACTCCAGTATGGCCTCCAAGCGCAATAAATATGACGACATCCGCTTACACCCTATACATATATATCTTAATCATTGTACAACCTATATTTTTTATTTTGCAATAATGGTAATTTTGACTTAAAAGTGTAGTGAAAGCTTCATGCATAAAATTGTGAAAAGTGCTTTGCTTTTTTACTTCAACAATTTAAGTTCTTTAGTTAGAATTAAAGACTATCGAATTTTAGGGCACGCTGTACAAAATGAACAACATATGAATGAACGCAGAACCAGCGTGAATGAATTTGGTATGTGATTTACAATAGCTTATATTCACTATATTAATTCATATAAAAAAAACTAGATGTTATATTCTAACCTTTTAATACATGTTTTTTAATAGAATTAAATATAAATTATTAAAATTTAATATAATAAAAAAATAATATTGTAAACATGTAGTTTGTTTATTTGTCAAAATATATATATTTTTTAATGGGATTTAAATTCATTAAGGTTCAAATTTTAAATAAAAATAGTATAATTATAAACTTTAAAATAAATTGATACATGCCTTAAAGATAAAATATTAGAAAGTATGCCTCTTGTAAAACACACAACTCTTTTTTCAGTTTGTCCTCTCATAATTAATTTACAACAAGTTTTCTGACGCCTTCATATACCAATGTTTAAACATCGTCTTGGCTTGTTTATACTTTTACATTTTATTTTTTTTTCTTATATTAAAATTACAATTATACAAACATTAAGATAATTCACATGAGTATATTGAGTATAATCGTAAATACAGAGCATTAAAATAAGTATGCTAATTGCTATCAATAATGATGTTCGTAAACCGTGTTTTTCGTGCTCCAAACCACAAAAAAATGACGATCACCTAATGTTTTTTAAATGGAATTGCGCATTTTTTGGTGCAAGGGAACAGGGTTTACGAACATCATTCTTGTATTTATATAAGGGTGAATGTTTGTAAAAGATTCTGTACTATATGATATAATAATAATAATTGATTATATACATACAACACATATTATATACACGTACGCCAAAACTACTTCAAAGCGGATACAGTGTAATTAACTATGTAAAGTTAAGTGTAATTGGCTGGTAGGTTTATAATACGCTCTATGATTGGTTTAGCACTCCGGATGCAGCTAAGACCTTGTTTTGGCATATGTGTGCTGCTGCGTCTATACGGGGATCTAATCCGCGGGATTAACCCAGTCATAGTATTTACCTCTTAACCCTTCTGTAGCCCCACAAACTGAGGAGAAAACTTGCAAAGAAAGCTTTACAAATTCAATATTGTAGACCTGGATTTTGTGACGTCTCTTTAACAATTTTTTTAACCCTAGTTTACGTGAAGGTATTACGGACATAATCATAGGTGTATAGGAATATCCCATCTTATATATGATTTAATAATAATAATAATTGGTCTTTATAAAGAGGCCAACAAAGGTACATACCCACTTACATGGTTCTCTGACTATTTTTTTTAACAATAATCACTTGTCAGAGTGTTTCATAACTTTGAATCTTTACAGTATACATATAATTATCAGTTTTCAAGTAAAATTTATCAAAATATATATTAACTTTACAAATTCTCACTGAATAATAAGTACATCATATACATTCATCACAATCATTTTATCCCATTTAGAGTTTGATTTGTCAGTTTATTATGAGTACAAGATCCCTTTATTCAGCTATAAAAATTAAAATCATGAAACAAAATTATTTTATGTAACATTTTTATTTTCCTTTAGCACTAATATTGCTTCTAACATCAGATGATGAATTTTTTTTAGGTCATTAAAGTCTCCACATGTATAAATTTCAATGGGAAATACTAATATGGCATGTTTGCTCAATTATACGTCTCGTATATCTGATATTTTTGTAGAACAAAAAGACAAAAGAATGATCAAATATACAATATTCCTTTGGTATATATAAAAATATGAGAAATATAAATATTTTATTTTAATTTTTTGTTTATCTAAAATCTCGTTAACTCTATTAAAATATGTTTTTAATTTAATAAAGTAAATTGAAACACCTACATACTGTAATAAAACTTATCTTTTTACAAAACATAACTCATAACTTTATGTATGGGTCATAATAAAATAAATTCATTACAAAATACTTATCTTGATTTTACTTTATTCTCATATGTTGAAAGTTTGAAAAAAAAAAGTTGTATTTGAGCGTACAAAAATATACATATGAAATTAAAGTTCTAAATAAGTTTTATTAATTATAATAATATTGAACGTCAAAATATGACACAGTCTATTTATATTAGGCTATTAAAATATTTACTTATTGCATGTATATTTCAAAAATATACTTGAAAAACATCCTACGAGTAAGAAGCACACAAATTATCTATATAAATATTAAATATTGTACTCGCAAGTCATATTATAGTTAGGCTATAAGCTGACAAATAAATGAACATAATATATACGTCACCAGCTAAATGCATAATAACATCTATAGTACCGGTGAATACAGGCGTAACTTTTATTTTTTAAAAAATGCGGGTTTTGATTATTTATTTATTTATTTTTATTATTTGTAAGTTGGTACCAAAAAACTATATAGTTGACCTAGCTAAATAAAATTAATAAAATTTAACAAAATTTCAAAAATAGTAATGAAAATTTATACAATGTAAAGGGCGAGGTTCATGTGACAAATGTCTGGCCTACTCTTACACCTAACCCAATTATTGTTTGATGTTACAACTCATACATACGTCAACGTACATGTGGTTTCTCCTTACCCATACAAGGGGTCAAACCAAAATCCTATAATATATGAGTTGAGATTACTCATTTGTTTTTTATTATAAGAAGTTTGTTATGAGAAAATATGACAATTTAACTAACGTCAATAAAATGCAAAGAAAATGTATCCTGGCAGTTATGCAACCAACTTGTCTCTCCAAGTAGATGCAATTTTAAGCAGAAAGTAAAATATAAAACAGGTCAAAGTTCAAGGTTCATTATCGCACTTTATATGTAAACATGACTTCATATTGTTCTTTCTAGTTGTTTTTAAGTAAAAAAAAAAAAGCTATATATTGTTAAATTAAATATATTTGCAATGTAAAATGATGGTACATAAAATGTATTAATTATAATTTTATCTTCGTGTACGTCCATCATTATCATCTACACACTTGTTAAGCAACATTTTGCAAAAGTTAAAAATTCAAATCACATTTCTTTACAAAAAAAAAAAAAAAAAAAAAAAACTTAATATACATTGAATTTAACTTTTTAAAAGATAAGAATGTAAAAATCAATGTTTTTCTTTTTTCTTAAAGTTGTATTAAATAATATATTCACATCATGTATAAGAAGAAGAAAAAAAATATATATTTTTTTTATAGCAAATGTAATGAAAAATAACATAAGAGTGGTAAAATATTTTACAAGGTAGACCTATTTCTAGTTTTTTGATACATGTTTTTTAATGCTCATAAAAATGTTTAGATTTTTTTTTCTCTCTGATGTGAATTTTGAATTCAAGGATGGTAATTCGAATTACGTCTGTGTATTAAATGTATATACTCGTATTTATTTTGATATAAGTTTAAGTCAAATTTGATATGTAATTTGAGTGGATATTTCAATGGATATTCTGTACAATTTGAAGACTTTTGTATAATTAGGCTTACCTGATATCTAATTGACTGTGGTACGTAAACAGGCGCGGTGTTTTTGGGTAGATCAGACATTAGACACATTAACAGCTGCTTTGTATATGTGTGACGCCCGAGTCACAAAAAAAAAAAAGATGGTAATATAGTCCAGAAAGTATAAACTGGACACACCTATTACTGTTGATGGCAAAGTTGTCGCCGCACCAATACAACATGATTTGCTACAAAAATTTCCTCGTCCTAAAACTAACAATAATAAAATATAGAAAATTGGTTTGGGTTCTAAATTATTTAAAAACTTGTTTTTATATATCAATAGCCTTAATTTAAAAACTTTTCCGTGACAGGTGATCTAAAGTTTTGCATTGCAGTTTTGCTTGTTTTCAATAGGAATAAAAAACAAAAAAACATAAACGGATAAAAATAAATACGTAATAATTATGCTATAGTTGATTTTCAGCAACTTTTGTTCAATACAGCATAATCTACGCTATAAGCTTCATAATAATGATGCTTTACCAAGCATAATTATCTATAATATGTTGTTCTAATTTAGCATAATGTATTCTTTATAATGACATAAATGAAGCATAAATTACATACTTTAATCTTTTCATGAGAGAGAGAGAGAGAGAAATTTAATATTACCTTAGTTTATTACGTTTTTAGACATTTGGATAAAAATATTACTTTTATTCGTTAAATGTACCAGATTATAAATAAAATGAACTTACTTCTACAATCTTTGAATGAAGTTGTATTTTATTTTGTAGACATAAAATGGCACAAATCCAACAAATTTTACCTAGACGAGACGTCGAGGTTTCATTTTTCCTCAAGTACTATAACAGTGTCATCGCCTCGTAAAAACATCATTGCATGGCCAGAGTTTATACTTTTATTTCTCACTATAAGCCACGACAAGAACATCTCACCGAGGTATTGCTGCTTCAGCTCACGGCCACAGCAAAGTAAACTTGCTCTAAGAACTAAAGGATCCATGTTCGATGACAAGTCTTTTACTATACAACATCCGGTAGCAACTTCGAATATAAAAGTAATAACAATATTTTTTAATGTTATTTATTTATTTATTTATTTATTTATTTATTTATTTATTTATTTATTTATTAATTTATTTATTTACTTACTTACTTACTTACTTACTTACTTACTTACTTACTTACTTACTTACTTACTTACTTACTTACTTACTTACTTACTTACTTACTTACTTACTTACTTACTTACTTACTTACTTACTTACTTACTTACTTACTTACTTACTTACTTACTTACTTACTTACTTACTTACTTACTTACTTACTTACTTACTTACTTACTTACTTACTTACTTACTTACTTACTTACTTACTTACTTACTTACTTATTTATTTATTTATTTATTTATTTATATTTTTATTTATTTATATCTATCTATCTATTTATTTTTTCACTTACTCATATAAAGAAATTAAGTGAAAATATAATATTATTCAGATACATTTTGTTTTCTAAGCCTTGAATTAAGTGCTAATTAGTATTACATGATAATTATAATTTATCAAAATAATAAATTAGAAGGTTGCTATAAAAATCATTGAAACGTCAAAGTTTTTTTTTTAATTTTTTATTTTTTATTATACAATGTTGAAATTGTTGGTCTTTTTTTTATTGTATATATTATGACGTATATGAGATACATTAATATTTAGCTCTATAAATAAGTAATTCAACAAAGTGTATAAACTAAAACATTCAACTTGGAAATGAACTTGTAGAATTTTAAAAACACATTAAAATAATTTTTTATTAAAGTGTGCACCGAAACGATTATCAGTGCATCATTTATACTATATAAGTTTTATTATCATTATATTAATGAACTTGACATTTTTACACCAAAATTTTATATTAATAACCTGTTTTTGTATGTTATATTGAGTGTATATATAGTGTGTATATAACGTTATTTTTTTTTAATATAAAAATCCATTTAGTTAAAAAATGTATATAAAACTTTCTAACATCGAAACTTACAAAATGGAAAAAAGATAGTATATCCTGTTTGAAAATTAAAAACATGAATTTAACATATTTGAAAATGTTTTCAGAAGTTTAAAACTCCTCATCAAATATGACACAAACAGACAGCAGCGTATCAAAAACCATAAGAATAAATTTTTGTCTCGAAACATGAAAATCCACTTTACTTACTAAATGGTTATTGGATAAAATTTTTATAAATTCTTTTCTACATATTAGAGACATTTTTTTTTTTCAAAAAACAAATTATCTTCTAAAGTGAAATTTTTATAATCATTAAAAATATATTTTAAAAGATAAAATATTTTTTTATGTATTAAAAATGAAGTGAAAAAAAAAATGATGAAACTGTTTGAGGAAAAAAAAAAGAAAGAAAAAAGAGGCACTTACGTAAAATAAATAGTTTTGGTTTACTATGTATTGGTAAGCAGCCGTCGTGGTGTAAAAAAAACTAAAAACTAAAAAATAAAAAAAAACTTAATTTTAATGACGTTTGTGTCACAACATGTGTTTTAAACTAAAACTGAACTTTCTCGCGTAATTTAAATATACTTAGGCGCAAATTACATGTGCCAATTTACTCTCCATTTGACTAATTTTATAATAAGTAGAGGCAATCAAATTTAATCTAAAGTAAAATTTAAATTGTTTTGCTTGTTTTTATTTCATAACATTTATTATTGTTTCAAAAACGTACACAAGGAAATTACGTATAATTCATTTTGCCACAATCGATTGCTTTATACTTTTGAATTAATAGCATACATGGAAAAAAGTTACTGCTAATGCCAAGTACGGTATATAAATACTGTAAATTGTAATAGGTAAAAATTGGCCTGGAAGAGGTGTAGGTATACTACAAAAATACCTATTGAAGGTAAAACAATACTACAACAAAGGTGAGACTCATCTATATTAGGTGACATTTGCAGTATAGCACTACTTGCTCCAGGTTAATATTTACCTATTGCAATCGGTCAGTTTTGCATAAATTTCATTATCGTAATTATGAATATATGTGTCCATAACTAAATACATGCATTTAAATATATTACTGAAAAATTATTTATGCATTAATTTTATAATCATGTTTGAAAATCCTTTTCAAAGTTCCAATCAAATCATAAGAAAATAAGAAAAAAATATGTTTGTTGACAATTTGAATGGCAACATTACAAATAGATTATGTTAATATAAATCCAAAATAATATCCATCAAGTCTGCTCTCATTTTTAACAAATTTAGTTACATATATACGTTTCAAGAATCAATTATTTTCTTTTCATTCTATTTGATAAAAGGCGTAGAACACTTTGAACAAAAAATACGTCTAATATATATCCTTACATACCTAAATATCAACGTTGATTTGGCCGGAGTTATTGATTTCTAATTTATTTTCCATTCACAAGAAGGTGGGTGCGGACTGTGACGTCACAGATTGCTTGTTTTACGCGCGCGTGTAACAGGCGAGATGTGACGTCAGAGTCCGCATTTGCCATTTCTTGAATGGAAAAAGAATTATAAATCAATGAATTTGGCCAAATCAATTCCTATATGTTATTATATTAGGCAAGTTTTTTTTGTTCAAGGTGTTTTACGCCTTTAAAAATTATCTTTCTTTCTTGCAATATTTAAATATAAAAAAAAACTTTAAAATAAACAATAAACCCATGCATGACGACACTAACTAAAACTATGACTTCTACTATATATATTTTTTATTTTAATAATATATAACAATATAAGAACAATACAAATCTAAACTATAGGACCATTTATTTTATTTTTCTTATGTATGCATATGCATATAATACAAAAAAAAAATAAGATAAGATTTTAAGATAAAATTTTTGAGTCTATATGGTTTGATGTTATGCAAGAATTTATTTTCACGAATACATTAATTCTGGTTCATGTCTACTCAGGGTCCATTATTCACATGACTTTAAGATGTCTATATTATACAATCTAAAACTTTTCTCTGAATATATATTTGGAATTGTTGAAGAATTAATTTACTCAACCAAAAATATATACAATTTAAATTCTTTAAAATTTGTAATTTATAAAAATGACATGAGATGATTCAGGTGATAATATTATAAATTATTTTTTTATATTTTTGTATGGCCATGAATTAAAATATCACAAAAATCTTGTCTCTATGGTTTATCATAATAAATTTTAACTTTTAAAGGTCACTATCATTGTATTTATAACTTTTTTTTCTAAGTTTTGTAATTGTACATATACTTAAAGGGGTTTTAAAAATAATTATTTTCATTAAACTTTATAATTGATTTTATTTGCTTATTTTCTTATATATTTCCATGTTATAGAATTATACGCCTAAATACGGCAAGACATTGCTATATAACTGCATTAAAACATCCTTTGCATTATAAATTAAAAATTGTCAACAAAGCCATTTATCTTTTCTTTAAAAAAGGCAAAAAAAAAAAAAAAAAAAAAAAAAAAATCAGTAAACAGAAGTATGAAGCAATAATGTCCGAACCTCATTCATAATTTTCAACACGATTGTACGATAAATAAAACACTTTATTTTATACTGTATATATATTGTGATATGGTCAAGTGATTGAATATTGTTTTGATTTATAGATTTGTGGAGAGAGAGAGAGAGAGAGAGAGAGAGAGAGAGAGAGAGAGAGAGAGAGAGAGAGAGAGAGAGAGAGAGAGAGAGAGAGAGAAGTTGCAATTTATGAAGTGGTTGAAGAGTGCAGTCACACATTTTACCAACAAGCCATGCAGTATGTTAGCAGCAGGGTTTTGTAATATTGCAGAGGAATTGTAGATTGTGGTGGCACTTGTCACGTTGCTGCTTATTGGATCTCTCTCTCTCTCTCTCTTTCTCTCTCACTCTCACAGAACGCCAGGGGGATATAAAACATATAAGATTTTTACTATATATGACATTGTCTGCCCAAGCCATATTGTGACCGAATACAAAAAAAAAAAAAAAAAAAGGAAACAACATCAAAATGAAATTTCTTTCGAAAGAAAATTAATATGAAACATTCACCCAAAAGGAAATAAGAAAGCATAAAGAAAAGATTGACTGGTGTATTTTTTTTTTGT
This sequence comes from Ecdyonurus torrentis, assembly GCA_949318235.1. Classification (NCBI taxonomy): domain Eukaryota; kingdom Metazoa; phylum Arthropoda; class Insecta; order Ephemeroptera; family Heptageniidae; genus Ecdyonurus; species Ecdyonurus torrentis. The sequence goes on along the minus strand of OX439132.1, from coordinate 39,787,221 downwards.
CTTGCTGGGGAAAAAAAAGAAGATGATATTATTGCATTTTTGTAACTGATGCTTACGTCCTTCACTCCAAAATATTCATTTTGTTAAAATCAATGTTGCTTTTCAGACATAAATATCATTCTCTCTCTCTCTGACTTTTCTTTTTCAATACTATAGTAAACTAAAAAAAGTGAATTTTTCAATATTTTTAAAAACTTCTTTCAAAGTTTGTATAAACTTTTTTTAGCAAGAGAGAGAGAGAGAGAGAGAGAGAGAGCAGAAAGTGACAAAAATGAAATTCTAATTTCCATTATGTTTAAATGTGATAAGGTTTTTAATTTCAATATTGACTTTAGGATTATTTTAAATTAAATTTGAACATGAATACATTGACTTTACAATAATCCTCTCTCTCTCTCTCTCTCTCTCTCTCTCTCTCTCTCTCTCTCTCTCTCTCTCTAGGTATCAAATAATCTTGCTCTCTACATCAGGTGAAAAGCAAGCAAATTTTAATTTTTCTCGACAAAACATGTTTGGATTACATTTTTTTTTCGTATCAATAACTTTTATAATAAGGATTTTGCTGTATATTTAAATGAATTTGCGAGTTAATATTATCTATAAATTTTTTAGCTAGAAATAGTAATATTTTTTATTTTTTTTAATGCAGCATAAAATCAATTTAAAATGACGTTTAAAACTTTCATACTTTAAAAGTATTAATTTAATATTAAATAATATAATACTATGTAACAATTTATTAATGAAGCAGAATGGTTTGTAAGTTGTCAATCTTTGACATAAATGCAGCATTTTAAAAGTTTTCAAAAAATGTTCAAACTTTACTTAAAAAAAAAAAAAAAAAAAAATTGCCTTTATTGCAAAGAGCAAATATGTTGGAGAAAAGAGAAAATAAAAATTTCAAGGAACAGTTTCTAATTTATTTAAGTGCATATATTATTTCTGCAGAAAAAAAGTAGCAAAATGAACAAGATTATGTTTTAAAAAAACAAAGAAATTGACTTCAATAATGACGTCAGACAATAGCCTCATGAAATGAAGTATAAAATGAGGAGTAGGGTGCGAGCTACATCTCGTGTGGTTGCAGCATCACTTGAGCCCCTATGCAAATTACCTTAAGTTATACACCTAATAGAGTTAATCTTGTCTCTGTATGTTTTAACACACACCGCTTCAAAATAAAGACAATATAACAAGAGAGAAAGAGAGAGAGAGAGAGTGGATTTTCTCAAACAACGCAAAATTTAATATATTCTCTCTCTCTCTCTCTCTCTCTCTCCAAACCAAAATAAGCTTTTGCAATAAGTACCAACCTAGCATAGTGTAAGATAATTAGTTTTACAAGATGCTATACAAGATGGAGAATATATATAAAGCTTGAGCTATATAATATATTTTTGATTTCATGTCCCTTTTTTGTTAAAGGGAAAAATTACATGTGTTCTAACTTAATTTTCTTTTGTATTAAATTATGTTTAAGCACATAAGGACTAAAGTTATATAAATATATGTTAAAATTTTACTCATTTTAAAGTCCTTTGTTTTGTATTTCAAGAAATTTTCCACAAACTATATAATTGCGTTTGTAAAATTTTCCAAAAGGCTTTGTATTGCATGAGTGTAATAACTATAGTTTACACCATGCTATATTTTTATGTTATGACATAATTTTATGACAAAAGCATTGGGTTTCAACGATGTGCTTGTGCATTGAAAAGTTATGATTAATATCATTATGTCATGATATGAATATATATAAAAATATTTTAGTGTGCACTGCCCTTAAAAAGATATTGGAATGTAATATTAATAATTAACTGCTTTTATTGTATATTGGGAGAAATCTGTTTACAAATCTCTCAATTTAACCCGCAACAGTCACATGAATGAAAATATATAAATTTAAGAAATTATTTAGTTACATAGCTATGTAACACTTCCGTACAAACCAATAACTTGTTTGAAACAAATTAAAAAGTAAATCGTTTTAGAATAAATGTTATTTTTTCAGCGGTAAATAGTTAGCTCCTTTGATCTTAAAAAACTTTGTATTATCTAACAAATTTATTTAAAAAAAAAAGTCTAAATACTAACTCTTTGATTACATTTTTCCGTGCACTTATAATTTTCAATTTAAATAAACAATATAATGTCCTGAATAAAAAAAATTCCTGTGGCAATATTTTGAGTGAAAATATCATAGATAATCAAAATCACTTAAATGTATATTAAAAATGTATTATTAAATGTATAAAGTCAAACTTCTTACAAAACAACAATATGTGATGAGATGAGAGTTTAAATAAAAATGAAACCCGCACATTAAATGATTAATTTTTATTACATTTGATTAAATGTAAGACTATGCGTTTTTTTACTGAAAGGACGCAGTTGTTGAATACTACTGTAAATCCATTATCATCGTTCTTGTGTATATTTATATGCTCTTATATGTATATATATATATATATATATATATATATATATATATATATATATATATATATATATATATATATATATATATATATATATATATATATATATATATATATAACACCTTTGTAACTTGAATGTTAGACAAAATAATAAATTATATGTATTTCAAACTTAATTTACATTCATGGTTTTTAAAATTCCTCTGATAACACTATAGGTTATATTCTATATTTATATACAATGAAAATAAAAAAGGTGTGATACAATCTGTAAATTTGACAATAAAATGTATTTTGTGACGTATACAACTGGTACCCACTTCCTGTCTCAGTATAATAGTTTTTGCTGCTTGCTTGCTTGCTTGATAGCTTCCATATATTGATTATATCTTTAATATCAGAGTAAATGAAGTTATTAAAGTCACTTGCTATGTATGTACTTTATATTCATGATTCTTTGAATACATAACTTGTAATATATAAATGTATATAAAAAATTAAGATTAGAAAGTATATGGCAAACAGGAAACGCGTCATTTTGCAAACTTTTTGCAAACTGTACGCAAAAATATTTTACATATTTTTAAATCTGATGTAAGAAAGAGAGAGAGAGAGAGAGAGAGAGAGAGAGAGAGAGAGAGAGAGAGAGAGAGAGAGAGAGAGAGAGAGAGAGAGAGAGAGAGAGAGAGAGAGAGAGAGAGAGAGAAACTAAACACATAAACGTAATGCGTAATTATATTCTATGTTTTTTTTTGTCTTGTTTAAAAAAAAAAGAGTTGTTACGTCCATGAGGTATTGAATCCTATAAGATCGAGATATATTTCATTTTAAAAAAGAAACACAAAGTGAGTTTCAACATTTTAATTAGTTAAGAGAGATAGAGATGTCAAAATGTTGCGCTAAAAAAAAAAAGAGACAAAATAATCAGAATTCTTTCATTAAGAATCAGCTGCAGTGCACTCACCTTATAGAATAACACTTGCGTTGACTACTGTTTTTTAAATTATTCAAATTTACGATAAAATGATTGTTTTTAGATATAAATAATTTCATTTCTCATTATTCTAATGTTTGTTTATACCAAAGTGTCTAAAAATAAAATGATATGCAAATTATTTTTTTATAAGAAAGTCAGTTATATACATTTATCACAATGCAAAAAAAAAAAAAAAAAAAAAAAAAAAAAAGTTGACGAAAGGTAGTTAATTAGATATAAAATGATATATATATATATAAAAAAAGCAAACACTAAAAATCCATTATAAATTAAAGATCACATTTAAATAGAAAATTCTGTTATTGTTATTATTATTATCACCATCAACAATTATATCTTAAATTAAATTGAAATTCTCATTATAATATACGTTAATTAGTGTATGTTTTCATTATAATAGTTATATTATATAAAATGTTTAAGTAAGATTTAAAATTTGGAGTGTGGTTGTTTTAATTATAATATACAAAGTTGCAAGTATAATAATAAGAGAGTCTTATAAGATTTTAGTCTTGTATATGTTTCTTATTATATTTCTTGTTTAAACAAGTAGAAACACAATGGAAAATATGTCGTCGTGTATATTTATATATAATATAAAACCTCATTGCGCATATGTGTCGCATTAATGGCCTTATCATATTCATTTTAATATGTATAATTAATGTAATTAAAATTGAAATCTTAATTCTATTTAAGAATATAATAATAATAATGATTATATTATATACTTAAATTTTCTTCAATTCTTATTGTGAAGGGGGTTAGAAATGTGTAAGCAAAATGTTTCTTTTCTTTAGGGGATGAGAAAAAGAGATATATGGTGCTGGGTTAAAGAGGGTTAAGTAATTATTATCAAATTAAAACTTTATTATAGAAATAAAATTTTAATTCTTTACTATCTATTTTAGGGTTATTTATATATATGAAGTTGTTATTTTATTTTTAAGATTTTAATGTGAGCATATTATTTTTGCTTTCATATTTTTTCGAAGTATACATCAAACTTATATACGTGCATGGAAAAAAAACTATTACTTAGCAGGTACAGTATACTTGAATCCTGTATTTTGCAATAGGTATACATTAGCCTAGAACAGGCATTATTATACTATACAATACTACCTTATGCAGGTAAAATAATACTACAATAAAGGTATGACTCAGATTAGGTGATATTGTAGTTTATTACTACCTGTTCCAAATTAATACGTATCTATTGCAAAATACAGGTTTCGTGTACATTTTCTTTCATAAAAATTGAATCCTATTGGCATATGGAAATAAATAACATTCAAATGGAGTTTTGCGTCAACTGAAATCTCCATCTGATTACCAATAGAATTGAATTTTTTGTGCAAGAGACTGTACAATTAGTAATTTTTTTTCCGTGTGCTCATTAATCGGGCAGTGAGATACATTGTCAGTATATATTTTTGATATACCTATACCATTTCCCATCGAGAAAATACACCAAACATTTTTTTACATATGTAATCTAAAATTATTTAAAATTATTCTTTACATTATCAAGTCTCAACCGACAAGCAAAATAAATAAAATTCTAAAGAATTGTTAACTTAGCTTTTTATCAAGTATAAAATTTATGCCTTACAGAATGTTTATAATTTAAAAAATATAAAAACATTCTAATGATGAAAATATTTTACATATATGCAAATTAATGATATTATAAAACATTGAAAAGAAAGAAAAAAGTGAATAAAATAAACAAGTCCTACGGGTATACTAAGACTTAAATATTATATAGTGTGGAAATGTATTTACACGTAAATTAAAAACAATAGAAAAAAAAAAAAAAAAAGAAAGAGAGGAAACTAATGTGATTAAATAGGAGTGTGATAGTATTGATTTTTGCAAGTTGTGGTGCTCTTCATGATAACAATAAAGTGAAAAAAGAAAAAAAAAATGAAAAGCTTTTGTCAGAGGTCTTGGAGAGAGAAAAAAAAAAGCAAGCAAGCAAGCGAGCAGTAGTAACATTGTCACAGCAAGGGGAAAACATAATGGTAATACAACAACAGTGTGATATTATTGGCAAAACCTCGTACTATATGAAAGTAAGCGAGGAAAAAAACACGCGCTTTATTAGTTTGTCTCTTGCTATTGGCTTCCTTTTTGTTCATTGTTGATAAAAAAAGCAAAAAAAAAAAAATCTCTTTTCAGTATATATATGACTTGAGGGCAAAGCCAAAAGCTTGAAAGAAAAGAAGTTGGAAAAAAAAAAAAAAAAAAGAGCTGTGAAAAAAAAAGTGCTCTTTTGGTGGGTGTGAAAGGGACAATAGTAGCGAGCTGAGACTCGTTAGAGAGAATCCTGTGACACTATTATGTACAGTCAACTTCCAGACCCCTCAAGGCAAAACCAACATGCTATCATTCTCTTCTCATTTTTTTTATATCTATTTATATAACACGACTAAACATTAATAAAAATAAGTCATCTAATTGAGTTACGAAGTCATTATTATTTAAAATGAAATTTTGAATTCAGGTCTATATTTACAATATATATATTTTTTTATTGGTTAATTCATGTATCGGTGAATTGTATAAAGATTAAGTATTGATTTGCACATTAATTTTGACTTCAATTGATTTAGTTTTGACTATATGTTTAGTATGAATGATACTTTACAGTTTTAGAGACGGAAAAAAAAAGAAGTTCATTTATACATTTGAAAAGACAAATGTGAAAGGTAGGCAAAGTAATTAGTCGCAATGTGCTAAAGGCGCGAAGCAAGCTGCACGTTAGGCGAGAAACATCATTTGTCACAGGAATGTTACAATACTAACGCCTCAAGCGACCCTCATTCACTCTCATATTTCATATATTAACAATTGTAATCTCTACCACTTTTTATTTTGTCACCTATACATATATGAATATTAAAATTTACGTTAACAGAATTTTTATTAATCAAAAGAATATTGCCTTAGGGATTTCATTTTTCACAACATTTTATTATGTTTTTGTAATACACACTTTTATAAATGTAAAAATTTGATGTATATTATTATATACTTTTGTGTGCTTTTTTACAAATTACTATTTTCATTTTTTTCTCTAGAATTACATTTATAGATAACAAATTATAAATATAACATCACACTTATTTTCAAAGCAATTTTTAACAAATTAATTTTATACTTCTTGCTTATGAAGCTCCATTAATACACAGTTGGTTCAAAGGAATGCATTTTTTTTTTTTAAAAAGAGAAATAAAATTTTACGCCTCTCCTACTTTGATGTCACTTTGGTCTAATTTCACGTCACCTCTAAAACTTGAACATCAATTGAGCAAAACCAAGAATTTCAAATCGTATAAATAACAATTTACTCTTTCACACACACACACATCAACTATAAGATAAAAAAAACAAAATTTAACAATAGAATTTGAAACAACGTTGAAGTTAAAATTACTCGCATATTTTCCTCTCATCATGTCTGACAAGAAATACTCTTGCAACTCTCATAAATAACTCAATACTTTTTTTTTGTTCCTGTTACAAACTTCTATTTCATTACAAAGTGTTAAAAAAGTTTAACTAAGGTCTATATTTTGTATATAATAGACAAGTTTAAAGTATTATTGTGACATAACGATCACAATTTAAAGTTGTAAAAAGACAAGACTATGTATAACACTTCATAAATTTTAGCTTTATAAGAAATCATTGAAGAAAAACGTAACTTTTTTTTTTTTTTTTTTTTTTAGTTTATTTTTTAACTAGTTTATCTAGTCAGTTGATGCTCTGTGGTAGTGAGTATATCTCTAGGGAAGAGGAGAGAAAGAGAGAAATAAAGAAAGAGAGAGAGAGAGTGAGAGAGAGAGAGAGCATGAGTGAATTATGTTCATCCTCTCATTTTATATATTTTTCAAACTATTTCAACACTTTCTATGCTCATCAATTTGACTAAATAAAAAAAAATCATGGTTTCAAACGTTCAACACTTTTTTATAGACTTCTATTTTTTATTATTATTCTTTTTTTTTTACACCAGTCTAACACATTAAACCAGAACTATATACCCCATACAGAAGTCTGCATTATTTTTTTTTTTATGATTAATTTACACTTACAGAACTAAATGTATCAAATTGCAATGCGAACATATGCTTAACAACATTTTTATTTAAGCCTCAAAAAATATATTTTTTTAATTTATATATACTTATTATAATTTATTATACATAATATTTTTTTTGGGAAGTTGTTTCTAATTAATATAATAATAAAAAAATCTATTCTAAGAATTAGTTTTGGTATTAATTTCATGTTACATAAATTGTTTGTGTATCTAAAGCTCACACAATTCAGCTGTTCTGCTATATATTTCATGTACTGACTTTTATACGAGCATAATATACAGTGTACATCCGTAACTCTTTTTTTTTTTTTAACTCATTTTTTTTCTTAGATAATTTATGAGCTACTCTCACATTATTGCAATGAAGCATATTATATTTATGACTATACTAATTTTTTTTTTTATATCTTTAAAAAAATATTTATATGAGAAAAATAGCATCAAGTTAATATTCTTTTACTGTGCGAGAGTGCGTGAATATTTTTTTTAATCAAATACCTTAAAAACAGCTTTACATTTATTTCTATAATAAAATCAATAAATTCAATCAAAACTTTCTCTTTAAAACAACTCCATAAAAAATGATTTCATATAATGATGATCAACACACATGTTTTTTTTTTCTAAAACTGTTATTTTTATAGTATATTAATTCAAGTTAATTATATGACCAAATATTTTAATTATAATTTAAATAAAAATAATAATTCACAACTTATATATAGTTTAACATTAAAAAAAATAAGCATTTTTTTTTTACACACAATGGCAGTATAAGAAAAGTAATGTAATTTAATAGAACTATACTTTATTTTATTCCTGTATAATATAAAGTGTTCACCACGTGTTGCTAAAAAGTAATTAAGCTTTAAATTACCTAAAATAAAGTTTACGTTCTAGAGCAGTTACAACTATTGAGATGGGTAATATAAATCTATCTTTTTTTATTTTTTTTTTATTTATTTCGTAAGTTACTTGGTTTCAAGTTAGTGGAGCATTTAAGTGTCTCTCTTAGGCTTAGGTACCAAAAATAGCCCTCAGTGGGATAAATAACGTTAACCCCTCTTTCTCTCTCTTTGTAAGAGAATGTATGTGAATGTTTCATGGTGGTAACTTCTCTATATATCGACGATGTGACGGTACTTTGACTGTGTTTTTACTTCATTTGTATAAAGTGACTGGCTTGTATTTCCTGAAAAGTTTATAAAAACGTGTTATAATATCATAGGTAAAGTGACCATACTGGAAATTTGATTGAGAATCTAAGTAATAATTATCATATTATGTGGCCATAGTACCGGGTCAGTATCGATATACTGTATGTATATGTGTTGACATCAACTGGTAGTTTAACACTTCAACCACTTCGTTAAGGGAGATATAATTAATCCAAAGTGTACACAACTACATTTTTTTAAAGTTAATATAACAAAAAAATATATATTATTCATGTTTGTTTCTTATTTATATATATATTTATTTATTTACATACATATGAGTCATACCAACATATGAAAGAAATTTGTTTGAACTTTTTATTTTAAAATTTATTATCCAATCGTTTGTAAAACTAAGATTAATGTTTGTAAATTAGAATTCTTTTTAGTTGAGTTAAGAAAAAATATACATAAAGTAACATTATTTACAATTTATTTTTTACACATGTTGTAATTACATTTTTACGTCTTTACTTTTTACATTGAACTGCATATTAGGGTGTAATTTTTTTTTTAGAGAAATTAAGATATTTCTTGCGCATTGAAAAAATCTCAAGTTTTATATACTGTCACACACACACACACACACCACACACACACACACAGTATATATATATATATATATATATATATATATATATATATATATATATATATATATATATATATATATATATAAAATATAGGCTTTCTTCTTCAACTTGTATATTGTTATTATTTTGTTGTTTGGCGTTTACTTTTTTTACTATGCTATTATAAAATTGCTATTTGCTGCTGTCAGCAAAGCTTTATTTCTTTAGTGGTCAAAAAGAACTTTGCTGTACAGCATAGTTGAGTCAATATAGTTAACTCTTCAGTCTCTGCTATCTGTTTGAACTAATCATTGTATTAAATCTATAATTATTTTCAATATTATGCAATGAGAATTGGAAAACTCAATGTCCTGAAAGTGATAATATGTTTTAAAATGTAAATGCCTGTATACCTATTATATACTATCAACATTTGAACTTGCTCAGTATGCTATATAAATTTTACATACTCTTAATGTTATACTTACGTTAGTTCAACATAACATAACTAAGGAAAACGTCTATTATTTATTCATTCATTACTTTACATGAATAATTTCTTGATAAAAATTTACTGGCTGAAATTTATATTTTACGTAAAAAAAAAAAAGGAGGGGAACCTGCCTGTACATAGATTAGATGAAAATTGGATGATCACACTTTGCGATGTATATATATTAGACTTGCAGGGGTGAAGTGATATACTTGAAATATTAATGAGATTGAGGAGATTCTAAGAGCCCTCTGTTCCTTTTGCTTGGACGTGAGGTGATGGTGGGACTGTATATATGTATATACGTATATGTAGTGAAGTATACGAGGGATGGACTGAAGGGTGTAAAGTATTCATGAGTGACCATGAAACACGCTTAACTCTTGACGTCTCACTGACCACTCAGCACTCTATACTCACGTCCAGTTGACGTAACTCAACTTACGTCACAACAACGTACTTCAAAATAAAAATCATCATTCTTTCTCTCTTGACCACAAAGTTATATACACTTTTTTTTTTTTATCTTAAATTTTTTTGGGGAAAATTAAACAAAGTATATTAATAATATAATGTGTTTTTTGAGTTGTAATGTAAACTTTATATACGTGTAAATCAATGTCACTGAGATTTTGAAAGGCATGAGAAGTTATGTAATGGTTGTCAAGTATGATATAGACAGAATCTTGTCAAAAGAGAGAGAATTTAAAAAAAAAATCAGAAAGAAATTTTATGATAAATGGTAAAAGATTTGAGAGTTGCAACTTCCAGAATGCACAAATATCGTATTATCATTTACTTATACGTGTGTTTCAAAATTTCAGACATCCAGTTTTTAAAACATTTTAGCATAATAGGCATTCAACCCATGCCAAATACTTATTAAAATAAATTTATTGTTATTCAAAATTGCAGTTTGAGGATTTTTTTTTTAATTGGTTACTATATTAATATAAGGTTTGAAACATAATCTTACTGCACCCCTCCCTATTTTCAGTGTTTGATTTCTATCTTATTATTACAAAATTAGGTTTGCCTATTTGAATAACATTAAACTTTTGAACTCAAAGGCATGGTAACAGTTATGGAATAAGTGAGAAATGTATGATGATTAGTACGGAAGAAGTATTATTTAAACTTCTATTTTGAAAATAATAAGATAAATAAATAATTTGATATATAAACTTTACTATCATCATTTGAAAATAATGGGACTTTAACTGATAAAGGTTCGTCGATCGTAAAAAACAATCAGTTTTGTTTTGTGCGGAAATGAGACATTAAAAATTTGCCAAATTTTGACCATTCAGTATAATATATGCATCGGTTTATGCAGATACCTAAAACGTTGCACTATATTTTAAATATTTTACTTCTATCACATTTATATTCTGTGTAATTTAAACACCAGCAATATCCATCATTCATAATTTCTCTACAGTCAGTAAGGACTGAGGAAGACATCTGATACACTCCGTTTCTCTTGGAGTTTATTGCCGAAAGCTATCCATAATATGTGTTATAGTTTTGGTTTATCTCTGCAATGTGCTAAGCAAGATTTTCACCGAACTATATGGGACTCTCTTCACTAAGGTAAGGCCCTTGCTTATAGTTTTCTCCTATATAAATTTTTTTTCAAAACTTATCAGATCTGTATATTTACTGCTGGTTTTTAATTCCTTGCAAAAAGAAAAAGAAAAAAAAATCAAATTGCTTTCAAGTGTTAATTTTCTGAAATTTTATGCTTTTAAAGCCATATACCATATTCGAATAAACGCGAAATGGGATCTTCAAAACTGTTGACAATTTTTACCAGAATGTTAATGTAGCCCCACGAGAGAGCGTGAAAAACCTGTAAAGTATGCAATTTGCATGAAAATTCATGTTTATGACGTCAGAAACATGCAAAAATTTTGTATGAAAATGTTGTACGGGTTGCATAAATCGAATTTTCTGATCACTACTACGGGGTTACTGTTGGGTTTTGAGTCAAACTATAATGTTATTTATGTAAATACCATCAAGTGTTTTGTGATATAAATGCTTATGTTTTTCTCTGGTATATTCCTTTAAATTGGCTTTTAAACACATACTAATAATAGAAAAAAAAACGTTACTTGCTGGAAAAATCTGAAACTAAACCAAAAGTAATAATAATAAATTATTCCAATCATTATAAAATATTACTTTGGGGTACAAGACAAGTACAACAATATAATGTAATATGCTGGTGTGTGTATATATAAGGAGATAATTTAAGCTTCAATGAACATTTTAGCACCAAAGTCTTGCTCTTCATTAAATATGAAAAATTTATTACAACTCATATAATAAAAATTTTAAAGAACTTTTTTTTTTAAGTAGATCTCTTACGTTTGATTACTTGGTATAAAAATCCTTGCTAACCAACGTATAAAATCATTTTTACATAATCTTTTTATTTGAAAAATCCTCAGCTATATTTTTTCACTCTTAAAACTCCAGTCATCAAAAACTTTTAATTTATTTGAAAAATGAAATGTCTTCATCTTTTACTGTCAATTAAAAACTTCTCTCTTTTCTTCAAATATAAAAACAAGTAAAAAAAATTCTCATTTTAATTCCCATCATCAGGTGATGAGTTAAAAGTTGTATTTTTTTTCTTTTCTGTCTTTTTAATGGACCAAAAAATGGCAGAAAATGGGGTGAGGGTGGGGGGTTGGTGGGGTTGAAAAAGTTGTGTGTAAGGTGGTTTCTTTTATAAGGTCATGTTAGAGTGCTTTGTGGGGTGGATAAAAAAAAAGTAAAGAAAGAGGGAGAAGTCCACTTTGGGTTGGAAGACAGTTTAGTTTCTGTTTGCGCCTCACCAAACAAAGCTGCGCAGGAATTGATGGCTCAATTAATGAGAATTTTCCTCGCGGCGAAGGAGACATCAACCACTTTTTTTAATTTCTTTTATAGCGTTAGTCTTTTTTTTTTTTTTTTTTTTTTTTTCTTCTTCTTTTAAAAAGAACAAAAGAAAGGAGGGAATCTTAAGGAACATAAAGAAGACGGGAAAAAGTGACAGTATTAATTCTTTGTTGACGAGTAAGCACAAAAATATATAAAGTAAAAGAAGGAGTAGGAGAAAGAGAGAGAGGGGTCTTATCATTAAAAGAACTCAAACAGTATAATTAAATTGTTTGCAAAGCTTGCATAATTAAATTGTAACGCTTTTATCAGAAGAAAAAAAAAACTATATATATATATAGAGACTTTTTTTTAAGTTTAATTGATGCTATACCTTATTATATTATTATATAAATAAAAGGATCAAAATAATATCAAGCCATCATTAGTTATAACCATTATTTTAATTTAATTAAAAGAAATTTTTCTTTTGAGAAAAGAAAATAACTAGCTTTCTTAAACATTTTGCCAACAGGCATTCAAATGAAAAGAGACATTTTTTTTATATATATATAAAGTAAATTTTTAAGAAAAATAATTAAATTTTATGTCATTTAAAAATTATTGAATAAAAACTTTATAAGCTGATATGAAGCATGATGAAATATTTTTTAAAAATATTTTGGAGACATTACAATATTTTCAATATTATTGTTATAGTTTGTTCTGTAAAGTGAAGCTCATTAACAATGATTAACAATATATCGGGCTGCTCAAAAATTTTAGGCACATTCATTGGTTGATCTTGTTTTTTGAGCCGATAAAAGTGAGTTGCATGTTGAGCATGGAACTTTTTTGTTGTTGTTGTAAAGTTTTGTTCATTCTTATCAGGTCTAAAGTTCTAAACGAAGTAATAACAATAATCCACCATATAAATACAAATAGGCAGTGACGTAATGATCAGATGTTCTTAACAAAAGAAAGATATCGAAGCTGGCTCAAGAGTTGTGTGTAGTATAGAACGCATAAAACTATCATAAACTGAATCTATCGATAATTGATTTATTAGTTCATACCAATAACAATGAAAATAAGTAAATATGATTGGATAAATTAACATCCTTAATGTATTTGTTATTTATGCAGAAACAGCGTCAATAGTGACGTATATAATGTCGTGTTGACGGTTTTGTGCATTCAAATATAATACAAAAGACAGACTAATCAGCACTCACTTCTACGGTTTCACTTTTGCGTCACAAGCTCAAGGATGCAACGTACTATAAGGACTGCATTCATATAAATTATGTTCACATGTTAAACATTATATATTATCAACTATATATACGAAAAAAAATTTTTTTAAGTGTACCTGTCTCTTATATAGTGCAGTTGTTGTAACTTTTCATTAAAATAAATTTATTTTATTGAGAATTTTCAGATATATCTTTGTTGGGGGGGGGGAGTGTGTGTGAGAGAGAGAGAGAGAGAGAGAGAGAGAGAGAGAGAGAGAGAGAGAGAGAGAGAAGATGAGCCTATGTACTGTACAAGAATGTTGCTCTTATAATTTATTTTCTTTCTCCAAAATGAATTAAAATTAAATCCAGAAGTCAACTACTGATTTGAGCTAAAAAGACACGCATGAATGTAACTTTATGAAAACAACTCCCTGTTTACTTTGATATAGGACAATGCTTCACTTGTTACAATAATCGTTTTCTTTTTCTTAAAGACGACGAGAGCTTAGGGTGTGGAAATAAAGATAATTAGGCGCTAGTTAAAGGTGAAACTTGCCTATATCTTTGTTTTCTATAAACCTAACCCATACAAAAATATCAGAACTCCATATCTCTCCTTTATAAGGTGGAGCAACCTATTCATCCAAACTAACATGGATTTTTTTTTTATTATTATTATTTAACTTTGAGTTTTTGAGGCAGAAATAAAAGAAACACGAACATGTTTTATATGACCCATGTTGTAGTAATTTTTAACAATGTATTATAAGCCTTTTTAATGTTAATTTTATTTTAAATACATATTATATATACGTATATATATATTGTTTGTTTTTAGTATTTAATTTTACATGATTTGATAACGTATATAACTTATTAGAATAAAAATACACATATCTTTTTTATCAAATTTTTTTAATATAAAAAAAGTATAATTTTATACTTTACTGTTATTGAAAGAAATTACAAATTAAGCATTCAGTTGAACTTAAGTACAATAATTTGTAATCTTAAAGCCATAGACCACATAAAACAACATGTGTTTTTTAATGAATAAACACAACATGGGATCTGCAAAACTGATGACAATTTTTACCAGAATGTTAATGTAGCCCCACGAGAGAGCGTGAAAAAACTGTAAAGTATGCAATTTGCATGAAAGTTCATGTTTATGACGTCAGAAACATGCAACAATTAGTATGAAAATGTTGTGCGGGTTGCATAAATCGAATTTTCAAATCTCTACTACGGGGCTACAGTTGGGTTTTAAGACAAACTTACATTATTTTTGTAAATTCCATCAAGTGTTTTGTGATATAAATGCTTATGTTTTTCTCTGGTCTATTCCTTTAACAAAATCGTGTGAGTAACCCGTAACAAGATAAATATGTTCAAAAAACTAACATGGTGCTAAAACGCAACTATATATATCGCAAAAGGAAATATAATAAAACAAAGTAACATGATTTTTATGAGAAAATATATATTTTTTAACCCATTTTTTTTTTTTTTTTTTTTTTTTCTTGCTAATAAAAAATAATGCACGTAACTTAATAAATATTTATATTTTACACAATTAAAAAATAATCATTTTTGTTTATTTGTTATAAAAATATAAAGGAAATGTACATTATATTTATAACTATATACAATGTTATTTTACATTTTTATGAAAGAATAAAGAAAAAATATAAAATACATATAGTTAAGGATCTTAATTCGAAACTGTACATGTTTATTCTATGTTTTTTTCTTTCTTTTTAGTTTTTTTTTTTTTTTTTTTTCAAGTTTTTTTTTTTAAAGCCAGTTTTTTTTTTATTTGTTAAGGATGCAGAGTGTTTAGGTTTTATCTTGTCGTTAGGATCTTGGTCCAGTGTCGGCTTAACTTAAAACACAGACAGGCGAGGATGATGTCGCGTTTGCTCCTCTTGCTAATGGGACTCGTTGGTGACATCGTCTTGTCTAGGCAGGTTATAGGGGTCCATATACTTTGACTATATAGGTATATAATTTTACTATAACGTAAAAAAAAAGAAGAAGAAGAGGTTTTTCTATAATATTTCTAGCCATCACTCACTTCGTCACCACTAAGGAAAAGTTGTCAACTCAAGTTGCCAAGGCAAAGACGTCCTTTTGTTCATTCAAGCAAAGCGTTATTTTGTCGTATGATTGTGACCTTCAGAAATCAAATAAATTATACCCAATTAAATTTGAACTTGTTTAACAAAATACTATTATAATAATGTTTTATTATACTAGTTTTCATTGATTTGGTTTACGTATATAAGATTTTTATTTTTACATTTTGAATTTTCTGTTTCAAATATTTTCCAATCTGATGCAAGAGTGTATTTTAAGAGAAAATTAAGTAAAATTTATATGTGAATATATGAGATAATTCTATTACAATTTTAATGCTCAATATTAATTTACCCATACCTGTATCAAAAAGTATTAACTTACATCAGAAACAGAACTCTCACATAATACATATTATATAAAGATTTTTTTTTTTTTTTTTTTTTTTTTGTAAAAAAATTGTGAACGTATGTCAACATTTTGATTGTTATGTTTATTGATATGTTTTGTATTGAACTTTGGTTATTTAACATTGTACATCATTAATGCAATACAACATGCAATTACTCATTATTGTTGTGCACACAATCACATAATATTTACTGGTACTTTATTGTCTAGATAACAAAATTTAAAAAAAAATAATAAATGAAGTTATGAAAGGTAATCAAAGTTGGCCTAACACGTTCAGAGAATGCGTGCGAGTGATGCGTACACCGTATCTGGTGCCAAGTGAGCTTGTTTTGTTATCGTTGTTCACTTGGCGTTCACACAAAATACATGAAATATGCATGGCATGTTATTGAGAACTATTTAACGTACAATACGATTATTTCAACAGGTATAATAATATTATGCTTATTGTGGATTAAAAGTGCAATTAAAATATGTTTGTTTATATTGTTACAAACATATAAATGCTCATTCAAAAAATCAGTATTACTTTTGAAAATTATTAATGATTATACACTAAATTTCATGTAAAAATTGTCAAAGGCGCAGAACACCTTGAACAAAGACTTGTCTAATATATCCTAATATACCTGAAAATCAACGTTGATTTGGCCGGAGTCATTGATTTCTACAATTAATTTTCCACTCATACTCATAAGCTGATATTTCAGCTCGCTTGTTTTACGTGTGCGTGGACCGCAGGCGAGCTGTGACGTCATAGTCCGCATGAACTATTTTGTGAATGGAAAATAAATTAGAAATCAATGACTTCGGCCAAATCAACGTTGATTTTCAGGTATGTTGATATATTCGACACATTTTTTTTCAAAGGGTTCTACACTTTTAAGTAACCTTAATTTCAAACAATTACAATGATATATCCTATATATAGCAAAAATTAAATAACCCTTGCTATATATATATAGGTATAAGATACGTCCCTTTTCTACCCTGATCAATACTTTAAATCACTTCTTATTTTTAAATGTATCGAATTTAAAAATCTTAAATTTCAATTTCAATATGATAAGGTATATAATATATATTATACATATTTATATGTATATTTAATTTAAATATGTTTTTTTAAATACATGAGAGTTTATTATTTTAAAAGTCATATATTTATATATAAGAAAATTAAATGTTCACAAATTTTCGTGAAAACATTAAATTTATCAGTTGACTGCTTTGATAAAAAATTAACAAAGTAGAAAACACGTAAGGTCGCTCATTTACTGGAGATAATTATTCTTAACTTGTCACAGAGGCAATTTTGTGTATAACTATTAGAGCAAGAATGTCAAGACAAATGAGCTTTTATCAAGTCAGATTTTAAAAATGAATAAAAATTATATATAATATACTAACAAAAGTTAATAATTAAAGTAAAGTATACAATGTCAAATCATTGCAATGCACTATAATAAACTATATATATATATATATATATATATATATATATATATATATATATATATATATATATATATACACACACACACACACACACTGTATATAATAGTACAATATAAATAACTTATATTTAGACCAGTTTCTTTTTATATAAAATTATAAGAATTACGTTAATGGTTTTGATTAAAAATTCATTATATTGATTAAATACTTATATCTAATAAACACATGATAACAGATTACAAAATCAATATTTTTCTAGGCTCCTCCATATACTATATAATTGCAACGTATATATAAAAATCAACTTATATATTATTATAATAGATGAGGCTATATTTAATTTCTATAAAACATGACACAACAATGCAAAAGAAAGAGCATGCTGCATATTTTGTGTCGTGCGTGCTCATGGAGTGTAATTCATGGAGTTAGTTTTAGCAGACGCGGTGGCTGCTATATTAAAGCTTGGACCTAAAGCTTTTGTTTTTCTAAAGTCGTATTTTAGCTGGTAGGTAGACATAAGCTATGGAGGTGAGTGTGTAAGACAGGTGCGGGGGGGTGGGGTGGGCGCCACTTCACTTTACTTTACCATTGTCTTTAAGTATAGCTGTATGAACCAAGGGAAACACTTTGCAAGACTTTTTACTCTTACAATAAAAGCTATATATTGAATCATATATATAGCTTATAAATTAAAATTTTATTTATGGATATTTGATTTGTATATGACTTATATTGAAATCAGATTTTTTTATTATTATTATTAATAAAAAATGACTGGATACCTTATTGTGGGAATTGAATATAAATATTTCGTAATAACAAAATCAAACATGATTATATGTAAATGTACACAATACATATACTTTATAGGTGGGAAATGTTTAAATACATCATTTTTTTCCATGCCATAGGGAAAAATTGACAACACATAAAGAAAATATATAATTTTTAGAACAGTTGCCTTTATTACATCAAAATCAAATAAACTTCAAAAGTTTAATGTAACTCATTTTTAAAAGTTTGAATTACGTGAAAAATTTGCAGAACTGTATTTTATAAATATAATTTTATATTTAATGTTATTATATAAGCTACTAAATCAAAGTAAAGTAATGTGATTATGATATTGATGCTCTCTCTCTCTCTCTCTCTCTCTCTCTTTCTCAGCAGTAAAAACATGGACACAACTCACCGAGCGGTCACCAACTTCTTTATGAGGCTACTTCTTTACCATGTAAGCAAAAATACTACTCAAAGATATGAATAAAATACAAGCAGAACATACACAAGAAATAACATGGACAATAATTTTACTTATTATCTACTTCAGCTTTACATTTAACTAATCAACGAATAAATCCCAGAGTTCTTAATTTGAGTTTGAAATACTTAAGTTGAAATAATGTCATATGCCTATATTATATTATGCGATAACATACAATTCTCAGAGATTTGAAACTTTCAGAAAGAATATCCAGCACCTCGATTCTAAAAGTGGCATAGTCTGTATATAAAGCTTGAGGTTGATGTAAGTTATCTTAACACCAAAACAAAATATTAAAAAAATAATAATAAAAAAAATTAATAATGAAAAAAATATTGTTTTTTTTTCTATATGGAGTGTATTGCACTGATCTGCACTGCAAAAGGAAAATTGGCTTCACTTTTTGTTGCCTTGTAGCACCCCTTGATTAACTGTAATTTTTAGACGCAACTAAAATCAAAGAAAAATATGCTTAATTTAAATATAAAATTTTGAATTTTATGGTCCAGCTGATCTCTTATACTCCATGTATTTTTGAAATAGATAAAAAAAATTAATTTCAAATGAGTGTGGTTTAAATTATGTTTAAACACATGGCAAATAATATATAAAGAATGAAAAATTACATTTTATTCCAAATAAATTTTATTAAATTACTAAAAGAACATCACATTCTCATTAAGATATTATCAACAAATAATTTTTCAAAATTTCATTTCTCTGCAGGTTTCAATTAACTAACGTTCTAATGTAACATAATAAAAAATGTATATCAATTTAAAATAAAATATTTTATTTGCAAACATAAAATATATTTAAATTTTTGTGACAAGCTGAATCATTGAAGTTGACATTGAGGAGACACTTTAATTGTGACAAATAAAATAATCGCTGGTTATAAAAATCTTTGAATTGTGTTTAGATCTAACTCTTTTCTCTCTCTCTCTCTCTCTCTCTCTCTCTCTCTCTCTCTCTCTCTCTCTCTCTCTCTCTCTCTCTCTCTCTCTCTCTCTCTCTCTCTCTCCTAAACTAGTTTCTTGTTATAATAAAAAACAAGGGGGGTGAGATTTTATTTTTTTGTATAGCGTGACGTTATCTAAAATTCGAATCTTTTGCCGGCAGCAATATGTGGCGCCTTTTTATACAAAAATCTATCCTTTAACACACACACATACAACGTTAGACATTCGCTCTGCAGAATAAAAACAAAAGTTTTTCTACTTTTTTTTAGTAAGTTAAGGCGGTAACATCTTCTAAGTTAGAGAAGTTTGGGTGTACAAGACTCTGCGGCGAACTACACAAAGAGAGAGAGAGAGAGAGAGAGAGAGAGAGAGAGAGAGAGAGAGAGAGAGAGAGAGAGAGAGAGAGAGAGAGAGAGAGAGAGCGGTCTCCCATCACCTAAAGAATAAAACAGGGTTCACGTAATCCAAGGTCAATTTGAAACAGGTAACACGATTCAAATCAACATCATAAAAGAAAAAAAAAGAGTTGAATTTGCATAGCGGAAAGAAATAAAAGAGATCGCGTCAAAATGTGCTGAAAGCCAAACTTGGTGGTCTTGTTTTGTGGTGCACTTTATCTGTCATATTGAATTAGAAACCTTCGTCTATTTGTCTTTTTTTATATAATATATTATATAAATAGTGGAGAGATTTATATACTCTATTTTTATTTTTTTATATTTTATTTATAGAATAAGAATATTTATAAATGCTTGTAATGTTTTGAATATATAATTTTTCTTTAAAATGCAATTCCATAGAAATGATTTTTAAGTCTTTTATATATATAGGCATAGGCTAAGTAATTTATGGCGATAATTTTTCCCAGAAAATATGTGTAATTTTGTAAATACATCATTAATTAATTGACCACTTATTGTCCATAACTCATTAGTGTTCCACTTTTGGGTGATAAAATATTGAGACAATTCGGAATCAAACTCTTTTTCCTAAGGATGGAAATTATAAATAATGTAATATCCTCTCTCTCTCTCTCTCTCTCTCTCTCTCTCTCTCTCTCTCTCTCTCTCTCTCTCTCTCTCTCTCTCTCTCTCTCTCTCTCTCTCTCTCTCTCATGTATTTGCCAAATTTCCTTTATTATATAGAATAACTAAAAGAAGTAATGATAATTCTACAGAAACAGTAAAATATCAGTATTTTCTGTCCATTGCAATAATTCATTTTATTCAATTACTTTTCATGTTATAATAAAATGCAAATTAGCAACTATATAGATGATGCTACGTAAGGTCAACTTGATCATAAAAAAAGTGCACGTGATGAGATATACAAACATCATTATACAGAGTAATCACGTATCAGCCCCACATTAAATTAGAATAAAAAAAAAGCGAGAAAGAGATTCCAAATCTTGTTATATTGGATCTCGTGCTCGTGTGTTAATATACATAATAATAATTCTTTTATAATATGTTTGATGATAGTTATTCTTTTATGGTTTTGTTAATAATAGCCCACACAAGTCGTTTTCTTTCTCTATATATTATATAACACACCTTTTATATTTTCCCTCCTTGTTAACTCTAATAAAAATGGCGTTCTGCTTTTTTTTATTTTTTTCTTTACATTTGTTAAGAAAAAACATTTTATATAAAACTCTCTCTCTTTCTCTCTTCAGGGTATTAAAAACATGGCACCTCATTAAAAAACACTAAAAATTATCTTGCGAAGTAATCAATATATCAGTTAAAAATCAAGATAAAGTAGCTAAGATAAGGTAGGAACTTGTTAGGAAAATCTATTTGAAGTTTAGCACGAGGATGATCACGCCAAGAGTCGAACTCAAAGAAGAAAAAGAAGAAGAAAAAGGGGGAAAAATAAAAGACTAACGCAAAGCGCTCGTGTTAACGAGACTCACATGAACAACAGTTGCTGATGCCCTAAGCTACTTAAAGAATAAAATAGGTTGTAAATTTAAACCAATAAAGTATATAATATAAAATGTATAAATAATGAGAGTATTTAGCAAAAGCAGATGACTATTCAAGTTTTTTTTATGTTTTACCGCAAAAAAAAAAGTATAATAATTTTAAATTATCTTGTAGTTTATGATTCTTTTGCATGCAATTTTTATGTTTTAAAAATAATTTGTATTTTTTTAACAGTGTGTGTATATTGCAATAAATTCTGTAAGTTGTAAAAGTATATTACAGTCATTACAGACCGTTTAATATATAGTATACTGATATGAATGAGTTTTGTTTTTATCAAAATGTCATAATAAAATACCCTGTGATTTTTGAAACATATAGAAAAAATATACGAGTAAATATTTTATAGCACTGTAATTTTTATAACCCCACCTCCCTGTTAAAAAAAAACAGCATTTAAAAACGCATTTAAAATTTTTCTTATCTTTTTTGTTTCTATCTTATACCAATTGCACCGGCATATACAAACATTGCACAAACAGTCATGCAATTAAAAATTTGAACACAAAAAAATAAATTTAAAAATGTATTTTGTCTTTTTTACATCATAATATATGTTTATACAATTTTAATATTACTTTATGACTATATTAGGGAAAAACAAAGAACATTCTGTGGAATTTATGATTTCTAAGTAATGTTATAAATTCATAATATTTGGGGTAAACAACATCATATTGTATATACTCATTCTCTGTATTTAAAAGAAAACGGAAACATAAAATTTTTGTCGTGCAAAGTCAAGATATGACGCGGTACTTCACATGTTAATTACGTATATCTGACAACATAACAAACATGAAAATTTATAAGTAAATATCATACTTAAATATATACAATAAAAAAAATATTTAATTATAATAATTATTATATATAATTAATAATAACATGGGACATATATGAACATTGTTACAAAATGATTGTTTCAAAAATGCTATATTATATGTATTGTTGAGTCTCACGCAATTTTTTTTTTTTTTTTTTTTTTCAAGTTCGTGTTGATATTATATATTTTGTTGTACCATCTCGCGAACAATTACTTTTTTTTATTTTTTTTCTTGTTAGTATTAGCGTGACTTTATACAGTAAAATTAAAAATACCTCTCTTCCTTCCACTAAATATATTAAGATAAATATATACTTAATTATCTCAATGGAATTATTAATTATACTCTATTTCTTAAGAATCAGAGTGCTCTCAAGTAGCAAGTTAATATCCTGCGAGTTATGCAACAAACTGGGCACAAATGCAACTCATCACCGTTGGCTGTGTAGTTTTAAATCTCGTAGAATTTTCTCAATACGTGTAATTTTATATTTTTTCATGTTTTTTTAATGCACTTATGAAATTCTATTAAAACTGCAGAATAATAACAACAAAAGCGAGACTCAAAATAAGAAAGAATTTACAAGCAGTTTAAAGTTATCTTTCTCCCTACCCCCAAATCAAGTAAAATATGAAGGTATATCTAATCTATGTTTTCTGAGCATGGTAATTAAACACATAAATAAAAAGACAATTTTTTGTTGTGTGTATATGTTGTGCATATCATATAATTAATTGTATATTATGAATTATTTATTACACAACAAATATTTATCAACTTCAATCTTTCATTTAAATTATAAACAATCTAAGAATATATTTATGTATATTTGTATACATATTTGTGTAAATGTTGAAATGAAATAAATACATTTTTTTTTTTAAAGCGGCACTTATAATAAAATATTTATTTGATAACGAAAGCAAATGACGTGTAAAAATACAAGACGTTTAACATGAAAGCCCTGTTGTTTCATATTTTTTTATATACATTTTTGTTTATTTTTACAACTTCTTAGAAAAAAAATATATAACAATAATAATTAATTTAAGATTTATGATGCTTAATTTTATGGCCTACATTATATGACTTGATTCTTTCGTGTTTTCTACTTGTTATTTCCCTAAAAATATGGGGGATATTTTTATTTTTTATAAAACGTATATCCTGTAAAAGAAAAAAAGTTTTTTTTCCAGATTATATAAAAATTATTTTCAAAAAAATATTAAAATACATTTATAAAAATTCAATTTAGTCCAATAAAAGCATCAATAAAAATGAAAAACAAATTTAATATTTATTTATTATATAGGTTTTAAGATATTCAATAAATTTTTATTGCATTTACAGAAAAAAAAATGTGACTTTTATATTTTATTGTATTAGACATATATTTAAAGTTTAAAAAAATGTATATTATACTCTATTTTATGCTCTACGAATATCCATGCAAGCATTATGTAATTATGTGACGTTTGCTATGGTCATGACGTCACGATTCATGACTATCAAGCTGTATGAAAATGATGATTATGATTTTTTTTATGTAATTAAAATTACAATGAAGGTTATATTTGCACATGTTTATTAACGGGGAAAAAAAACGTACTATATGCTACCGAATAATTATCATACATACTGTTTTAGAGCACAAATGTTGCTATTTTGGAATAAGTATATTGTAATTATGCTAAACATCTTAATTATTATGCTATGTAGTAAAATCACTATACACTGTAGCATAAATTATGTTGTCATGCATAAATGGTGCTGCATTGAGCTAAAATCATCATTATTATTTATTTTTTTGTCCATGTATATTCCATAATTATATTTAATTGCTATTTTTAATAACATTTTTTTTTTATCAATATTAACCTATTTCTCTAACTAAACCACTGGGTGATTTTCAGTTTACAGTAAGAGCCTCGATTTTAATATATAGACCCAGTGGTTTAGTTAAGCTGCGAATAGGGTGTATCCGCATGACATCATATTTGATGCGCTTCGAAGCCATACTGGAGTAGTGAATAACATTGCTCAGCATATAGGACAAACGTCGTTTTTGGCTATTTTCTAAGGAAAATTGGTCAATTTTTTGTTACTATTATTTTTCTTACATACTTGAGATACTAATTCAACCTATTAACAGCATCAATGCTCTAAAAAAATATTGTTAAGTATTTTTAAATTAGCAAAATGATTTGTGTCCCTAAACTGGCCCATGAATTGAGTAATGAGTACTCCAACAATGCGTCGACTTTAACATAGACCCTATAATATCATGATGGAGCTTTTTAAATAAAAAAAATAATAATAAAGCATATTCTTGAAAAAAATAGCATGCTATTATACTTTATTTGAAAAGAGATAGAGAAATACTGCAATAAAAATGAGACAATAACAATGAATATACTAAGTAAAATAAATATTTAATTCTACACGACAAATCAGTTAGAGAAAATAATTTTATGTGAGAGAGACTACTGTACTGTATACACAAAAGTAAGAAAAACTTACAATAAAATTGCCACTGTAAGTTTTTTTATTATATTATTATTTATTTCGTGAAATAGAGAGACATCGCATGATATAAATAATGTAACAAAAATTATTTTTATTATCAGATAAAATCACGAATACAACCAACATGTCAAAAAAGCATAACACTTCCCAGCACAATATATATATATATATATATATATATATATATATATATATATATATATATATATATAAATATATAAATAAATAAATAAAAGAAAAAATATATAAGAAAACATTTTATTCTAAAAAATTGTTAATTAAGCAATTAAAAAAGTTTGTTTTTTATTATTTTGCATAAAAATAATTTTTATCATTGTTTTGTAATGTCATATATAAAAATAGCGATATATATATATATATATATATATATATATATATATATATATATATATATATATATATATATATATATATATATGTATATAATATATATATACGTTATATTGTTGTACCACCTATACATTATAAGTACTTAACAAGTTTGGTTTGGTTTTAATCCTGTTTTGCATAAACGATACTTACTTACTGACTTGAAGGCATTGTTTTGTAGAAGGAGGATTACTTTTTTGCTTCCTGTCACGCCCGCTTGAATGCCCTCCACAGAGTAAGAGTGTTGTACCATGTTAGTTGTACTTCTTTTTAAAATGTGCTGTAATTTTTTGGTTTTTTGAATTTATTAAAAAGAAACAATAACTATGACGTAGTAATTATTCTTCCCTATATGAAAAGAAAGAAAGGCTTTACTTTTTTTTTTTTTAATATTTTGTTTTTATTTATATATCTGATGCTTGTATTTTTTTGTATCACAATTTACCAAAAATTTCCATTTAATTTTCAACAATTTACAATTAAAAATCTTAAAACGAAAAAAAAAAAAATCAAATTTAGTAACTTTGGAAAATTGAAAAAAATCTGTGCAAACAACTTTTTTTTTCTTTTTTTGAAGAAATGAGCTATCACGTACAGCTATACAGGTATACAAATTGTCTAATATCTTAAATTGCAATTAGGGCAAAAAAAAATAAATAAATAAATAAATAAAAAGCCTTGCAACCATAACGATTAAAATATATTAAAGTGTAAATGACAATCAAAAAACTTATAATTTATTTTAAGTACTTATGTTGAAACATAAAAGTTTAAAAATTTACGAAGCGTTTAAAAATTAGCTTTGAGAAAATTTCCACTTTATGGTTTGCGTGACAAAAGAATGAGAAGGAAACAACATTTTTATTTATTTACAAAATATATTATTTTTTTATATTTATTATTGTAATTACAGTTATAGAAAATAATGAATTCATAATCAGTCCATTCATATAAAAGAATCCCAGAGATAAAAAAAAAATTATATATATTTTATTTTTTTGAAAAAATTAGCAATTATACAACATAAAAAGCGTTGAGAACAATTTTGTTTTGGTGTTAAATCTTATTTACTTCGCATTATAAATATTTATCAAAAAACATATATAAGCAATTAAAAAAAAAAAGAAAGAAAAGAAAAGAAAACCTACATTTTATTTTCTAAGGTCACGAGTTCGTTATTATTAACATAAAAAAGTCTCCCTTTTTTATTATAAATTTTGTCATTTTTTTTGCAACATTAATTTAATTTTAAAATGTAATTATAATTTAATGATATTTTGATGTTTTATATTATTAAGAAAGAGTAAAAAAATGCATTAATTGCATTGTATACATCTTTTTTGTCGGTAACAAAATTATACTAAGAATCAAGTTGCAAATTAAGTTGACACAAGCATACACAAAATTAAAAATTTTACATTCATGACCTTCAATGATTTTTTTTTTTTTTTTTTTTTTTTTTTTAACATTAACTTTCATTAATTACAAGTTCAACTTAAAAAAGGTTAAATTAAGATAGCAATTTTTTTCACAATAATAAAACTTCACAATTTTTTTTCTTCTTAATTTTTATATCCGCATTAAAAAGCACCAGAATAAAAAAAAATGTATAATAACTTGCAAGTTGACAGGGCATGGAGCAAAAATCACATTGCAAAAGATATAATCAAGTTAGGAGGGAGAGAGAGAGAAAAAGGCGCGAGCATTGTTAAAAAAAAATTTAATCGTTAAAACAATCGGCGTTCAACAAAGCATGCAATTTGTATGTATTATTGTTACCAAAAACACGCATTTAATTTTCTTGTCATTTATGCCTCTTAATTTTTTTGTCAAATATGCCGTGATCACATTTATATTATTGTTACATATATAAATATAACAATCACTATTTTTAACAGTTGAAATACATTTATTATTATGTTTGTTAATTATAAATTAAAACCCGTTAATTGTATTGCATGACATAAAGTTTAAAATATAATTTTTTTTATCTTTCATTGTTAATATTTTTGTAACAATTTTATAAAATATATAAAAAAAGATGTTTATCATGAAAACATAAGTAAGATACATATGTATATATATATATATATATATATATATATATATATATACTTTTTAATTTACAATTATCAAAACTTCATATAAAATTATAAATTTTAAAGAAAGGATGTTGTTATTTATAAATCATAACTTATAGGTGCGTGATTGTAAATATGAACTGTATATATATTATAAATTATGTTTTATATAGAACATTTTAATTGGTACATACATATATGATGTACTGTATTTTATTAACATTGCACGCATTTCCTTCAATTGAAGAAAAAGGTGGAATAATTTCTTTTACTTATAATAATATTTCATGAATAACGTTTCCTGTGAGAATAATATATATAAAAAAAAGTTTGAATGAATGAAGGTTCATTCAAAATGTTATATTATTTTTGACATTCTTGTTGCAAAGTTTTATTTCTTTGCGGACAATTAATGTAAAAAAAAAAGAAGTTAGAATTGTATTTATTTAAAATTTGTCTTATATTTTATACTTAAAAAAATGTCTATATTTTTGGGAGTTAGTTGAGAGAGAGAGAGAGAGAGAGAGAGAGAGAGAGAGAGAGAGAGAGAGAGAGAGAGAGAGAGAGAGAGAGAGAGAGAGAAAATAAATTTTAAGAGAAACATTTTTTTTTTATTCTTTGCCATACTTGTTTTTTATTTTTCATGTTTTCGTATTAGTTTAAATATTTTGTTTGCAAAAACTTTTAGTAAAAAAAAAAAATCTGGTGAAAAAAAAAGCACGTAAAATAAATTATTTATTTTACTTATATATATTTCAGAAAGAGAAAAATATATCAAAGTTTCAATTATTTATTTAAGAATTATTCCCCCCTATAAACTTAATATTTAACTTTATATATACACAATTAAACAAAAACATAACAATATATAAAAAAATAAACGTTTTTGTATATAAAGAAAAAAAAAACTATATTATACAAAATAATAAATCAAAAATTGTTTCTATTGTAATGCTAAAAGATATATCGAATATATTGGAAATAAGAATGACTAGATAGATAATAAAGAATCATCTCTTATATCAATATTATATCCCTGAGGTATTGTTATTGTGCGTCCACCGCCATGTTTGAGGCAATGTTTGCTCTTCGTGTGATTTATTGACCGCACTGGATTACTCTGTTATATAATGTTTGTCAAGTCTCATATCAGGGTGAGAACTTTCAGTTATACACAAAAACACAAACTATATTCAGCTATACATACTTTATTTCATTGCGTATAACATCTGTTTCAAAATGTTAACTTTTATATAATACGCTTTTTGTCAAGGTGTGTTTTACTAACAATTAATCTTTGACTGCAATAAACTATATGTCAATTGTCTATATAATAGTAATATTAGTAATGCAATGAATTTTTGCACTAGGAAATATACGTTCAAATTTGCAGTTTTTTTTTTTTGTAATATATTTTTTATATTTATATAAATGAAATGGAAAATGATGTTTTATTTTTGTGTATCCAATTACTATTCTATAGCATATTATGTATAAATATGTAATTCCATCAATGTAACTGAGCATTGTATTATAAAGGTTTATGAATAAACTCAATCCTCACTTTAAATTTGATTTTGAATAAGTTATTTGTGTCTTAATTAATCTCATAAATACACGTGATAGTATTATATGAGCTATCACAATTTCACAAGTTACAAAACCAAATTATATTTTTAGCTGATTATTTAACAAAGTTATTTTAATTTTTAACCTCATTCATTACGTTTGTTTAAAAAAAATCAATCATATATCATTTTCTAATGTTTATTTTATAAAATTCTATAATTATAGCATTAATTTTCATCATTCTAATTATTTATTAGTTAAAATTGGACCTAAAGAACATTACTCCTTAATTGTTGAAAAAGAAAACAAATATATAATATTTGTTTGAATTACCAAATGATATTTGTCTATACTTTTCATTATGGAACAAGTATAATACATAATAGAAGAAAAAAAAGCTAGAAAATTTTAAAGAAATTGTTGAATAAAAATAATTAAAAAAAAAAAATAAGTACATAAAATTTCTATTGAGGACACATGAAACAACACCATCAATTTCCTATGCACATAATATACAAAAAGCAAATGTCAAAATTTGTATACAATATAAATTACTTTAGAGTTTGTAAAATATCGTGTGAAGAGAGGCGAGAAATGCCCTCTAAAAATTGAGAACATCACTGCATAACTTTATGTTGCGGAGAAAACGTATAATAATTTTAAGTTTTATATAAATAAAATATGAGCTTATATATGATACGTATTATCTTAATGGTATTTTTATACGTTTCTTTTTTAACTTACATCCCATCACATCACATATATAAAAAAAAATAATATAATATTATAACAATAGAAAGATAATAAAAACTAATTTTTAACCAAGTTGCAACCATTATTTTTGTGTTACAATTTTTTAATATAAAATACACATCTCACAAGTGATACTTTTACTCTACAAAAATAAATAATTAAAACTGGAAGCATAAGTGAAATGCGTTCACTAAAATGCAGTTTATAAAACTAGAATAGATAGCTTTATTATAATGAGATTTTTATGTGTAAAAAAAAAGTCCTATGTATAATAAGAAAATTTATTGCATTATATCCTGAATACAACTTAATTATTATTTTTATTAATTAATATTTGATGCGTATCAATATTTATATTAATATATTTTCAGACTTTTAAATCCAATTTAAATATTTTGCACTAATATTTTGTAACAGGATATTTTGCACATCTTAATTATTTATACGATATATAGGACTACCATGTTATTAAAATATTGGCAGGTGATTTATAACACCGTTTTAGAGCAACTATAAAAAAATATTAAATATACTTTAAGTGTGCCTACAAATTAAAAACAAATATAATTAATTAATAATGAAGCTTGTTTAGAAATTGCAATACACATTTTAAGCTATACTTAAAAAAAACTAATTTTCATACAGTATATGGGATCTGTATTTTAAATTTAAATTTTGTTGAAAGCGTTTAACATCCATATATAGTTCTATTGTTAATATCATATTCATTGAGTTTTGGATTACTTGAGATTTCTTGTATATGACGTCATTTACCCTTATACCTTTTTGCATTATAACCGAACACCGTACTATAAATATAATATTTCATCTAATGTTGATTTTTCAGCTTAGAAAACATACCCTGCAAGTCTCTGATGT
The DNA here is from genome assembly GCA_949318235.1 of Ecdyonurus torrentis. Lineage (NCBI taxonomy): Eukaryota > Metazoa > Arthropoda > Insecta > Ephemeroptera > Heptageniidae > Ecdyonurus > Ecdyonurus torrentis. The sequence goes on along the minus strand of OX439132.1, from coordinate 39,756,091 downwards.
AAAAAAAAGTTGCATAATAATAAAGCAGGTTTTACGCTATACTGTAGTGTATAATATTTATGCTTTATAGTTTGTTCACATATGTAAGCTGTGTAATATATCACGTTGTTAAACTATTGTTACTATCAACTGAAAATGATGTGTGTTTTTTTTTCCCTATCTCATAATATTTTTTTCTAAATCTTAAATGTCTACACACAAAAAAAAAATGTATATGAAAACCCTCTTATAGTGCAAATAAAATTATACCAGTTTTTTTTTTATTATAACGATGGTAAAAATGGTCCATATATTCGTGTTCAAGAAAACCTATTTGGACACGTAGTTTTAGATGTAAGAACAAGGTACTTTAGTATTACAAAAGTTATGACCAACTTTTTGTTCTTGACTTAAAAACAACTTGTATTCTGTATAATGTTATTGATATAGAGTCAGATTCATATAAAAAAAAGTACATGATATATTTTTGTTATCATAAAATCAAAGGATATTGCATGATTTTTTTCACCCATTGAATTTAATTAAAATTATGTATTTAACTTACTGTAACTCATATAGAACATGATGTATCTGTAATAAAGTAATATAATAAACATTTAAAATAATTGTATACTTTTCTTGATCGAATTATACAATTGTGTACCTGAATTATTCATGTTGTCATAAACAACAGAAAAATATTACGATGCTCTTTTTTTTGTGGTCTATTTGTTATGGTCTGTTTGTGAAAGGCTGTGAGAGAGAAGAGAGAGAAAGAGAGAGAGAGAGAGAGAGAGAGAGAGAGAGAGAAGAGAGAGAGTCATAGACATGTGTTTTAAGCAATGATGAACGACTTGCAGGGTAGAAGAGAACAGAGAGAGAAAAAAGAAAAACTCGGGTCTGTGATGTAATATTGTCGCCATATTACGTCTCCAGGGGATTCCCCGTGAGAAGACAGGAAGTTGAGCTTCCTTGTTGAACTCCAGAGAGATTTCCAAGTTGGACCTCAGCATGTGATGATGACATACAAGAGAGAGAGAGAGAAGAAGAAGATGTGACAAAAATAATATCATCAACTTTTGCTTTGCAGCTTAAATTTTGTTGTATAAATGTTTCAGTATGTGCTACATTTTTTTTTTTTTTTTTTTTTTTTTTTTTTTTTTTTTTTTTTGTTAGCACCGTTGACATACAATTTTGTCATTTTTCGTGCCAAACCAAATGTTTTTACTTTTTACATCTTCTTTTGAAGAATATCTTGTGAATTTTCTTTAATCAAATACTAACATGCAACACTTTGTATAAATTAATAAATTTGAATTTAAAAATAGATGAATAAAATATAATGAATGATCAATATTGCAAAATAATAAATAATTATTGCAATAGTATACAATGGAATATAAATATGATAAATATATATATAAAAAAAAAATGTATGTCAGTGTAA